>JAOQMQ010000002.1:4786204-4808116 GCA_027563845.1 Erythroxylum subrotundum | reverse complement strand
GTTGATTTGGATTTGTTGCTTCCGCTGCAAGTAATGATTTCTTAAAAGTTTTGAAATCTACTGTTTTTCCAAACAAATCATGTTTTCTTTTTCCGATCCAACAGAAGCTGGCAGTCATCTCTTGGGTACGTGATTGTGAGATTATGGTTATAGAGGAAATCTTAGGAAACATTCTGAGTGTAATTCCTGAAGGTAGGAAAAACCTTCCTTGTCATAAGTGGAACATTGCTGACATTAATCTAGGAGAAGTAATGAACTTCATTTATATGAATACTGAAAATGCCCATGAAGGGAGAACCTGGTGCAGACACTTAGACCTTCTGCCAACATGCCTTGCATCCATTTCGGCTACCTTCATTTTTCCTAGGAGTAGTTCAGTAGAGAGGTGTAGTCTCTTAGATACGTATTTGGTTTACAATTTGTTAAAGGGCAATAAGATGAATCTCTCAGCAATGATCCTGAAGTTCATGGTAGACAAGGGAAGTCATAAGAATTCAACTAGTGGTCTACCTTATGGAATGTTGTTGACTAAGATTTTTGCATACTTTAGAGTATCGTTTGATAACCTGAATTGGTATGAACCAACAAAGTTTCATTCTTCCATTCCTTACCAATTTGGTTACAAGATGAAGGACAACATGTTAGTTGAAAAGAAGTCGGAAAGAGCTGTAGGTATCATGAGTCCAACCCCACAAAAGTCAGCCTCTGTTCCACTCCAAAGCATGAATGACCTAATCTTGCAACAACTGAGGGACATTTGCGCCAATTAGGATCAAATGCGTGAACAAATTGACAGCCTCCAAAACCAATTCCTGGATTTGCAAATTCTCCTTAGGAAAATTCTTCACTGACTATGTCAATTTATTTTTACCTTTTCATCATATTTCATTTTGTTTTATTTCACTTCTCCCTATACTTTTTTTTTTATTATTTTTGATAATGACAAAGAGGGGGAGTTTATGTTGATATATTTTTTTTACATATTTCTGCATATATGATGATATATTTCTCATTGCTGCCTCGATTATATATGTGATTGATTATGCTGTTGAACTTGTGAAAATATGTGATATATAAAGATAGGTTCCTTTCTTAAGAGATATGCTCCTTTTAATTATGTTTGAACATATAAAAGTCACTGATATCTTTCGAAATCATCTATTATCTCTTTGAATTTTGAAAAATATATCTATTATTGCTTGTCATAATCAAAAAAGGGGAAGATTGTTAGCTCAAGGTGTATATTTAACGATTTTTATAATAACTATATAATATTTCAAAATTCAAATTGAATCTATTTTTTTGTATAGATAACGGTTTTTTTAAAGGAAATAAAATTATAGAAAAATTACTTCCTTCTTGCAGGAACCTTCTTAGTAAACTTTCCTTATTAACATCTGGAGGATCTTACCTTTTCGAACAATTACTTTGGAATTTTTGTTCCAGCAGATATGATATTAAAAATCCAAAGTCAACTCATAATTAAGATGAAGCAACGGCTAATTGAAGAAATTAATTATTTAAAGAAGAGCAACATTAGTTGTGAAGTAATGAACATACACAAACTTTCGAAACATTTGAGCAACATCTATATTCTTGAGAGTCATATCATTCCTATTATGCCTTAGAAAGTAAAATCACTCTATCAAGAAAGAAATTGTTATTTGAGAACTTACTTTTGATTTTACATTTTATTTTTTGTGAGCTTTTAGAAGCTTGTTATACACTTCGAGTATGGAAGGTTGGAGAATCTTGAAAAATATGCACTTGTGAGCTTATAGAGGCTTATTAAATTTTAGATACTTGGAGACCGGACGTATGCTTGGTTGTTAGCCGAACTAGTATAAATCTACTATGTCATTCTCTCTCTCTTCCTGACCTTTAAATTTCTACGTTATAAGTTCGTGTTTTCAAGAGACTCTTTCAGTTTTTCAATAGGCTCTTTCTGTTTCTACAAAGCAAGAGGTTCTTTTTGCTTTAAATGTCAACAGACTCCTATCAATGAACATGCTTATTTCTATTTGAGCTCTAGCAGGCTCCTATTGATGAATAGACTCCTTTCTTTTTAGTGCGAATAGGATCCTTTCGATTAATAAACTTCTTTCATATTTTAAATAACTAACAAGATCATTTATTTTTAAATGTTAACAGTTCCTTTCGAAGTTTAATAGGACCTTCCCATTTATCAACCCATTTTGTTTAAGAAGGATTTTAAAGATTTAAAATGCCTTGTAATTTTTTTTACACACAATTTACCTCCTTCTTGCGTGTGTTTGTTTTATCACGTCCAAGCCATAAAGACGTTAAATGTAAGTGGAAAAGAAAGGATTGGTGATAAAAGAATACTAGAAAATAAGAAGAAGGTGGTTTTATTGTTGCAATAAGAGACAAAAAACTGTCTTTTATAAAAACAAAACTTGACGAAATTTCTAGCTTATTTCCCTGACTATGTTCTCGAGAAGTAGACACTTAGCATGACCAACCAAGCCTGCCCTCTCATAAGCAACACAAGAAGGGTCTCTCTCATGAAACAAAGTGTTGATGAATTAATGAATTGATTTTAATTATGCTACAGTAACATGCACATGTTACTGTAACATAACTTCTACTTTTCTTGCGTGAATACGAAGAAGAGAAGGTGATGGACATCTCCATGTTTCAATACAAACATCAACAATATTTGTCAAGCAATGGGTTAGAAAACACATATAAGCTGATACGAAAACAAACCTGGAAATCACAGATGATAGAAGAGGCAGAGACTAAAAAGGCGACAAAAGACGCAGGGAATGAGAAGGCGATGAAGATGATAGATTTTTCGTTGATTTCTATGTGCAGAGACCTTTTAACGCAAGCGACAGAAATAACAAAACAAGTATAATTAGAGAAATAGCAGAAGAGGATGTAGAACTACAGTCAGCTTAGGGAACTCTTTTTTGCACCATATAAAAACTTGTTTTAGAAATGCATGAAAACGCCTTTTTTACGTTTTCAAAAAATTGTTGTTGTTTTTTAATTTTTAACAACAAAAAACAAAAACAACTTCAACCAAACAAGTTTTTGGGGCTATTTTATTTTTTACGAAAACGACAAAAAAATGAACCAAACACTCCCTTAAATTAGAGTCAAAATTTTAATTATTTAAAACAAAGTTTATTAATTTTAAATTAAGTCACTATTTATCAATACTTAGGTGTAATATCAACATAAATTCATCTTATATATAGAAGACATTGTGACTTTAAAAGATAAAAATAATTAATATTATGTGTTATGTTAATATGTTGTACAACCATAATATGCATGTCATATACTATGTAATTAAGTTATATAATATTAATTAATTATATATTTTTATTAAAATTTTAAATAAAACTAATATTAAGAGATATAAATAAAATAAAAATCAAGATTTAAGAAAGTATATGATAATTTTTTTAAAATTAAATAATTAACATAAAAAATGAATTATGATACAATTAACCCTCAACAAGAAAGTCCTCAATTGACACTAAAGATATTGGCTGCGTTTGGTGAACGAAGAATTAGCTATTTTTAGCTGATTCGAGACTTTCAACTGCTTGACCATTTCAAATAGTTGAAATTCTTGTTTGGTAAGAATATGAAAAAGTAGCTGATTTATCTCAAACAACTGAAATTTGAAAAGCTTAACAATAATAGCGTTTTCATATATCAGTTGAATATGCCCAATTGAAAAGCCAATTACACCATTCTAAATAGATAAAGCTATACATTAATTAATTAGTGCAAGTCAATTTATGCCTCCTAATTACAATTAATTAATTGTGCTGTAGTGTGACATAACTGAATTATTATTAATTATGCTACACTGCCGTGTATGATACTGAAGCATAATTGATGCATGACATTGTAGCAAAATTAATTGTTATAAATAGTGCCATGCATCGCACTATGTTATGCTTATGAATTATGCACGAAACATTTATAAATTTTTTGTAAATTTTAATTTTTGTTCTATTTTTATTATTGTCAAAATTTTAATTTTTGTAAAATTAAATATTTAATCGTGACCTTGTAAATTTTTTAAGCCATGTCCTTATAAGTCATTTTTTATTTATTAAATAATAAAATTCATACATATTATATGAAAAATACGAATATGATGTAGCTCGCTACATTATTCATATTAATATAAAATTTAACATTGGATTATTATTATTATTATTATTATTATTATTATTATTATTATTATTATTATTATTGTTGTTGTTGTTGTTGTTATTGTTGTTATTATTATTATTTTTATATGTTCTATTTTTTTATTAGAGTTATAAACTTAATTTTTGTAGAATTAAATATCTAAAATCTAAATTCTTATATGAATATTCAACGAAATACTAAGATATATAATATTCATACCCTTATAATTTTTTTAAAGTCATTTTACACATAAACAACTAATACAAAATAGCTAATTTTACCAAACATCAAATGACAAACAGTTAATACAATTTACTGATCAAATTAGCTAATAAAATCAACTATCAGCTAACAGCTAACAGCTGATAAACTTAACTAAACTTAACTAACAACTAATGTAATGAATTGATTGCCAAAGATGACCATTAAATAGTTGGTGTCGGAAGCTGAGCTAATATTTTTCGCTTGCACAATTGGGGGCAGATCTCTTGTCCCCATTTTTGTGTACCAACTCTGTGTCATTAAATCCAAATCATTCATTTTTGTGGGACCTAAATAAATAAATGGCTTGAATTTAATGGCACAAAGTTAGTACTCAAAAATGAGTACAGAGGATCTCAAGCCTGCACAATTAGAAGTCCATTGTACTGTTTTGTCCAAAGGTAGAAACGGCGTCTACTCTTTAAGACAGGCGGAGAAAACATCGGGCAAAGTTAAATAAAGAGTATGACCCATCTAAAAAAATGCCCTTTGAAAGATTTCATATAAATAGGATCAAAGTTGAGTAAAAGACCATTTGCTCACGCACTGCACACGATTAATTAATGCTCTGCGAACAATTATAAAATTGTTACGCGCTTTAATTTTACAAGTTCCAATTCTCAATCCTCACTCTCAGATCTCTTCACCGCTTTCGACCCTTACCCGATCCGCTCCTCTCCGACGCTCTCAGGTACCTTTTGGTACATTTTCTTTCAGCTTTGCCAGTATATTATTAGCTCTGATTCTGATCAGTGTTAGGCTCTCTTTTAAACGGTCGCTCATTTCGATTACACTTCGACTTTTTGATAAGTTTACTTCTGATGGTTGGTTAGGGTAATAGGTTTGTGATGTTAGTGCGTTTGAGGCATTACTATGTTGATGTTTTACTTTGTAATTCAGCTTATGTTGTGGTTTTGTTATTACTGACTGGTGATTTACGTGGGATTTTTGGCTTGGTGTCAGTAGATTGGATGCAGATGTTTGATTGTGTTAAGGTTCTATCACTAGAATGGTGCTTTTATTAAGCTTTATTCTTATGTTTGATTTTTGGAGCAGATTGAAGTGGCTGGTTTTAAACTGATTTTATTTGGACAGCTGCTTATTGTGCATAATCTTGTGATCTACAGGGAGTGGATTGAATTAATTTGGTAACATGCAGCACGGTGTGGTGACAATTGAAGAACAACTAATTTTAAAAGCGATAAGGGAGGAATGCCCATGGGAGAATCTCCCAAAAAGGCTTCAGGCAACTCTAGCTTCTAAGGA
This sequence comes from Erythroxylum subrotundum, assembly GCA_027563845.1. Classification (NCBI taxonomy): domain Eukaryota; kingdom Viridiplantae; phylum Streptophyta; class Magnoliopsida; order Malpighiales; family Erythroxylaceae; genus Erythroxylum; species Erythroxylum subrotundum. Next base: position 4,802,407 of record JAOQMQ010000002.1, on the reverse strand, counting down.
GGAATGGCACAGGAGGTTAGAGTGGTTTCTTCATTTAGTGAACTTGCTTATGTAGAGCATCTGCTCCCTGGTGCCTTCCTCTAGGAAATCAAAATTTTGGTCTTGTCTGCATTTGAAAAACCAGTTATACTTTGTTTCTTTAGGTGACTGAATTTGCATATGGTCTTGGTGCTTAGGGGCTTGAAAGGTAATGGTACAATTTTGAAGAGTTTGTGATAATTAATACCTGGTGGACTAACACACTAGTGCATGTCTGAAACTGTTATAATCAAGACTTACTGGACCCACTTTCTTGTTCAAAGTTTTCATCATTGAAAACCATCATTCGATTGAAAGAAGTTAAAAGAAAGTAAAAATAAAAATGTTGGTTTTATAAAAGGTGATTTTACCAGCTTTTAGCATTCTATATTTTTAATGCCACACTCCAATGAAAGAGGATGACATCAGGTCTGTGCTAGGTATATAGTGTCACCTGCCTAAAAGTGCTTTCTTGTGGGACAGGACTTGATGAATAAGAAATTGCAGGCAATGTGCTTTATCAAGGAAACACTTCTAGACCGTATCTAAATTTGGATAAGGTTATTGAGGTTTAGTTGCAATAGATGTAGTAAACTTGGCATTTCCGTAAGTGGAGCAGTTATGATTTCTAAAATGTGATTTGGTGGGGCCTAAGAATGTAGAAGTGGCATAAATTTGTGAATTTCCCCTTCCGTTGAAAAGAAATAGAAAGTATAACCTTCAGAAGAATTCCAACTTTCTGTGTTGACATTCACACTCACACTCACACTACACTCATGCGCACACATACTATATAAATACGTATCTACTTATTTATCTATTTGTCTTCTATTAATGAAGTTAACTAGTAATATTTTGGGAAAAGCCTAAACCTATGTTAGGCTGATCATATATATATAATTAGGAGTTGCAGTTATAATAGGAAAGTGTATCTGCGAGTAAATCATGGGATAACTGCTATATCCCATGATTTACTCTATCAAGTTATCACATCCATAACCAGGTGGTTGCTTCATAAAACCTCTTCTTGTAGCTCACCATGAAGAAAAGCATTATTAACATCAAGTTAGATTAAAGGCCAATGGGAAGATGCACCTAAGGAAATAAGTAGATGAACAGAAGACATTTTGGCAACTGAAGAAAAGGTAACTGCAGAGAAGGTTTCCATATAATCAATACCTTACATCTATGAGTTTTCTTTCTCCTCTTTCTTCAATGTGGGATACTCACATGTGGGTATTCTCAACACTCCCCCTCATATGTGAGTCTCTTTTTATCTTGAGCAATTTGGAGAGGTACGTAAACAATCCTCATTAGGGCTAAACTTCTGGTTGAGGTCAAATAGTCTTCTTTCTCCTCTTTCTTCGATGTGGGATACTCACATGTGGGCGTTCTCAATACGCCCCCTCACATGTGAGTCTCTTTTTAACTTGAGCAATCTAGAGAGGTACGTAAACAATCCTCATTAGGGTTGAACTTCTGATTAAGGTCAAATAGGCCCCCTCCTTGGGCAAACATTATTGCTGGGCCACTTGCTCCATACAAACTTCAAATCCTTCTCCAGTTACTTAAATGACGGGCCCTCTTCTGGGTCAAACAATAGGTCAAGTTCTTCATGGGCTCTGATACCATGTTAATGAAGTTAACAAGTAATATTTTGGGAAAAGCCTAAACCTCACTATGTTAGGCTGATCATATATATATATAATTAGGAGTTACAGTTATAATAGAAAAGTGTATCTGTGACTAAATCATGGGACAACTGCTATATCCCATGATTTACTCTATCAAGTTATCACATCCTTAACATCTTCATATATGTGCATAGTTGTTTGTATGTGTGTGGAAGAGAGAGAGAGAGAGGCTCTTGGTTGGATCTCTAATTTGATGCATATTCTATTACTATAAAGCAAAGGAAAACAATGGTCTCAATTTTCTATTCATTCCTTCTTAATACATCTTTTGATTAAAAGTTGACTTCTTACAGGATAATCGAACATTGCATTAAGAAAAGGTTGCAATGGAATAAATGTTTTGCCCGCAAAGTCTGCAAAGAAAGCGAATACTATGAAGATATGATGCGTTACTTGCGCAGAAATCTAGCGGTGAGTTATTTATGCTCAGTTCAAATAATACACTCATAAAATATACACAGCATTGTACACCGATGTGGGTGCAATGCATGCAAGAAATGATCATACTTGTGTTGTTACTTAAAAAAGCGTCACCTTCATACTTGCTTTGGAGGTAAATCAGAAATTAATTGGTTTCAAGGAAGAAGATTTTCTATCCATCCATTGGATGGGTAAAATTTTGTTTTTGTTTTTGTTTTTGAGCAATACTAGTAGCAAACAATGCCATAAAATACCAGCCTGAGAAAGAGCTCTACAGGTTCTTGAGGAAAAAGACTGCTAGATGTTATGTTGGTATGATGTTCTAACACATTCTGTCATATTGTTTGACCACCATTTTTCACTTCTTATTTGCTTCTATGGTTGGCTGAATTATAACCTATCTCTACGCAAGTTTTGTACTTTAATTGTTTTGTTAAATTTGTTACTATACTTTGTGGAATAGAGCTTATGAGATAGTTGATCTAATTGTCATCTTATTGAGGAAATTTATTAGCTTTTACCTTCTATGAGGGTATCTGCATACTGCTTATTTAACTTTCTGACTTTATTTTTGCAGTTATTTCCGTATCACCTTGCAGAATATGTTTGCCGTGTGATGAGGGTATCTCCTTTCAGATATTACTGTGATATGCTTTTTGAGGTCATGAGAAACGGTAATATGTCACTTCTTTAACAAAATCTGAAATGGTTGCTGAAGCTTGCAATTTGTATTGTCTACTCATTTAGCATGGCAGTAAACTTATTTGTGCACAATATGTCAATTCCTCAGTCATTCTCATGTAATTTCTGAATCTTGCAGAGCAACCTTACGACAGCATCCCAAATTTTAGTGCTGCTGATGCCTTGCGTCTTACTGGAATTGGTAGAAATGAATTTATTGACATTATGAACAAGTGCAGATCTAAGGTACCGGATTGACCTGATTACGAGTTTCAAAATCTTGGCATTTAAACATGTAACTCATGTATATTTTTCAGAATTCATGCTTGTGTTTTACTATCTGGGATTCCACATAAACTCCCCAGCATGTTATTCAGTTAACTATACAGCTCTGAAATTGAGCCCTGTTGCTTACCTCAAAACCAATATCCTGTGATTACCACTCCACCACAAAAGAAAAGAGGAATCAATTCATATAAAAACATAAGGAAGACAACCATTTACTTTCCTCAGTACTTCTTGCTTATGTACATGATATTTGTTTCATTAGCTTATTTGAGTTAATGTTTTTCCTTCTACTTAATAACTATCATTTTATAAGTAGAAAAGTTCTTCATCGGACATTACCTTATGTTATTAAATTATATCTCGAGTTCATGAAATTTTAGTGCAAAATTTCTAATAGTTTTATGTGACCTTCTTGAACATAAAATTGCAAGTCCTTTTCTCTTCAGTGCTATTTGCATATTATATTCTGATATTAAGTAAACGATGTTATCTTACCCATCATTTACACATCTGGAGCTATTCAGAAAATTATGTGGAAGCTGAACAAGTCAATTGCTAAAGAACTTTTGCCTACGGAACCTGTTGACTTTGCAATTGACTCATGGTGGGGAGTTTGTCTTGTCAACTTTACACTTGAGGAATTTAAGGTCCAATTTCCTACTCTTTCTTTTTTTTTTCAAGAATACATACTTTAGTCACAAAGCCGCTATTGCTTTATGCACAAATCAATTAAACTAAATAAATGTATATCCAGATGCTTAGAGATTAACTTTTGTGCACTTGGATCTAAATCCTTGTTATTCTGTTTCAGAAACTCTCTGAAGAAGAGATGGCAACAATAGATAAAATCTGCAAGGAAGAAGCTAATTCATATATTCTGTTCGATCCTGAAATTATAAGGGGTTTATATCGACGAGGATTGGTATACTTTGATGTCCCTGTCTATCCTGATGATCGTTTTAAAGGTTATTTCCTTCTGTATACTCGCATTGCAATTCATGTACTGAAAGTTTTTAAACTTAATGTTTTGACCTTACTGGACTTGTAAATTGCATTAATCTTATAAATATAAGTTCAATTTTTTCCTTGATTTAGGCATAAAATGGCTGTTTCAATAATAAGGATGTGAAAACGATTAAGTGTTATCCAATATCATTCCACTAGTCTACTTTCATTTCTGGATTGCACTAATCATATTCTTGATGTTGCAGTTTCTAGGCTTGAAGGATTTGTTTCTAATAGGGAACAATCTTATGAAGATCCTATTGAGGAGTAAGGCAACTATTGTCATAGATAGATGTCCCCTGTTCATTTTGTTAGATTCACTAGCAATGAGATTACGATCTGATGCAAATTAATCCCATTATCCAGGTTACTGTATGCAGTTTTTGTGGTTTCAAGTGAAAACTCTACTGTCGCTGAACTTTCAACAACCTTACAGGCTGACCTTTCACAGCTGCAATCTGCTTCATCTTTTGCTTGTCGACTGGGATGGGCTGTGAAATTGATTGATCCTGGATCTGTTCTTCAAGACTCAGGAATACCTGGTTCTCCAAAAAATATTCTCAGTGATGATGAAGATGCTCGTGCCAGTATAAGCTCTGTGCACATGTCCACTGATGGCATTGTTGGTCAGCATGAAGATGTTTTTGGGATGGAAGACCATGTACCACGAACCAGCCATACTCGTGTTGCTTTTGTTGTTGATGCTACTATAACATCCTATCTTATGATGGGATCTGTTTCACCAGGTCTTTCTTCTTTACCCTTCAATGAAGAGCAAAATAGACATGCCTATCATGTAGTCAGGAACCTGAAAATTCCAGAATCCCTAAATTTGGAAAAAAATTGAATGAGAGAATTCCAAGCAATGGCTTCACATGCTGACTGGCTGATGACTAGGTGTCTTTCTGAGACATTAATCACTGACTTGCCAGCATCATACCCGGGAATTGAAAGTTTCTGAATGAAAACTTGAGGGGAATTGCTACTGGGTTTGAAAGAGTTCGATATGCCTATTTATCCACATTCCCTTAGAACGTATGTTTTCTTCTGTATCTGATTCTGTTGCTTCTTTTGTTTGCAGGACTGAAGTCTCATGCTGTAACATTATACGAAGCAGGGAAATTGGGTCATGCTAGTATTGCAGATCTTTGCAAGGATCTGGGTTCATTAGAGGGTGCAAAATATGAGGGTGAATTGCAGGAATTTGCAAATCATGCTTTTAGCCTACGTTGTGTGCTGGAATGTTTGTTATCTGGTGGAGTTGCATTGGATTTGGAAGATGATGAAGCTTTTCATAAGATTGTCAAATTATCTTCAAATGTTGACGAGGCTGCAGCCAAGATAACTATGAGCAGAAAGTTAGATAACTTTGATTGCAATAGATCTGAAGTCCAAACAGAGGACTCCACAAGAGCAACAATATTTGAAAATGACCCTGTTTTCACTGATCATGTCTCTGAAGGGAGCCTGCATAATAACCCAGGATTTCCTTTATCTGATGAACGTAATTATGTGAATCAGATGTGTAATTTGGACAAAAATGTGAATGAAAATGAGAAGCTTATTCCAATTGAAGGATCTGATGTTGTCAAGGAAACTTTAAGAAGGGAAAGGAAGTACAGTGTGGATATACTTCGCTGTGAAAGCTTGGCTGCTTTAGCACCAGCAACTTTGGATCGATTGTTTGTTCGTGATTATGATATTGTTATATCCATAATCCCACTTCCTCATTCAGCGGTTATTCCTGGACCAAAAGGTCCCATCCACTTTGGTCCTCCCTCTCATTCGTCGTTGACACCATGGATGAAATTGGTGTTATATTCAACTGTTGCTAGTGGCCCATTGTCAGTTGTGCTGATGAAAGGCCAATGTTTACGGTTGCTTCCTGCACCACTTTTTGGCTGTGAGAAAGCTCTTATATGGTCTTGGGATGGCTCCACCATTGGAGGGTTAGGGGGTAAATTTGAAGGGACTTTGGTTAAGGGTAGTGTACTTTTACATTGTTTGAATTCACTTCTTAAATATTCAGCTATACTTGTGCAGCCCCTCAGTAGGTATGATCTTGATAAATCTGGAAAATGCACTACTGTGGATGTACCATTGCCTATCAAGAATGCTGATGGTTCCAATTTTTGCATAGGAAATGAATTGGGCCTAAGTGAAGCAGAAAGTTTGAAATTGAATTCTTTGTTAACCAATCTGACATCAAAGATAGAGCTGCCAACGACAGGTTATATTCGGATGTTGAAACTTTTTATTGAAAGGGAATCTGAACTTTTTGCATCAGATGATCAGCAGTATGAATGGGTACCATTGAGTATAGAATTCGGGATGCCTCTTTTCAGTCCAAAATTATGCAAGAATATATGTAAAAGGGTCGTTGCATCAGGGTTACTTCAGTCAGATTCACTGGATGCTTATCATGATGCAATGCAAGGATTAAGAAAAAGATTACGTGATATCTGTTCGGAGTATCAAGCAACAGGTCCAGCTGCTAGACTTCTTTACCAGAAAGAGCAATCAAAGAATTCGTCTCGACTACTCATGAACTATGCTAGTGGAAGATGGAATCCCCTTGTTGATCCTTCTTCGCCCATATCTGGAGCCATGAGTGAGCATCAGAGACTAAAACTTGCTAATCGACAACGTTGTCGGACCGAAGTTCTGAGTTTTGATGGTAGCACTCTTAGGTCTGTCTCTATAAATCTTAACGTTTCCTTTAGTCCACTTCCTTTATGCTGATTGTTGTGCCCTAATTATTGACAATTTTCTCCTTAATGTACACAAGCGTCCTTCATGTTATAAATTCTTAAACTGAGCATAAAAGTTTGGCATAGCTGTAAAAGCTGCCAAAAGGAGAAGAGAAAAGAAAAAAAAAACAATTATCAGTTACAAACTTGAAAGTTTATTGGCGTAAATCTATATAGACGAACACTTGGGATTGCTCTGTTTAAGAAGCAAGTTTATTCTGTTGGGACTTCTGTTGAAATTGAGAATCAAAAGATTTGTTCTTGTTCCAGTATGTTTAATGCTTTAGAATTCATTTTGTTAAGAGCCTTAATGACCATGAATGTATTAATATGGCAGATCATATGCTGTAGCTCCAGTATATGAAGCTGCTACAAGGCCCATTGAAGAAGTATCTGTGGTCAATACTGCCAAAGTTGATCCGGATGAAACTGATAGTAGAGAAGTAGTTCTTCCTGGTCTCAACCTGATCTTTGATGGATCTGAACTGCACCCCTTTGACATAGGTGCCTGCCTTCAGGCTCGCCAACCTGTTTCTTTAATTGCAGAGGCAACAGCAGCTTCAGCTTCTGTTGCAATCAGATAGGCTTTCGAAGGGAGATTTTCTTGGGAACTAGGTAGAAGATCCTGTCTGTCTGCTATCCATGGCAGTTTCCAAGCATTGGGTTGTTCATGAAAGCTTTAGCTTAATTGTTTGCTTCGCCACTGTTATCTTTGAAGCTACTTGTACAACAGCTCAGGCTTGTGTTGGAGGTAATGACTAGGTTTCCTTTACAAAAATAATTGCATGCTCGCTGATATTAATTACTCCTTGAGAAGTGGCTTCACTTCTTTTAAGTATGAATATCAAAATGACGGAATTCGATCTCCAGTTCTTTTCCTCATGCTGTGTATACTCTGATGAGAATTTAGGTGGCTTTATTTTCTCTTTAGAGAATAAGACAAAGTTAGGCTATTAGCGTTTACTTCATGCATTTGAATACAATCTTAACTGGAGACTCATGATAAAGTTGTTTTCTGGAAATTACTCATGTTTAAATTGTTGGTGTCATTTCTATCAATTATCATGTCAATAGTATAGTGAATATGTGCCGTGGAGATTTTGCTTCCTTGTATGTGAAATAGACAATAAAAAATTAGTTGCTGCTGGTGAAAAATATGGATGAACTGGAGATCCAGCCTGTCTAGAAGAGGTGTAGAACAATATTTGAATATCACCTCCTGGGCTGATATACTTTTGACTGTTTTTTGTGATCTCTCTGTTGGGCTCCGTCTTTTGGATATATTAATATTGACTAAAATGAATATCCTATTTGATTGATTCCTCTATTTTTTGGCTTCTTGGGCTTCTGGCTGGAAATGGCTGCTATTAATGGTTCCCTACTGCTCGCTATTTTAAGATTTCCTTTCATGCTTGAATCTTATGTTGTTCTCCTGCTTACACAAACTGTTTTAGCAAGGGTCCACTGAAACAGTATTTCCTTTCTGTTAAGTATCGCGCAGGTTGTGTGGTTTGGCCAAACCTGCTTGCTCCTGCTTAGTCTATGTGACACGATGCAAGGAATCATGGGTTCTGGGATGTTTGTTCATTCAGATGATGATTTATAAAATGTCTTCATTCAATACTTGACAATACTAACTGACACTTGATGCTTATTCCTATCCAAAACGAGAAGCATGTATAAGTTGGAAATGCTTCACTTTTCCTGAAGCTCCACACTTTAATGTTCGTGTGTAGAATTTTAAGTGCAAAATTTTGTGAAACTTTTTCCCAACCACAGTACAGATGATTATTTGAGTAGACTGAATGTACGATTACGATTCTATTCTCGCATCATAGTAATCAGTTGACTGATGTTGTTCTGTGCCAAACCTTCTTCCTTCTGCGTCACCTTAGCTTAACATGGCAGACAATTCACTGTCAATAGAATAATTTTAGAGTTGACAATGAATCTAGTTAGGACAGACTGTAATTAGTTCGGGTTTGGTATCGATCTCCTTATATGCAACCTGGTCTTGCTTAGGCCGGCTTGAGCCTTTTGAAATAGTTTCGAGTTAGTTCTCAGGTTTAGTCTCAATTTAAAATTCTATTAATTTGATTTTGATTTAGTAATTTCTCATCAGCTCAATATTGTGAAATTTAAAATGAGGTCCTGCTTTAAATAATTTAAATTAAAAGTTAAATTTGCGATGAGAAGAATAATAATTTATTTTAATTTTAAAAATGACTTATTTACTAATTCTTCATCAATCTTCAACGATGATACAATAAACAGAAGATTCAATGTGGTGTGTGGAGGATAAGTGCATGAACATCGAAGAAGAAAGAAGGAGAAGCTTTCGGATTAGGAACAGAAGAGTAAAGCTATGTCTAAGTGAAGACATGTGACACTCCCATGAGAAGAATAAGTTAGAAACTTTATCAACAAAAATGCAGTCATATTCAACACATTCAAAACGCAGAGTATAATGCATAAGGTGAACATGTGAGTGGCATGTGACTCATACCTGATTTTACGGAGATACAACCGAAAGCAACTGCTTCTAACTCTTATATAAGATAGACTCAAGTTTGAGAGTTGCTAGAGTACTTATACGAGGATACTGAGGAAAATTCATAAACTCTTTGTAAGTGTTTAAGAAAACACCCGATCTTTGTAAACTTACTCTTTTTCTTGATACTAGTGGGATCATAAGTGTGAGATCCTTGAACGTAAATAGCATTTAAGCCATCGAACTAAGTAAAATTTGTGTTCTTTATTTTTCTGCTCGTTTTAATTCCTGCAAAATCAAATATTATTTATCAGTCTTTGTTGAAAAGACAATAATAGACTACAAAGAACCCAACAATGATAATAGTTAAATTTTGTAAATTTTACTTAAATTAAATTGTTAATTAATTAATTATATAAAAATTTTATAATTTTAATTATATATTCAAAGACAATTACGAATGTCAAACAAAAATATTACCCTTAAAGTCAACACAAAAAGAAAAAAAAAAAAAGGGCAAAACGACGTGCTGAGTTGTGCCATAAATCATTTACTGCTATTTTACCCCCAGTTGGCCAAAGAGAGGATTACACAAGTATTGTGTTCTTAATCGTGACTGCTCTCATTTTCTCAGCGCTCAATAATTCTCACTACAAAATAATAATTAAACATTTGTTTAAAGGAAAAATCTAAAATAAGAACTTTCGAGTTTCCAGTGGAAGATATTTATTTAATTTATTCTAGTCTTCGCAAATCTCAAGCAATAGTTATAGCAATTAAATTATATACCGGGAAAAGGCATAAGCCACGTGTAGAAAGAAACTTCCAGCTGCCTGAGTGTCGATTGTTGACGTGGCCATCCCTAGAGATCCAGCGCTCTTCTACATGACCCGTCCACTCACGGCTCTAAGCTTGCGTTTGCTTCAACAAAATCACTCGCTCTCACCACTCTGTGTTCAGTTTCTACAATAAGAAGAAGAAGAAGAAGACAAATGCTTCTTCAACCACCACCTCCTACACTTGTCTCTGATCGCATTCCTCCCTTTGCTTTGCCTTTCTCAAATGGCTCTTCTGGTGTTCTCCTTCGCATGGGGTATTACTACTCTTATCTTATACCGTTATATATCGATTTGGGCTATTCTTTTTTATATTTTTTATTGGGATATTCGAGTTGAGTTGGATAATGTATGCTTTTGACATTGGTTAGTGTCTTTCTAGATTAAACTTTACTAAACAAGCTTCATCGATTTCCTTCGGCCTACCGATTTCCCCAAAGGTAATAACTTCCATGCGCGCGCCACCTTTTGATGTGTTTCTTTTCAACTAGTAACTAATATGTCTTATATCTGCTGTACAATAGAGAATTGGAAATTTGAACGTTTATGCTCCTGGTACTCAAGAACGCGTCCCTGACAAGGTACTGAAGCTGTTTATGTGATCGCGATGCTCCCCCCTTTTTGGTTTTCATTTCTGTTCTTTTCATTTTGGTCTTTTGCAAAAGACAATCATAATTCATATGATCTCTCTCCCTCTGACGCACACTTTTCTTTCTTTTTGGGATTTTAGGAAGACGCCCTTGAAATGCCCGAGAATGCCTCGTCGTTTAGAACTTTTGCAGGTCAGGCATTTCCACTCGGAGTTTCAGAAGTGGAAAGTGGGATCAATTTCGCTATCTTTTCACAGCATGCCACTTCTGTTACTCTCTGCTTATCACTGCCTCTAAGGTAACAATTCCCTTCACCTATAACTGCTGCCTAGATCACATATGTTCTTGACTGCATGTGCTCTTTCACATTTTCCAGAGTTAGAAAGAAGATTAATTCAGTTAGAACTTTCATATACCCAAAAATTGATCTCCTTATTTGAATTTTATGGCGTTACTATGTGCATATGCACCTAATTGGCTACAAACTAAACAATTTTTTTCCAGTTACTACTCTCTTAAGTTTTTGCTATACAATGCTGTGTCAAAGTTGATGCACTTTTGCTGATATAAAATTCTTTAGGGGAAAGCCTCCAGGGTTGGATGATGAAATGATTGAGCTGCCTCTGAATCCTCATGTCAATAAAACAGGAGACATATGGCACATATGCATTGAGGTACGTATTGAGGTGTTGATGCTATTTGGTTGGTGGAACCAGCACCTTTATCAGTATACTTTATCTTTCCATAGATCCATATTTGTGTTTACCATTTGGAATTTTTTATGTGCACTGTTTACTAATTTGAATGTCCCCTTGGCAAGTTATGACATGCATTTTTGTATGTCATTGTGCATTCAAAATATACCTTCCATTTGGAGATAGATTTCCTGCCATTCAAGGACTCATTTAACTTGTCATTGATATACTACCTCAGTAAATAGTCCTATACCATTTCATCACGTATTTGACTCTTGGGCTAAGAATTAGTGCCATTGATGACAACATAAGAAAAAGTATTAACTAATCAGTGAAACATCAAAATATTTATAACAGTGAAGCACATTGATGTTTCATTTTCCCCTTTGTCTTCGGATCCTGCTACTTGTGGTTTCTTACAGTAAGCTTGGATTTTAAACATATGCAATAAGTTGCGAGCATTGCTATGTTTTGTGCTCCTATGACTTTTCCTATTCGATAGACTGGTATTGATCTTCTGTACCCTTTTGTTGTAATTGCAGGATTTGCCACGGACTAATGTTCTTTATGGTTATCGTATAGATGGTCCTTGTGATTGGCATCAAGGACATCGATTTGACAAAAAAAAAGTGCTTATAGATCCTTATGCTAAGTTAGTTGAGGGCCGAAGATATTTTGGAGATGTCAACAAGAAGTTGACTAAGTTCCTTGGGACTTATAATTTTGATAGCTTGCCTTTTGACTGGGGAGATAACTACAAGCTTCCTAACATACCTCAGGTACGTAGAGTTGCTTAACATTGTGTATACATTTCTTTTTTCTTTTTTACATGTCTCCACACACTTCTCCACCTCACTGTCTTTCTGTCAATCTTGGTTTGTTGATATATGCATGTCTTCTAAATTCAAATTTTGTCTCATTCATACTCGACGTTAATCTTTTCAAATTTCAAATTTTGTTTCTTTTATACATCTTCTGTGTCTTTGCAGAAAGATCTTGTAATATATGAAATAAATGTCCGTGCATTTACAGCTGATAAATCTAGTGGCTTAGATCCAAGCATCCGGGGCAGTTATCTTGGTGTAATTGAAAAGGTAATGGCTTATCTAATTGAGTTCAAGTAAATACATTGCCTCCAGGTAGACACTTATCCTAATCAATTGCTTAAGGGTTTATAGCAGCTACAGATGTCATAGTTAGAAACTTGTTCAAAAATATTCTAACCATAGATGCAAGTTAAAGTAATCTATGCGGAGTGATTTGATTTCTTAGAATTACTATCTGATATGGATAAGGATACATTTGTGGGTACGAATTATAGCAGGAAGAGGATCAACCCTTTAAAATAGGAGATTTGATAGGAGATTTGCAACATACCTTTAAAATAGGATATTTGCAACATCTTACCTTAGAAGGAGTCTATTTAAATATTTCGTATGATAACTAGTAGGTTAGCATTCCTATTTCTATGTTAGTCATCCCTATTCTTGTCAGAAGTTCTATTTATGGATATTCCTAAATAAATTGATGTAACTGGCCTCTATATAAGGCTACGCTATTTATGAATAAAACATCAAACAATTTATCATAGAAATATTGCTTGAGAGGAAGAGACCTTGTCATGTACAAGTCTCCCTTCCTTTTGCATAGAAACATAGGGTTTTCTAGGAAAGGGAAGAACTCCAACAAGGGAAATCAAGAGGATTCCTTGGTGGATCGTGTTACAGGTCTTATGGGAGAACCAACCTCAAAAGCTAGCTTGAAGGGAGGGATAGCCCATAAGCCTATAAACTCCACATCAGTCTCATTTATTACCGATTTGGGACAATTAGACCGTAACATCCCACCACGCTTCGTAGCCCAGGCACCGGCAGGCTGGCTATGTACTAGATCTTTTCTAGCTTTGGGTGAACATTGCTATACCGATGTCACCACCCACGTACCCACAGGTTGGATGCGCGCTAGATCTTTTCTAGCCCCCGGCGACCACTGCAATGCTGGCGTCACCACCCGTGGATGTAGCACGAGGACTTGAAGGAGTGGTGTTAGCTCTGATACCAATTGTTATAGGTCTTATGAGAGAACCAACCCCAAAAGCTAGCTTGAAGGGTGTGAGAGCCTATAAGCCTATAAATCCCACATCAGTCTCTTTTATTACCGATGTGGGTCAATTAGACCGTAACAGATCGTCCTGTTACTAGATCCTACGCCTGGACTCATATCAATTTGGTATTAGAGTCATGCATGATGGACGACTTAGGGAATATCCAGAATGAGCTCAGAGCAGCGTTTTTAGCAGATGGAGGAGCTCCGGTAGAGGAACTCGACTACCCAATTCGAAGAGATGAGTCGCCAGTTTAGGGAGCTATGAAGGGAACTGAATCGTGAGGAGCATGGAGGTGGGGCAAGCGACAGCCATGCTTTGGCTAGTCGAGGGGAGAGGCCGAACGAAGGGCATCTCGAGCCCCAGATGGTACCACGTTACTCGAAATTGGAATTCTCCACCTACAATGGTTCAAAGGACCCTCTGGTTTGGCTGCATCATTGCAATCAGTTTTTTCAGAGCCAACGGATAGCAACAGAGGACTGAGTAGGCTTGGCTGCATTTCACTTGATAGGGGAGGCCTAATTCTGGTATTAGCAAGTAGAATAGGAGATACCAAGAATGTCGTGGGAGGACTTCAAGTCAAAGTGCAACATAAGATTTGGTCCCCCCTTAAGCACTAACCTGCTAGGAGAATTAGCCAATCTCAAACAGACGAGTGTTGTTGAGGAATACCAACGTCAATTTCAAACCTTACTGGCATGCACCACTAGACTCCAACCCGAGCAACAAGTGGGCCTATTTATAGCGGGATTAGTTGATGGGATACGGATAGATGTGGAGATGTAGAGGCCGAACACGCTAGGGACAGCCATGAACATGGGAAGGGTTTTTGAAAGGAAGCAATTGATTGACCAGGGAGGGGGAGCTCGACGTACTTTTGCTTGGGCAGCAACCAGAAGCAATGCTTCAGCTTGGGCAACAGCCAAAAGCTCTCGGGCCAGCCCTGTGGCTGTTAACAACCGAGACAGCAACCCCCTGGGAGGTTCCCCAACATCGGTCTCTAGCATGGGAAGTAGCCCAACCCCATTTTTCAAACGTTTGTCAAGGAAGGAGATGGATGAAAGACGAGCAAAGGGACCTTGTTTTAATTGTGATGAGCCATACTTAGGGGGACACAAGTGTAAGCGGCTGTTTTGGCTTGAAGTGGTAGACCCGGAGGATGAAGATGACCAAGCAGGCCCTGGGGAAGCCAAAATTTCCCTCCATGCGGTCACTAGAATCAAGAACGCCCAAACTATGCAACTGGAGGCAATTGTGGCAGGAAATCCGATGCTAGTACTAGTGGATTCAGGGAGCACGCACAACGATTGCCCTACAAATTGGATTAAAGGTTCAACAACAACTGGGTATACAAGCTTCTGTAGCTAACGGGGAGCGGTTCCCTAGCTCAGGCATATGCGAAGCTGTGTTACTTCAGGTTCATCGTGACTCCTCCTTAACTGATTTATTGGTTATTCCATTATAAGGATTTGATGCGGTGTTGGGTGTGAAATGGTTGCGTACTTTAGGTCCAATTCCGTGGGATTTTAAGTCCTTGACCATGAGCTTTGACCTAGCAAGGAAAAGAGTGCAGTGGTATGACTAGAAGGTGCAAAGAAGCATCTGAGTGCATGCTGTGCAGATTCAGGAGCAGCGGGCTGTAGCATTGGAGAAAATCTTGGTAGAATTTCCGAATCTCTTCTAAAAACCAACCAGCCTACCCCACACTAGACATTGTGATTACCGAATCACTCTTAAACTGGGTTCTGGCCTAGTTGTAGTTCAGCCATATCGGTACCCCAACCTTTAGAAGGATGAAATTGAGAGACAATGCGCTGATATGCTACAGCAAGGTATTATTCAGGCTAGTTGCTCACCGTTCTCTTCACCCGTACTTTTAGTCAAAAAGCACGATGGGTCGTGGAGATTCTGCATTGACTATCGGGAGTTAAACTCATGTGTTCTTTGATCAAGTGTTTCGTTTACATGGCTTTCCTAAGTCTATTGTTAGTGATCGTGATGTGGATTTTACTAGCATGTTTTGGAAGGAGCTCTTTTGCCTGTGTGGGACTCGATTGGCTCACTCCTCTGCTTATCATTCTCAGACAAATGGACAGACCGAGGTGGCCAATTGCACCGTCGAGATGTATCTTAGGTGCTTTGTTGGGGATCGTCCTAAAAGTTGGGTGGATTGGGTTGCATGGGCGGAGTATTGTTATAATACCTCCTTTCATTCTTCTTTGCGAACTACCCCCTTCAAGGTAGTTTCAGTTGGTGAAGCGGCTTGGACAGGTGGCTTATCAGCTCGCCTTGCCTCCGGGCAACAAAATTCATGATGTGTTCCATATCTCTCATCTTAAAGCTTTAAGGGCCCATTTCTATTCCCCCCTTCCACCTCTGTCTGATGGCAAGGTTGTCCCTACACCATATATGGTCCTTCGGTTCCACCTGAACCGTGGAGTAGGCGAGATTTTGGTGTAGTGGCCCGGATTGCCTGTTGAAGAAGCTACGTGGGAAAATGTTTCAGATTTCCAACAAGCTCATCCACACTTTGAGCTTGAGGACAAGCTCATTGTAGATGCATTTGTGGGTACGAAATATAGCAGGAAAAGGATTAGCCTTTTAAAATAGAAGATTTGCAACATCCCT
>JAOQMQ010000002.1:4774298-4786104 GCA_027563845.1 Erythroxylum subrotundum | reverse complement strand
TTGTAGATGCATTTGTGGGTACGAAATATAGCAGGAAAAGGATTAGCCTTTTAAAATAGAAGATTTGCAACATCCCTTTATAATAGGAGATTTGCAACATCTTACCTTAGAAGGAGTCTATTTAGATATTTAGTATGATAACTAGTAGGTCAGCATCCTATTTCTACGTTAGTCATTCCTATTCTTGTAAGAAGTCCTATTTATGGATCTTCCTAAATAAACTGATATAATTAGCCTCTATATAAGGCTACGCTATTTATGAATAAAGCATCAGACAATTTATCATAGAAATATTGCTTGAGAGGAAAAGACCTTGTCACGGATAGGTCTACCTCTTGCGTAGAAACATAGGGTCTTCTAGGAAAGGGAAGAACTCCAACAAGGGAAATCAAGAGGACTCCCTGGTGGATCGTCCTGTGACTAGATCATACCCCCGGACCCATTTCACTGTCATTGTCAACCTCATCTTATTTGTCATCAAGTCATTGTTGTAGTACTGATAATTTTGTGGTCTCATAGATTACTATTCAAGTTTGAAGTTGTCTTGTTTATCCCATAATTGTAATAATTATGGAGGGATATGTAGAATTGAAGGCTTCTTCTAAGCATACATAGTATTGGAAAAAAGTTAACAATATGTTGATCATGAATCACTTTTCATCTTTTTGTTGATTTAGACCATATATTACTCTTCACTTTCTTTTTCCTTGTAAAATTACGTTTCACATTTTGTTAATATTTAGCTATGTGATTTTTCTTACATAACACGTTTTGTTGACTGTTACTTCTGTATATCAAGATCCCCCATCTTCTAGAGCTTGGAGTCAATGCAGTGGAGCTGCTTCCTGTTTTTGAATTTGATGAGTTTGAGTTCCAAAGGCGCCCAAACCCCAGAGACCACATGGTATATTATGTTTGTTGTTATTTTGTTCTAAAACTTCATCTGTTTATATATTTGTTTGCTCAGGTCTCCTGCACTTTTCCGTTTTGCATATTATGCCTTATAACTAGTTGCACTAGTGAATATTTGAATACATTTCATCAGAGGAATTTTGCTTCTTCTTCGATTATAAACAATTTCTAATAGATAAGGCATATTTTAATTTAACATAACTGCACGCTAATGGACAATGAAATATGGATAACTTAAGGTGCATAGTATGTTTAGGTTTGCTTATGTATTCTCTTCTAGCCATCGAAATGGAGTAAAAGCATTGGGTATTTTGAAGTCCTGTGTCTCTACTTGATACGATCAACTCTTGGGTCCACAGAAAATCGTGAATCATTTGGCTTAAATATTTTTTAGAGAAATATGGTTGACATAAGGTATAAAACTTAACTTATTACATTACTCAAAGAGAAGGAAATACCCCGAACACATTACTGGTAGCCCAACAGATACTCACTGTAATCAAACTGGAGATGCATCATAGTACTGGAGATTTTTGTGTCAAACTTCTTATGCACCTCTTGTTTTGGTGCATAACTAAATGTAATAAATGATAAGCAGTTAATTTTTCTTCTTACCTTTCACTTGAAGATCAATACATGGGGCTACTCAACAATCAACTTCTTTGCTCCAATGAGTCGGTATGCTAGTGATGGAGGAGGGCCTGTTAATGCATCTCATGAATTGAAACAAATGGTTAAAGCCTTGCATAATGCTGGCATTGAGGTAATGAATATCTTAAATTTTACATTTCCTGCTTCAATTGTCCTCTGTTGCAAGTTGTAAATGTGAGATGCACTGCCTTCATGTATCTGTGCTTGTGTGTGTTCATGTTGGTTATTTTGTGCTTGTATTTGTGATTATATTGTACAAAACCTGAACTTATTAAGCCTTCAACATATCATTCTTCATTCTGCAGGTTATTTTGGATGTTGTTTATAATCATACAAATGAGGCTGATGATGAAAATCCTTATACCACATCATTTCGTGGCATAGATAATAAGGTGCTTTGCGCTTCTCACCTTTGTTGTTGTTGCGTTTTGGAGTTCCTACTTGTTCACTTCATTGGAGGCTTTCAAATGGGATGTGCTAGAATGAAATTAATCATCCAAGTGAATGGCATTCTAATTACTGATATCCTGGTTTCTTCTTATTATTGTTAACTTAGTTCTTCGGCAATGTTTTCAGAAAACACTAAATAATATTAGGGGGTTTCCCTATTAATCCTTTAAAGAATGCTAGTCTGAAATGTAAGTTCAAGAATGGAAAAGGTCACTAGCCGCACTTTACTTGGGAGCTTTTCTATTCTCCTTAGCTACATTTGCTACCATGATGTGGAATTTTCCTTGCTAGTCAATTATACATCTCAAAATCATCTGCAGGTTTATTACATGGTTGACCTAAACAACAAGGGCCAGTTGCTAAACTTTGGTGGATGCGGTAATTCTAATCATTATGCTTTAATTTTCCCCTTTATGTTGGAATGTTCCTGATCTTGCCTTCCTATTCTGCTGGATTTCCGTTTTGAATGAAGTTTTCTGCTCTCCTCATGACATTAAGACTTGATGTAAAATGAGAAAACGAGATACAGGATTTCACCTGGCCTAGATTATTCCTTACTAGTTGTGAGGAATTACATGGCCCATTTTGTTCTCCATTCAGCTGTATTAGAAGGAATTATTGTAACTAGGCCACGTAAGAAACAGTCTTCTATACAAAGATTGATGTCTTACATCCACTTGTTTTCATGTTTATTTGCAAGTTCTTTAGCACATATTTTGTCCAAATAAAGCATAAAATTTATTATTTCCATCCATAAGTTTTATTCTTTTGTTTTCCATTGCGTCAACTAGATTAGAGAAGGGGAAATAAACATCAATATTCTTGTCTTATGTGACAAGATGACTAATGAAACAAATATGATCTGATGCCAAAGTTTTCGTGATTAGGATCTCCGATTATAAATCACCTACATGATTTTTATTCTTAAACTAAATGTATGTCAGGCATGCTTTGTTAAGGTGTTCTAGCAATGCATATTTGAAGATTTTTAAGTTGCAATGATTAAAATTTCCAGGTAACACATTGAATTGCAATCATCCTGTGGTCATGGAGCTCATCCTTGATAGCTTAAGACATTGGTAAGGCCAGCATACATCATTTGTGCTAATATGATGTAATCCATTCTGCACAGACAGGTTCCAGTACACATTATGTTCCAATAACAGATGATTTCGTTGTTTATGATTTAGACCTATTCTTTCGGTTCGATCATCATTTATGCCATCTTCTTTGACTGGAAATCAGGGTCACTGAGTATCATGTGGACGGATTTCGCTTTGACCTAGCCAGTGTTCTCTGCCGAGGAACAGATGGTTCTCCACTCAACTCTCCTCCAGTTATTAGAGTGAGTTGAAATGCCACATTGCATCAGCTTTATATCAGTGATGGATAGAACAGCTAGTATATTGATCTGCAATTCTTTGACAAACCAGGCAATTGCAAAAGATGCTGTTCTGTCGAGATGTAAAATCATTGCAGAGCCTTGGGATTGTGGGGGTCTTTATCTGGTTGGAAAATTTCCAAATTGGGACAGGTAACCCTTTTGTACTATGGTTGTCCCATCTAGTTTCTACTAGCTTGGTGGATATCATCTCAAAACATGTCACCATCTCCTGCAATTTCAATATTGATGATTTGTGTGCTCTATAGTTTAGCTAGTTTGTGAGAAGTTCGTTACTTTTTGCAAAAGCAAACATCGGGCATCAACTCTTAGTAGTCTTTTTGCAGGTGGGCGGAATGGAATGGGAAGTACCGTGATGATATAAGAAGATTTATCAAGGTAATGTGTTCCTATACTTTCTCCGCAATTTAAAGGTTGCTTAACAAACATGATATATCTACGGATAACATAATGGCATCTCTTTCATCTAAAATTTGCCGCTCAGTCTTTTGTCCTCAAATGAGTTTAAAGGTAAGCAGGTAACAGTTTTCACGATTGCCGGTTATTGGTTCAATAATTGTTATTTAACCAATTGTTTAGAACAGGAGTTCTAGTACTAACATAAATTAGATTTTTGGATCTTGCTTGCTGAAGATTCTCATTTTCGATATCTTTCTTTAATATTCCATCTTGGCGAGCCAATTAGTATCCTTCTCTCTTCATAAAGTTGGTGTTTTCTTGACATTTTATTTTCTTCTTAGCTGCTTCATCATCTATTCCTCTTTATGTTCGTTCTTTTAAGATTGATAAAGGTTGCTTTGACCTTTTATTTTCTTCTTAGTTTCTTCATCAGCTATTCCTCTTTATATTTGTTCTTTTAAGATTGATAGAGGTTGCCTCAGTATACTGATTTACCATTTATCCTCACTTTACTGATTTACCATCTATAGGGTGATTGTGGGATGAAAGGCTCCTTTGCCACTCGTGTTTCAGGATCTGCTGATCTCTACAGGGTAAGAATTATTCATGTCTTCATCAGCATGTTTGTTGCCTGTTGTCTTTCCTTGGTTATCTTCTGAGATGCCTTCTTTCATATAGACATTGTATACTGTTGCTCGTTCATTTAACACTACTGACTTGGAGTTCTTCTCCTTCTTCAGGTAAATAATCGCAAGCCTTTTCATAGTGTTAATTTTGTTATTGCGCATGATGGGTTCACACTGTATGATCTAGTTTCCTACAATTTTAAGGTAAAAGCAGACTTCAAAAATGAATTAGTCTGTATTCACTTGAAAAGCTGCATCAAGTGGCTGACTTGTTTGTTGGTTTTATAGCACAATGATGCCAATGGAGAAGGTGGAAACGATGGAAGCAATGACAATTTAAGCTGGAATTGTGGCTTTGAAGGTAAGTTTTCATGTTTACTGTGCTTCAACTATAATTCATAATTCATTTGGCTTTGCAAGTTTGGTTGCATTTGAACTGATACTTATCTAAACGTGTAGCCCCATCTTTTACTGTGAATAACCTTATAAGTGAGAAATCGATTACCTTGGCAGTAAATAGCAGCTATGCAATAAAATCCATTATAGTCAAGGACAAATAATTTTATAGGATTTATGGTAGTCGAGGAAAATAATTTAATCTGCCAAAATGGAAGCTAAACATGGGTCAAAAATAATCTTGGGGCCTGCAGCGTCAAATCTCTTATCAATTAGGGCCAATTTGGTCTTCTATTTTTCTGTGATTAGTCACAAAAAATCACCGATGATGCGTTTATGCATTTATCCATTTTATTTCTTTGACAGGAGAAACGGATGAATGTAATATTAAAGCCCTACGCTCTAGGCAAATGAAAAACTTCCATTTGGCTTTGATGATATCTCAGGTACGAAGTGTTTTAAAATTCTCTCAATGTTAATGAAGGGTGTTTACACCGATGCTTAAGTGATGTGGATTCATGGCGAATCATGGTAGATGAGATGATTTCGGATTGTTGCTTTGCATCTTTATCAAGATAGTAACTCACTTTCCTCCTGTTGGAAGATTTGGGTCTACTGCCACCCTCTTCTTCATCTCAACTCCACAAATGATAATTTGACTACATATGCATGCTTGTATTTGTATATAGTACCAATGCTCTTGCAGCAATGGTGTAAGTGTGGAATTCATATCACCAGGGAACGCCAATGATGCTAATGGGAGATGAATATGGCCATACTCGCTATGGAAATAACAACAGCTATGGACATGACACATCTATTAATCATTTCCAGTGGGAGATTGTAAGTTCCATTCCATTTCTTTCATTTTGATGCCTCCATCTACTTGGCTAATGCACGGTTGTCGTATGACAGTTGGACACAAGAAGGAGTAGTCACTTCAGGTTTTTTTCTGAGTTGATAAAGTTCCGACTAACACAGAGAGTATTCAGACGTGAAAATTTTCTCACCCGAGTAAGTCTTTCCTTAACAATCTCTGTTTTCAGTACTGCATTCATGTTATGAACTTCTCATATTTTTTATCTTGGTATGGAGTCCCTGAAGTAGTCTATTCCGTACAGGATGATGTTACATGGCATGAGGATAACTGGGACAACACAGAAAGCAGATTCCTTGCTTTTACGTAAGAAACCATACCCGTCTTCCCTCTGAAATATAGTTGGTAAATATGTACCTGCCTTTGTGGACTTTAGTTTCATGAAGGTAGTAATTTCATCTAAAAATTTTATTTTATCACCGATTTGGTTATGACAGTTCTTTCAAAATTACTGTTTATTTTAAAGATGCATCTACCTTTCGTTTACTGTGCCTTCAAAATTAAAACTTTTTAAAGAAAATTTTGATGCCTTCCATTTTCCTTCATCACACGAAACTGAATTTGATAGGATTACGGTGAACCGTAGTTAGTTTCCTTTGTTACGAAGATAGTGTCAATATACCTATCTGGTAATGCATTTGATCCACTTTCCCGCGTTGAATTACTCTGTTTTTCTCCCGTACAGGCTTCATGACAGTGATGGGGAAGATATCTTTTTAGCATTCAACGCTCATGACTATTTTGTTAAAACTTCTATACCCTCACCACCATACAAGAGGCGATGGCTTCGTGTGGTAAAGTTTCTTTTACATTTCTGGTGGATCTCAAAGTTGCCACTTACTGGTTTTTACTTTTAACCTCCTTTTCTCAAATCTGTAAAAGATGCTTTTAGTCGGTCTAATATCAGCTTCCTCACCACCTATATAGTGTTGACATTTTTACAATCAATCTTGTTGAACAAATTGATTGTTGTTATATAAAATACTATATTTTGATACTTCCAAGTTTCTTCTGACTGATTCTGCGAATAAACTCTTATTACATTGCAGGTGGACACCAATCTGGAATCTCCGGATGACATCGTCCCGGAAGGCGTCCCAGGCACTAGAAGCACTTACAACGTGGCTCCATACTCGTCCATTCTTCTTGCAGCTAAACATGTATGAGTTCCACCCCCGTACAAATTAGCACTTCCAATAACTTGGACCTGGAGTGCTAGTCACTTAAACCAAATAAAGCTCCAGGGTCCAGTGCATGTAGAACATAGTTGTCGGTGTAGTAGTGGGTGCTTTAGTTTCAGTTTTAAACGCACTACTAAGGTTATGTCCTGAACATGAGATTGTATTACAGTATTAGCAATGGGTGGTGCTAAGCCCATATGAACATTTTTCTTTTTCCTAAAATATCGGTGCTTAATTTGGGGAAATTTCAGGAAAATTCACTCCCTAATTATCAATAGTTGGTATAGAAACTAGAAGATTATAATTGGCGCTACAGGCTGGATGATATATTGCCGGAAATGGTAAAACCCAGTACCACGAACATGGTGTATACAGCTGTGCACCAAACCTGCCACCAGTTCCAAGCTCATAGGACCGTTCGAAGGTTGGTTGAACTTGGACCCTGAGGACTGGCTCTAAGCTGGTGGTAGTTAGAGTAAGCGACCGACAAATGTGTTGTCATAATTACGTCATCCAATTTTGCGCAAAACTGAAAGTATGTAAGAAAACTAGTGGTCCGTCTTCTAGTGCGTGCAGTGCACGATGTTCATGCTCCACGTCTTCCAAGAATAATTTTGAGTCAATTAATAACTAAAAGATAATCTCTTTTAATTAGATTTAAATTTTAATTAATTTTATAACAATTGATTAATTTTTTTAAATTTTATTTTATTAATTTACTCGCTGTTAGATTTTTAATACATTAAAACCACTAATAGCGTATGGAAACGAGTCCCGGGGTAATTGATTCTGAGAACGAAGTCACCGCCATTAGCCTGCGGTGCGGTCCTCATCGGACGTTTAGTGGGGAAAGTGGTTCTCCCGACGACAGGTGTTGTGTGTCGAGAAACCTCAAAAGTACAAACCAACATTGACCCATCACTTCTCCTCCTGTCCCAATTTACATTTTTTCCTTTTTTTCTATTTTCTTGACCACTATCGGTATCATTGAGTTGAGCCTACACTCTACCTAAAAGGAAAAGGCCCAGCTGACCAACCTACCCTGCCTTTATCAAGTGAGGATTTGGAGAGGACGACAGTCTTTCTTTTTTAATTTTTATAAAAAGGCTATTCCTATAACTGAAATCGCTTGAAAGTCACTATTCGATGAGGGTAGTGTTTTAATTTAAGAAAAAAGCAATATTTTGCTTTCCCTGTAATGAAAATCTTAAAGTATATAACTCAAATAAAAATAGTTAATTATTTTTACGGAAGTTTAAATTTATCAATTTTTTAAATTAATTTTTAAATTTTAAATTAAGTTGTATACTAATTTTGTAATTTGATGCTGTTTGAAATAATTAAATTAAATTAATAAAAATACTATTATTTTATTAAATAAAATAAACCAAAATTTAAATTTTTTTTCAAGTTTTTGATTAAATTTTAATTTATCAATAAGTCAAAAAAATGAATAGCAATTACCAACTCGAAATGTTTTATTAAATAAATGAAATAGAACAAAATATTTTAAATTTAATTAAAAATAAAATAAAAAGGGGAACATTGAGTCGGAGCCAACTCCAGCCGTTACCATTTTCAGGCTCAGCTCCATAATACGCGTTACATTTGACCACATCTTATATCTCATGTCCACACAACGCAATCTTGCATATGCACATAATGACATAAATGGAATACCCCAAAATGATCTATTAACAACATACAGAATGCATTTGGTAGGAAAAAAGCATGTTGGTGAGTTTATGGGCATGGCATGTTAGTAGGGAATCTTCCCACTATTCTCTCATCAATCAAATCCTCTATGCTTGTAGTTGTCGATTGTAAATGATTCCTTCCATCATTAACATTTTATCAAATCATAAAGTTAGCGATTCTACATTATGATGTGTCTTAACTAATACACGCCTAAATGTATGTATTGATGACATAAATAAGAATTGTAAGATTGGAATAGTACAAATGAAAACATCTGTGGGATTGGAACGTTGAATAGTTGATGTAAACAATCCAAAAGTCAGGCTGGCTAGTGGCTATGACTGACCTCTAATCATATCGACGTTGCTGAGTTGGATCAAACTATCGCTATAAAAAGAAATATATCTTTTTGAGCAACGTAAAGCTTAGAAATTTGAAACCCAACAACGTGTCGATCACAACGGTTAGTAGAATCTTTGTTCCGTTATTAATTGTTAGCTGTCTAGATCTATTACACGCTTCCATCTTATGTAGTCTGTCTGGTTCTTTATATAAAAGACTCGACAGAAAAAACAAAAATAAAAATAAAAACTACAGAAAAAAGGAAGGAGTGATCTAACGACGGAAACGAAGGAGCTTAAAATCAACGCGTTCTAAAGATAACCGTTGATGAAGGGAAATCGTACAGTCCAGATTCTTTACGAGAACCACGTGTCACTAAGAGTTTTAATGAGTAGGGCTGTAGTCGTAATTTAAGGAAAGAACTCGGACAGACGACTCAACTCAAATCCTTAAAACCTCCTACCATAAATACCCCAGCCTCATCAATCCCTAGTCAAGTGTTTCTGTTCTGTTGCCTCTCTCTCTCTCTCTCTCTCTCTCTCTCTCTCTCTCTCTCGGTCTGTCTGTCTGTCTGTCTGTCATTTTGGCTTCTTGCTCTCTCTCACTTTCTTCTCATCAATGGCGTCCAAGAGCTTCGTGACTTTGATGGTTCTCGCTTTATTCGCCGTCTCTGCCTTGGGCCAGGCTCCAGGAGCCGCTCCAACCGTCGCACCGTCGAAATCACCGCCGTCGGCTCCTGCTCCTAAGACTGCTCCTCCCACTCCAGCTCCAACAACTTCTACTCCTCCAGCGGCGTCCCCTCCTACTCCCTCGACAGTTCCCGCCGCCTCTCCGACCGGCTCTCCTACCGGCTCTCCGCCTGCTCCCGAGGCTCCAAGCTCAGCCCCTTCGGTGGCTGTTACTCCTAGCGAAGGTTCATCTCCTGGAGCATCTCCTGGGCAGTCTCCGACCTCAACTCCTGGGAGCGGTGCTGTTTTGAGCAGAGACGTGGCGGTATTGACAGTTGTCGGAGCAGCTCTTTCGTGGACTTTGTTGATGTAGATCTGATGTCTGATGCTTATCATCAGCAGTTCATTTTTTTAGAACTTTGCATTACATTAGGCTTATGAGTCTCTTGCTTTTTCACATTTTATTGGGTGTCAGTCTATGGACAGTGATGAGTGACTTTTGCGTTATTTTGACTGTTGAGAATTTGATTATTATTTAATTATATTCACTCTATATTTATTTATGCCATTCTTGTTATTATAGAGTGAAATGTCTTGTTTCGACCTGATTCTGAGGCGATGAAATATTGTTACTGAAAATGATATAACTCACTCTCTATTAATCGCATTGCTTAAATACTTCAAGAAATAACTAAATAATTGAAGAAGAAGGTTAGGGCCTTGGGGCTATGGGGGATGCGTTTGTACGATGGATGTCACGTGGTCACAGCTGTAAAACTAAGCCTTGAGGTTTCAGACATCCATGTGCTTTCTCGACAACACTACACGGGAGAGAGAGAGAGGACTAAAAGAAGACGACAAGAGATGTTTTAAATACATACAGACATCCATCTTTTATTAATTCAGTAAAATGGGATGGTAACAAAAGATGATAAAATTCAAACTTTTTGTTAACATAGTTGGTGGCCACGTACCCCATTTGTCTTTTGACACTTTCTCCCTCCACAAAGTGGGGCTTTACCTTTACCTGCTGGAAGAATAGATGTTACAGTAGTAGTTGTGTGTGTGTGGGACGGCAACTTTTGCAAAGTGGAATATTTATCATGGAAAGGTTGGCACTACAATTATGTGTTTATTTTTTTTCTTAGTTGGTGTGGTCTTCTTGGTCAAGTCCATTCGGCGACCCTCTGCGCAGAACTTACTTGATATGAATGCAGGAACGAGGCCATCGGACAAAGCAGTGGTCCCTAAAACTTTGCCTTGCCTGGTTGAATAATAGAATCCGCAGGAGTAGGATGTTGATGTTATATCAACTCTTGCCCTGCGACCATGACAGGACCAATTATGAAGTTCTATTTTCCTTTTACGTGCATGCATGAAAAATCTGCAGTGTGTGATATGTTTATGTTGTTTCCGTTAATATGGAAATTGTAAAGAACTAGAACTAAAATAACAAAATGACTCAGGAGTTTGGTCTGAAGAAAAGCTGCCCATTCCTACACATCTTAATAGCGTATAAAAGAATCCTACTTTACTTTGGAAAAAGCAGTTCTTGACATCTTGTGCCTGTGCGAGCATCAAGACTGGCCTTTAAGTACGAATTATGGCTTAATTAAAAAGGCCCAACTCAATAGCCTATTAAAAGAATAAAAGAACTGGGCTATGTAGAACAAGGGTGAACGTTGGAACAGGAAATCCTTCACACCCAGTCTATTTCATAATTGTAGAAGATGTTTCAGAAATTCAGACATAAAGGGCAAGTCATGCAAAGACATAAAGAATTGTTTTAAAGAAATCAAGAAAAGTCAGTTGAGTTAGTTGTTAGATGACAGTTAATAAACTGCTATAAGTATCTTGGATTTACAGAAGTTGTACACATTACTTTTCAATATCAATAAAATCAGAAGAAGCCTCAACCAGTTGTTGAGCCTTTGAAAAATCACATACTTTGTTTACCCCTGTTTTTATATTTTCTCACTCTAATTTCATCTCTCTAAAATTTCGGTAGCATGGTCTTTAGTTTTGTACATGATAGATAGATAACGACTACAATTAGTATCAGAGCATTTATTTCTTGAGGGACCTGTGAGTGTGTAATTGAGTGAGGAGCTTTCTTGAAGATCCGATGTTGGTGATTGTCATTGGAGAGCTGTGATTTAGAGGAGTTCATCGGAGATGGCTGAGAACTTACCTCAGGGCCTGCA
>JAOQMQ010000002.1:4648502-4676260 GCA_027563845.1 Erythroxylum subrotundum | reverse complement strand
AAACTCAACCATTACACAAAATACGCGAATCTCGCGCGAGCATTTTGTCCTAAAACAGAATCTAACTGAAACTTAAGCAAACAAAGCAACAATTGGCCCTTAGTTGTCATTTCCAACCCCACGTGGCCTTTACCACGCTCCAATCACGCGCTTCACATATGTCTAATAAGTATCCGAGCCACACATCTGGTGAGCTCATCATCGGGGTGGTGTCCTTACACCTGTCTATCTATCTCGAAACCCGATGACTTCCATAGTCAAGAAATGTTGACTTCTCGTAATCCTCACAACGGCTGTCTTCGTCTCAAGCAACTTTGAGGGTCCAGATTCAGGCACACGTTGTCTTCTGTGAGTCGTTTCGCGTGAGATAAACGCAGAAGAAGTGGGCAAATTTTAGTTGGATCCGGTTCGAGAACCCGAAACGGACATACTCCTCTCTTTCATTGTATGATTTACATTTTACATCAACAACTTTGGGTGATTGATGTCAACGGATTGGCGAATTTTAGGGTTTCCAGCTGTTTGATCCTCTCCTATATTTCCGAGATTTGTCCTCTTTCCTTATTTATCTTCCAGATGCAAGTCATTTAATGTAGGTATTTGGAGTCGGTACGTTTTTGTCTCCCTGAAGTTGTCAGAGGTGATATTGGTTCGAAGGTTCGTTCTTTTACGATTTCTGGTTGGATATTTGCTATTTATTTTGCCATTATTTCATTTCTTTGTGGGTAATTAATGGCAAGTCTTTTGATCTGGGTTTGTGTTACTCGTTGGAAAAAAAGGGGGGTTTTGTCTTGGTCCTAGGGTTATTGGGATTTCAGAGGGTTAAAGGTATGTCTTGCGAAGGGGTTTAGACAGTGAAAAGTGATGAATTTGCTTTTATTTCACTAGAAACTTGGTTCAGAAATGTGTGTGATTTGTTTTTCTCTTGATTTTATGTGATCTTAGAATGCTGATGTGAATTTAACTTCTCCTTTTTTGCGTTTTCAGGACCATAAATCATTACACATCAATTTGCGGGCAGGTTAATACTTATTGTATCGTTGGTTCGATGACTTGTACTCTTTCCCTGATTTGATTTGATGAGGAAGAAGAGGAAAGGGAGTGATACTGATACATGTGAAAATATTCAGGAAGAATCAAAGTCAAGCCAACAGGCTAAATCAGCTAATTTTGTCTCTCATTTTTCCCTTGAAGATTATATTAGGCTAAATAAGAGGTGTAAAGAAGATGCCAGCAGCGAACCAGTCAGTTCTTGCAAAAGTAGGCTTGCAGGCATTGCTACTGCCCCGCCTTGTGGTGCTTCATCATTGTTGGCCTCTCCTGGAAGAGGTCTCAAAAGAAAGATAGGATGCATTGATGTGGCTACTCAGACAGGCAGAAAGAAGAAGATTGAAGATGAATATGTTGCAGGAAGCACAATTGGACGTGGTAAATTTGGATCAGTTTGGATGTGTAGATCTAAAGCAAGTGGAGTTGAGTTTGCTTGTAAGACTCTGCGCAAGGGAGAGGAGACGGTGCACAGGGAGGTGGAGATAATGCAACACTTATCTGGTCATCCTGGAGTTGTGACATTGCATGCTGTGTATGAGGAAGCAGAATGTTTTCATCTTGTGATGGAGTTGTGCTCTGGAGGACGCTTGATTGATAAGATGATTGAGGAGAGACATCACTTAGAGCGGCCTGCTGCTAATATATTTAAGGATGTGATGTTAGTAATTAAGTACTGCCATGACATGGGGGTCGTACACAGGGATATAAAGCCAGAGAATATACTTATAACAAGTTCAGGAAAGATAAAGCTTGCAGACTTTGGGTTGGCGGTGAGAATTTCAAATGGTAAATAAAACATTCTTGTACTCGACTATGGACCTATTGCTATCAACTAACTTGAATGCAAGAGGTGTTAGATAAAAAGTATGACCATTTATCGGCCAATTTTATTACAAATTTGCTGGATTTTTTGTTCTAAGAAATTCATTCTACATCTTTAATGTTTTATGTACTTCCATTGATAAAATCTCTTTTAGAAATTGCTAGTGTGAAATTAATATCCTTATGAAAATGGTAATTTAATAGCTAAAATAAGATGAGGTAAAGGAAGAAAGCTAGGGCCCTCTTTTTTCTTCTCTTTGGCAACCCAAATATGTTTTCATGTATAAGGTTGTCATCTAATGGAAGCTTTTTACATGGTGCGTGAAAATAATAAGAAACAAAAAAACTGCAGAATTGTTAGTCCTGAAGCACATTTTCTCACAAGGATAAGCAGAGGCAGAAGATTCAGGTTGAATGTCTGGTTTATGATACTAGTTGGACTTTTTTCTTCGTCCATTTAGGCAACCATAGTTGTACTTTTGAAATTTAGGAAGACTTCATTAGGATTTCTTGCAAATGCATTAAACATTCTTAAATCTGTTTTAACTTCGTTTCCTTTGGCATTATTTATGTTGGGAACGTTCATATTTATAGCTTAAAGTTGTGCGCCTGGGATTTATTATCCCCATGTTCTTTCAATCATCTATCAAATTCTTCAGTCCGGGTGTACTTTCAAATGTATTGTATTATTAATTACACATAAAAGATCTGAGCAAGTACTGAACAAACTTGTAGTCGAAGATAATAATACTTTGATATTGATTATGAGTGCCTATTTGTCCTTAAAAGTTTCTTTTATCTTGTATTAACTGCATTCCTTTTACATTACAGGTCAGACCCTGTCTGGTTTAGCAGGGAGTCCAGCATATGTTGCCCCAGAAGTTTTGACAGGAAACTACTCTGAGAAGGTCGATATTTGGAGTGCGGGTGTCCTCTTACATGCTCTTTTGGTTGGTGTTCTTCCATTCCAAGGAGATTCCCTAGAGTCTGTTTTTGAGGCAATTAAGAATGTAAAACTTGATTTCCACAAAGGATTATGGGAGTCAGTATCAAAACCTGCCAGGGATCTGATTTCAAGAATGTTGACGAGGGATGTTTCAGCGAGGATAACTGCAGATGAAGTACTGAGTAAGCTTCTGATACTTGTAACTCAAAAATTTTAACTAGTCTGCGCTGTACCAGATTGAGGGTTCTCGTTACTACACATGTATGTTTGAGCAAGAATGTTTTTCTCACACGTTGTCCACGTATATTGCTGTTATTTGTATTGAAAGGTGATATAGAATTTTTTTTTCACTACGTTGTGTACCTACTTCTAGCAACTTTTTATTGTTTATCTTTGCTTTTCCTAAGATTCTGTATAGTGAGTCTAATGTTTGGTCTTCTTAAACATTTTTGGCATTCATCCACTCTTTTTCCTGCCATATTGACAATTAGCTCGGTGTTTGTTTAGGGCATCCATGGATTCTGTTCTACACAGAGCGCACATTGAAGACATTTCCCATGAAATCAAAATCCAAGAACCAACTTGGACATACTACTGCACCTGTAATGGAGTCACATGGAAACAGGATAGCAGGTCTATTTCTTGGTGAGGATTTAAAGCCAGAATCCTTGGCTGATAGTCTAAGCTGCAAATCTGAAGAGCAGGATGAAAGTGGTTTGGTTGATGCCCTTGCAGTGGCAATTTCACACGTGAAGATTTCGGAGACAAAGAGGAGCAGACTTTGTGGCCCCACAGGCCCATTAGAGCAACAGCGCTCGTCTAACCTGACAAGCACTAATCTTTGTAGAGCATGTTGATCCTGCTAACACACTGACATTACTAACATCATCGTCTCCTCTGTTCTCCAAAGCTGGGAATTCGAGTAACAAAGGACCTGGTGCAATTCAGTGTGCAGAGATGATAATAGTCTGATATTGACAATATCTGGTAAATATGGTGTCATTTCCGTTCTCAGCAGGGTTGCTTCATGTGTTCCCGTTATTTTTTCTCCCTTTGCTTTGATTGATTGTAACGTCAGTTCTGACACAAGATAATATTCATGTACAGAATTTGTAAATAGATGCAACAACAGAGCCCGTTCTCTATTGGTGTTGTTCTCTTAGAGAATCAATGCCTTGCAAGCTTTCTTTTGATGCACAAAGTTCCGAGCTTTTGATCGCTCTATAAAACTTGTGGATTAAGTGATCTATTGCTTTTGAGGCCCAAAACACCTGATTATAAACGTCCTCATGGCAAGTTAACAAATGCTTAGGCTCTCTCTTGGACATCTGAAGTTGAGCCACCGTGAATATTGGATCTTGACATCTCAGCTGTGTCTTTTCTAGTTGTGCTTTGAAACTCATTTCACATGGCATGAATTGAACTATATATACTATGAAGCTTTGACTCTAATATTATAACATTGGTTTAATTCTAACTGCTACATGGTTCCGGCATTGCAAAGTTGGTAGCCAGTACTTTACTATTATACTCGCGGTTTTCGTTGACTTATATAATTAATTAACACAATGGTTTCTTGGTTGTCTTTAATGCCTGAGCGCAGAAATCTCGAGATTCTCTCGTAAAATAAGTACATTTCTGTTCCTTTGGATTTCCAATTAAGATGTGAGAGCTATGGATACCGATGAGGGGTCGGAGGCGTGTACCAAAAAACGGAGTTCGTTTCACTCAACCAAAGTCATCGTCATATCAACCTTTCTACTGCTATTTCCAGTTGTCATCCATTTACAAATTTATCCTCTCCATCTCTTTGGTTATTCCACTTCGGCTTCAAGGGCTTTCTTTTACACATGGAGAGGATTAGCAATCAACGTCACTGGGCAATCTTCTTCCTCAGACACGATCATTTGGACTTCGAAGCTCAGGGAATCCATCACTTTCTTGCCACTCAAAGATTTGAGGGTCGCCAGAACTGCCATGGAAGGGAACACCTGGTTCATGAGCTCATTGAATGACACCTACGAGGAAAACGAAGCTGAATACCTCTATTTCCCTTCAGAGGCATCAAGGGGACGGATTCTTTGCATTAAGGGTCGTGACACAGATGATGGCACTAAGAATTCTTATGCCTTGGCTTGGCCTGAAGCTATTCCAGATTCTGCCACGCTTATGGAGGGATTGACCTTCGTTTCAGACACATACTATGATTATGTAAACCTCTGGCATGGACTTTGTGCTATGGCTCCTTTTGTTGGTTGGTCTATAAAGAACGAGTGCATTAGGCCAAGCAGATGGGTACTATTCCACTGGGGAGAGATCAGGTTTAAGATGGGATCGTGGCTAGAGCACCTTATGGAAGCAAACTTCGGACAAGTTAAAGTAGAGAGCTTTGAAGGTGGAGATGGGCCTTACTGCTTTGAGAAGGCTGTTGTGATGAGGCACGATGAAGGAAAGATGGGAAAACAGAAAAAGCTTCAGGTTTCTGATCTATTGAGATGTAAAGCTAGAAGATTTTGTGGCATTGCCAATGGAGCAGACAGAGAAGTAGAGGTCAATGCAAGAGGTGAACCAATCATAAGACTGACATTGCTCATGAGGAGAGGTTCAAGATCGTTCAAGAATGCAACTGCTGTCACTGACATATTTACAAGGGAATGTGCCAAGGTCGATGGTTGCCATCTGAAGGTTGTTCAATCGGAGGAGCTGAACTTCTGCGATCAGGTTTATGGCATCTCTGCTATTCAACTTCTACCTTTTTCTTCTCTCTGTTCAGTACTGGGGTACAAAAAACACAACTTTCAAATATTTTTGGATTTCTTCCTTTTATTATTATTATCTTTTGAATTCGCGATCCCTTGTAAAAGAGAATGGAGCAAACCTGTATAAAGCATACAAATCATTCTGGTAACTTGACGGCTTAGGATCATGTCTAAATAACTTAATATCTCGCCAGAAATATCCAAAGGTCAAATCGCAGTTTTAAGTTGGATCCCTTTTTACTCAAGTTTGTTTGCTCTTTCTTGCAGGTCAGAGTAATGACTAACACTGACATAGTCGCTTCTCCACATGGAGCTCAATTGACAAATATGCTCTTTATGGATAAAAACAGCAGCGTAATGGAGTTTTTCCCTAAAGGATGGTTGGAGCTTGCAGGCATAGGCCAATTTGCACATCATTGGATGGCTGATCAATCCGGTATAAACCACCAAGGTGCATGGTGGGAACCGTTGGGCGAAAAAGAATGCCCAACCCCTCAACACGATTTGGATTGCTTCAATTTCTATAAAGATGGTAAAGTTGGTCATAATGAAACTCATTTTGCTGATTGGGCAAGAGAAGTTATCGGCCAAACAAAAATAAGAAAGACTGGAAATGTCATGGTCTCCAAACAATCAAGCATAGCTTCGTGTATCTGCTAGTATTTTCTGAATCAACTACAGTTTTCTTTTACAAACTCAAAAGTTCCCAATTGTAACCGTTTCGGTTTAATTGGAATTTGGTTTCTTCAATTATACACCAGACAGTATTAGTAATAACAAAATATAACAGGTCAGAATGCTGCAATATTTTTCCTTTCCCAGATAGAATATCATGTTCAGCTACAGGTTAACCAATTTGAAAGATGGCAACGGACCTCGGATGTCATCTGAATACTCGTGAATGGAAACCACATCGTAACTATTGGTCCGTCTGAAGAAAGCATATGATTGGTGGATCTTTAGCTCCTCTACACGCCTCATCTTCTGGATACTTTGGACCACATATACACCACAAAGAAACAGAACAACGCAAATAGAACCACATGGACGACATGATTGGCACCATTCTTTATGATGCTCTGATTCAACTTCCTTATGTTGTTCTTCACTCCTGCTTGAGCTTTAATCACGGTCATTTGCTATTACCATCATCAAAACAGAACTCTCAGCAGCCAATTACAACATTTAGAATGGAGACATTAAGAAGATCTATCTCTAATAAAATCCTTCATACTGTGAATAGAAAGCACAAGTCTGACATTATTTTCCATTTCTGAGAAGTATAGCAAAAGTAAACACTGGTAGCAGCATTATGTTGCTCAATTATCATGAGTTTCAGAGACATGATCTTCGACAAGTTGAGCACCAGAATACTGTCTTGCCCATATGTCACTTATATTTTGCTCACCACAACCGGGTAAAAAACTGAAATTTACAATATCACAAGAAAATGGCTTGCAGTGGCAGTCTCAGAGAGATCATGTTTCTATGGAACCAAGATACTATGAAGATGTTCAGGGAGTTACGAAGATAACTTGGAGCTCAATCTAAATGCCTTGCCTCACTGCAGACAACAACCTACCTAATTCAAAGCCACAGGCCCATTTCTTTCTCTCCATCCAGAGAAAGCAGATGAATAGTATCTATTCCCTGTCTATTCTTCATCCATAGTGCGAAGATCAAATTATAATTTCGAGCCATTATTGTGTATAGACTGTAAAGTTCTCCTTTGTGAGGTCAATGGTGTTTCTTTTCAGTTTTTGCTTAGCATTTTACTCTTTAAGTAACACATGAAGATTGATGCAGTAAATAATTGAAAGAGTACTGAAGTGAATATTGAAAATTCACATTCATTCACCAACTATTACGCATTAAATGCAGAAATTCATAATAAAAATTAAAAAATGAGAAATAGAAGATAGTTAATTTCAGTTAAGAGGGGGTAGAAAAATTAAACAAAGAAACAAAAGAGATAGTAGAATTCTGCAGTACCAGTTGATCTAAGAAATCCTTTTGAAACTTTGCTTCTGTATTTATCTCCTGAGCCACCTGAAACACATGTTGAACAATATTAATACTGGAACCAAGCTTGGGTGGTTTAACAATCACATTCAGACATGAGAACTGGAAAAAAGTGTATTTCACTTATTTCATTGCGTGTGACTTAGAAATGAAACGCTTAAAGGAACCACACAACACGTGACCAATTAAAGGAGTATTCTGATTTCACAAAGAGAAGTTTGCGTGTGTTACAAAACACAACCATCACTACTGCATCTCTCAGAAACCAGCAGAAAGTCTTATGCATTCCATTCCATCTTATAAACATATTCGACCATTTGACATTATTCATCACAAAAACAAACCCTTGGGTGTATGTAAAATATTTGAAATTCTGAAGCAAGCATAAAATAAGCTCTCTGAGAAAGACTGACATTAAAGCTAGCAACGAATAATCAAGCATAAGATCACCAAAGCAGGCATAACGCCTTCCTACCCATGCACTTAACTCAAAATCCTAGCGAAAAGAAAAAAGTTTGAACACAAGCCCCATCACACTTTTACCCAAAGATTTTAAGAAGAAAAATCAGACTTATTTAAGAGAAGCAGAGAATGAAAAAGTTGGAAGCAGCAACGCATTTTCACAAATTAGATGAGAATTAATCCCTTACGCTACAACAAAAGGATACAAAAATCCAAGACTATCACCAATTAAACTTAAACCACATTATCCAGAACAACATAATAATTAATAGCCAAAATCTTCGATATAAAAATACAGAGCCTAAAAAAAAATGAGGATCCCGAGAGAGATCAAAGAAACTCACATTTCGCAATTGCTTAACTTGACAACGGAGGCCACTGATTTCATCATCCAAATCCGCGTGCATCGGATCAATCCTCAATTGAATCTCGTCTGAGCTGGCCGTTGGCCGAGTACTAAGCCCTTCTCTGCGCACGAAAATAACCAAAAGAAAAAAATTAAACAACGAAGGCGCAAATACCGTGATGAACCGGCGGGAAGCAATACCTTGATCTGTAAGGGGCGGCGCCGCCGGAGAAAGAACCGCTCGCCATGGAAGATGAGTTGACGGAAATAGACGGGGAAAATTGTGAGACACGCACTAGAATACACAAGAACAAGATCGTTGGGTTTTTCTTCTTCTTTTTCTCTTTTGTAGTTTGTTTTTAAATGCTATACCTATGTACAATGGGAATGAGTGACGTTGGCTAGAAAGATCTGGTCCGTTGCAAATCTGGATGAAATATTGGATTCACGCGGAGTTCGTATGCCAAGTTGCAGACGCTGATCGGTTATCTATTGACGTTAATCCAGCCTGGAAGGGCTCTGATGGGCCTGTGGGCCTATGGGCCTGTGGGCTGAGCTTATAATAGGGCCTATGAGCTTTAATCAATTCTCAACCCGATTAAGAAGCTGGAATTTAATTCTAAGCAAAAAAAGAAAATCCACAAAGAAGAATGTGGGGATTAACAAGTAGAGTAGGAAAGTGCAGAGGTATGACATGCTTATTCATCGCCCAGTTGTTTCCTTTCACTCTCACTTCTTGTTATCCTCTTCGTTATAACTGCTCTTCTTTTAGTCTCGTCCACTCTTCTTCCTCGTTCCACAACTCTCATCCCACAACCACCACTTGGGTAAACTACTCTTAACCTCTCTCTCTATATATATGTGTGTGTGCGTGTGTGTATTGTCAAGGTGACTACTGACTACTGAGGCTGATTTGGTGCAAAATGTGTCATTTTTAGGGTTTTCCGAGTCCAATTACTGGTCTTACTAATTGCTGTAGATCAGGTCTAGTGACTAGAGCCTTCCAAAGCATGCACAATTCGGAGTCCGTATCGTACCTCACGCAGCGAGAAGCTGCCGAGGTTGATGAAATTCTTATGGGTCCTCTTGGGTTCAGCGTCAATCAGTTGATGGTCAGTGTTCTTTCTTTATTTCCATTTTGTTCTTATGGGTTTGACTTAAATTTCGAATTGGCTCGATTTATGTTTCTTTAATGGTTCTGTAGGAACTGGCGGGTTTAAGTGTTGCCACTTCGATTTATGAGGTAATATCTTATAGGAAATAGTTTATGCCTTTAATGATTATTGATTACGTGCCTTGCATCTTTGAATGTTGATTCATACATGACGATCAATTGTTTCAGCCAAGCGAATTTATCTTAGGGCTTTAATTAGTGATGTTTGCTGTTTGAATGAATGTGTTGACAGGTATACAAACCAAATGAATTCAATCGTGTTCTTGCCATCTGTGGTCCTGGCAACAATGGAGGCGATGGCTTAGTAGCAGCTCGTCATCTTTATCATTTTGGGTATAAGCCAGTTGTTTTTTATCCCAAACGTACTCCAAAACCTTTATATGATGGTCTTGTTACTCAGGTAAAACCCTTGCTGCTTGTGCAATTGCTATCCTATTTGTACCATTTGATGTTGTTTTCCAACATATTTAGCTGATGTTTTCTGCAGCTGCAATCACTGTCAGTCCCTTTCTTGTCAGTGGAAGATTTGCCCTTGGACTTGTCAAAGGACTTCGACATTCTATTGGATGCAATGTTTGGGTTCTCATTCCGTGGTAATTGTTGGGTTTTCATCCACTACTGACCTTCTCATTATATTGTTATATAAGTGTCCGGAGAGTCTACTTCTATTTCTGATGGATTCTTCTGTATTATAGCAAGCATGTAAAATACTTGAAGCACATACTGCAGAGGAGGCACGCTTGCATTATCTTAAAATTAGCTTGCTTTCAAAAAAATTGAGCTCCCAAGTGGCTGCACATGTTTTTAATAATTTATGCTCTTCTTCTGTTTACTTTAAAATTTTCATATGAACTCCTTTGGAAGCTCAATTCATCAGAATGTAGCTACCTGAATTTAATATCTCATTTATTAAAATATGTCAGTGTGCATGTTATCAATACCTAATAGTATGGCGTTTTTCATAAAGTTTATTCCACATATGATATGTATCTTGAGGCTATTAAACTCATTTAGTCTTATGTTAAACACTTTAGGTGCCCCAAGAGCACCCTTTGATGATCTAATCCAGAGGCTAATTCATGTACATAATCATGAACAAGCCCTGCAAAGGCCCTGTCCTATAGTTTCAGTAGATATTCCATCTGGATGGCATGTTGAAGAAGGAGATGTTAGTGGTGAAGGAATTAAGCCTGATATGTTGGTATGATTCTCATTGAAACCTTATTAGTATTATCCTGACTCTGTGTTGCAAAAGATTCAAATGCAGTTGGAAGATAATTCTGCATTTTTGTGTTTGCCATTTTGTTAATGCAACTTCACTGATTCCTAGGTTTCCTTGACTGCCCCTAAGTTGTGTGCCAAAAAGTTTTCTGGCCCACACCACTTCCTAGGTGGTAGATTTGTCCCGCCATCAATTGTGGACAAATTTAAGTTACATCTTCCACCATATCCAGGCACTTCCATGTGTGTTCGAATTGGAAAGCCTCTACAAGTTGATATATCTGCTCTGAGAGAGAACTACATTTCTCCTGAATTCCTTGAGGAGGAGGTGGCTGCCAATCCTATTGACCAGGTATTTTTATATTATTTATATCTTTTTGGATCATGCCACAAAAGGCCATGAGGGGTGCAACGAATCTTTTTGCTTTTTGTTTTCTGCTTTTTGCTTTTTGCTTTTTGCATTTGTTTCACCATGGTTTCCATTAATTAGTGGGTAAACATTTGTGCAATCATAAGATTGCTTGATTTTAATCTTGAGCTTATGAGTCTAAGTCATGAATATAACTCTAAGAAAGTAGAAAGGAGATCTTTATTTTGGATGCTTAAACTTGGCAATACAGAGGTGTGATAAACTGCAACATTTCTGTTGTTCTTGTTTCAATAAATGCAAAAAGTCAGTTTACGGTATCTGATTAAGCAGTTTGCTTGTTGCAGTTCTGTAAGTGGTTTGATGATGCAATGACTGCCAGATTGAAAGAACCAAATGCTATGGCTTTAACAACTGTTGGAAAGGATGGGAAACCGTAAGTTTCTCTTTGTTTTATGAATCATTGACTGATTAACTACATCCTCTTTACAGTAGTGTAGTATGAGAGAGTGTGGACTTATATTGGCATCTCTATTACCTTGAGGAACTTTAAGTGAAAATGTATAAGCTATCACTTTACATTTTAGTTTGAGCAGATAGATCATTTAATTTATTTATGTGTTGAGTTGTGCTAAACTATTTGACTTGGGATTCCATTATTTATCAACTCAATTTTCTGTTACAGATCTTCAAGAGTGGTATTACTAAAAGGAGTTGACGAGAACGGATTTGTCTGGTTAGTGCTTTCTTCCCACTTCATGATAGTAATCAGAGGGACAATATTTAACTACTAGTGGCTGTTAATCTTGTTGTAACTTTTATGTTTTACAGGTTCACCAATTATGAGAGTCGAAAGGCACGTGAACTATCTGAAAATCCTCATGCTGCCCTTCTTTTCTATTGGGATGCCCTTAATCGGCAGGTATTACTGTGCTCTTGTTCTCAAGTTAACTTCAGCATTTCTTTATTTTCCCATCTGTTCTCCATACTGATGAATGATATGATACCTCTGTGGAATACTGGTAACTAGGAATTGATCGGTATATTTTGCAGTTGAATCTTTTTCATCCAACTGGAATGAGATAACTCTATGCTGAAATTCAAATTTTGGTAGACAGATTCAGACATTTTAAATTGCCATATTTGTCTAGTGTGGCTAAGTAAAAAATGTTAACAATATTTTAATAGCTTCAATGCTTTGACACTTGATACCACGTAGGACTTTTGCGTGATCTGGACATTTATTTATCTTGCACAGGGACATGAATTTAACCTAGATGACTTTTGTACCTGATTTACTTGATATCTCAGAAATCAGTAGAAAGAGGCTCACTGTAAATAACACGTGGCTTTCTTTGTGCTGTAATAGTGGCCTACAATGTCAACCTATTTAATACTAGTACCAGGGCCTTTATGCCTTACTATTTGCCCAGTGCTTGATCGCTTACATAAAATTTTGGGTAATTTTCTAATGTTGATCTCGTTTCCAACATTTTGCACTTATAATATTTAGGTAAGGGTGGAAGGATCTGTGCAAAAAGTTTCTGATGAAGAATCTGAGCATTACTTCCATAGCCGTCCTCGGGGAAGTCAGCTTGGAGCAATAGTTAGCAAGCAGGTTTCACTCTTTTTATTATATATCTGCCGCACCAGACAATTTATATTTACAAGCTAAAAAGAATTTGTTTTTTCAGAGCACTGTAGTTTCTGGACGTCATGTCCTAGACCAGCAATTCAAGGAATTAGAAGAGAAGTACTCTGATGGGTAGGTTATGTACTTCACTTTTGGGTTTGATGGTCGACCTTCAAAGACATAATCATTTATGTGTAACATCATTTGTGTTCTTTTTTATGAGAGCAGAAGCTTGATTCCAAGGCCCAAAAATTGGGGTGGTTACAGGCTTAAACCAGAACTCTTTGAATTTTGGCAAGGACAGCAGTCTCGCTTGCATGACAGGTTCTGCATTTGCTTAAATTCTTATGCTTCCTGTGCAAAGAATATTTAAGACATAGTTGAGCTATTTTCAAAATAAATTGGCAGACAGTGTTATGCCCTTAGCTTTCAGCCTTGGATTTGATTTATGTAGAATGTGGTACGGGTACGGTCATTCAGTTGAGTTTTCAAATTGGGTTCGACTATTGTCAGGGATATGGAACTCTCAGAAATTTTGGACATCTATACATCAGACCATTACTGGTTAACACCAGTTGTATTTTCAACTATTGTTTGTCTATGGATATGCCTCCTACCTTACAGGGCGTACATCTTACCTAGACAATGCGTAGGCCAGAAATAAGAACTCTCTCTTGGTCTGCTTTTGGAGTCCATGCTATCTTCACGGACTTGTAGACTGGCAAAGTTGTATTGATGGTTACCCTTCTCTTGCAGATTGCAATATGTCCCCCACGAAATCAATGGGAAGCATGTATGGAGAATTGTGCGGTTGGCTCCCTGACTATTTCAGCTTCATCATTGTGAAGTTCATCCCTCCTGGCACTTTGATAAATGTTTTCTCTGCAGTAACCTGTCTTGTACAAGGAGCAAAATTTAGTGCTTCCACTATCCTTGCCACTTCCTGACAACCGGCAGCCCCTGCCACAAAAAAAAAAAAGAGAAGATTCTAGTTAGAAACAAAAGGCCGTCCTTAACAGTTTCACCGCTTATTTATTTATTTAAATAAGAAAGGGATGATTGGAATTGGTGGGCTTATCTGGAGATCATATTCTACACAGAAGAGTAACATTTGCAACTCAGTGAAGAAGCTTGCTGTAAGATGATTGTTGATATCAAAATTTGCTGGCTGAAAATTTGAGTGAATAACATGGTTCCACTCTAGAATCTTGAGTTTGTGTTTGTTATGAAGACTGGTTAGGAATGACAAGAACTAAATTATCTGATTGTTAAAGTTGAGTTTCTTCCTTGGATTTACCTGTTGTAACAAGCCCCTTCTTGTTGAGGACAACATTCTTCAACATAGATAGGCTTATCCTTTACGAGCATGAGACTCCAGAAAATTTGAATGTATATAGGAAGAGTAGGCATAGTTTGTGTCTTGAAGACTGTAAATTTTAAAGAAAATAATGTTTTGAGTAAAATAATATTATTTTTTAATTTTTCATTAAAAATAATTAGAATAAACATAAGTTCAAGTTTGATTGATATCATCCGTAGATTCAAGCTTAGTCTGAGTCAACTGAAAAATGTTTCTGAATTGGCTAAAACAATAAAATAGCGTTGTTACGAATTATTGCTGTTGGATTGGATTTATTAGCATTCAGAATACTGGTCTGACTAAACTGGGTTCCACCACGAAGGAAAAATCAAGACTAGTACGCATTACTTTTTCAGGACGACCACTTTGACGCAAGACGACTGACTGACCATATCCACTTTCTTTTCAAAGAGACTGAGATTGGTGGAATGTTAAAGATCCCAATCCTACTTCAAAAGAAACTGTTCCTTTCTTGGGAGAAATGATTAGAAGATTTTTATTTCAATCGATGGGCTCTGAGCCTTAGAGCCCATGAACCTCTAATAGAGGATGTTGATCCAAATGTAAAGTCGATGCTATCTCATCTCTCATGTAAAGATGTTTACTAACCATGCGCTTTGCTTTATGCGTGTATAATTGCACTTCCCCTCCTCACCAACCCCCACTAAAAGTATAAAATGAAAAAGGTTATAAATTTGTGGTTTGACTTTTGAGATCCTAAAGATAAATTTGGCGTAATTTTTGTTTTATTAGTTTTCCCCGGGTTGAGAATATTAGAGTATCCCGCGTTGATTAAAAATGAAGATGTTAAAAGGTTAATAAATAGTAAGAATTAACTAAACAAATAGTTATTTTTAGTCATTTTAGCAATAGTTAAACCAATGTCCAATTCTTGACTTAAT
The DNA here is from genome assembly GCA_027563845.1 of Erythroxylum subrotundum. NCBI lineage: Eukaryota > Viridiplantae > Streptophyta > Magnoliopsida > Malpighiales > Erythroxylaceae > Erythroxylum > Erythroxylum subrotundum. The sequence continues at coordinate 4,661,196 of JAOQMQ010000002.1, read as the reverse complement.
TGATTAAAATAGTACGTTATTCTGATCTACGAATATGAAATAAACAAGAATTTGGATTGAATTGGAGTCAAATGACAAGATTCAAAGTGGGGTTCCATATAGATATTGATATCTATCTTGGTGTTGTCCCCTATCATTCAGATGAACAAATATTGGAGAAAGAAAGATCATGAGGACCCCCACAAAGAAGTAAAAAGTCTTATGACCGATAGAGTAATAGTTATGGAGACAGTACACTTGTCTCTCTCAATGTCTCTCTACATAGGCATATTGATAATATGATTACATCCAAAGAGCTTCGCACTCCTCTCCACATAATAATATGATAATTTGACTTTCACTTGTTGATTATTAAGTGGGGACCAACCAAGCATCATATGATCGATTTAATAAAGAAGGACAAGAGACACCTATGCTACAACAGTGTTGCGATTTTGACTTGCCACTAAAAATATAGTTAATGGTAGTTTATTATGCATGAACCTATACTCGAAACACAAAGTTGTTCGTGCCAAGCCTAGTACATATAGTAATCATGCAAGTACAATGCAATAACAGCTGGTAATCTGTTCAATGTTGATTCCAAGCTGTAAACAAAAATTACTGGAGTACTTACTTTTCAGAATATTTTAATCACTTATTTATGAAAGAATCAAACATTGTTTGGTCTTACTGTTTGACATTTTCATCATGGGCATGCGTACCGCCGTAGGAAACGGGAAATAGACAACTTCAACTACCGAGCTACGTGTTTTTGCGTTTGATGCTAAAACTTGGGGGGAAACAAAAGTCCATGTTACATTAATCCTAAACAAATGGAGTCATGTCAATAGAATTAGGTTTACGTGAAAAGGGCTTTTGTTCGTATATGTTGTGTTGTGCATGCGCATCATTTTCAGAAGAGTTAGTTAACCGTCATTTTTCTTTAACTAACCTATTAGCAGTTGGGGATGCCATGTTTGACACAAGTGTCCAATTCTTCTATCTTACCAATTTCATTTGATCAATTTGAAAAAGAAAAACATGTCCGTTAAAAATTGTTGTTGTTAATGATGACGGATGATAATGCGGAACTCGTTAAGAAAGCTAATGTCGTTTAACGATCCAATCAAGACATTAAAAAACAATAATCAATTATGATAAGAAATTGAATCTGTTTATCCTATATATAACAGAAAATTAAAAAAATTAAAAAAAAGGGGAAACGCTAGCAAAGTGGAGCAACACGAGAGGACATACATCAGTGGTTGACCTCGTGCTGAATTCAGCCACGAATGTGTTTTAACTGACAAAAGTTGCGAAGAACCAAAAGCAAAATTCATATATATGTGTATGTTCTTCGTAAGCATCCACTAAGTCTCTTTTTCTTTTTATTTTTTGTATTTAACTAATCACCTGCAGCTGCCACCCTAATATTTAATCGTTTTGTTTACTTTGGACGTTAGCTCCTGCAATTTCTTGATTAGTATAATTGTGATCAAGTTTGTTATTGCTTTTGTTTTATGTTTCAACGTGATTAGTGTATCCCATCTTCCATACCGTACACGTGGCCCACACATTGATTGATCTGGTGGTGGGACACATGTTTGAGTTCTTGAGATGGGCATCCACCAATCAATAAACTCCTTTTTGTTATATCACATATTATAATGATGCATGTAACCTGCAGCTTAGCAAACAGTGCAAGTCATGTGCTTCAGACTTGTTTAATCATGGTCCTTCAATTAAACTCATAAAAGAGTCTTTCTCCATCTTATCCTATCAGACTCTGAAATGATGGATACAAATTAGGTAAGACAGGTCCATCAGAAACTGGCAAATCCAATCCAATGGCTAAGATATAGTTTTTTTTTTTTTTATCAGTTCTGGGGACAAAGTGGAAAGGAAATAACATGGAAAAAGAACTAATGAGAGAAGATACAGATCCAAACAGAAAAGTAGAGGCTACCATTCTTTGGGCACTGCTCATTCTCATTCAGAGTAGGACTATTCCCACAAAGCAGTTTGGATAAGCTGAGACACAAAAGTGATGAATAAGAAGACGTCTTATTATTATTATGGTTTTAGATGAGTTGACCCATAAGAAGCGCGGATTCACTCAAATACCATTTCTTATCCTTCACCATTGGCAAGTCACTAGGACCCTCCAAGACGACACTAACCTTGTAAGAAGGAAGAGAGAAATGGCTTTGTTATTAATGAACTATTCAATTGCACCGTCGCATCCCACTTTTGTTCTGTTATGCCTGATTTTACCATCTTCCTAGACAGAATACCGAGAAACAAACAAGGTTGATTTAGCGAACCACGCACAAACAATAGAGTCAAGTGGACATGGCTGCTTTGTAACGCAAACGCAGGGGTGTGACAAATCATCAGAATGATTGGTCCCACATCCAATTACAGGAAAAGAATAAGTCAGAGCACACCATAAATGAAATTTCGGCTGCTACTGAAGGGAGCCAGCAGTGGAAAACTGTTTCTTTTTTACTCGAAAGTAAACGGTTCGAGGATCACAATCGAATGCAAGGAGTAACTCCATCCTGTACTCTCCATGACCCTTTTGATTGCAAGGGAATCCCCAAGTTGTTGCGGAGAATATGGGGCTGCAAGCCTACTTGTAAGTTGTACTACAATACTTTCCACCCAAAATTACTGGAGCTCGCGTCAGTTTGATCATTCCACATTCAGAGGCAAGGGAAGGGAAGGCAGACGTCGGTCCCTGGTAAAGCTATACGGTACAAGCATATGCATATTTGGCATTTATTACCATCTCACATTGGCTAAAATAACAATAATAAATTCAACAGTCAGGTGCTACGACAACACATTCGAGAAAGGGAAAAAAAAAAAAAAAAAAAAAAGCAACATTGACAGAAAGAGATGGTAGACACATGCATCAGCATCAGTTTTTGGGCATTTAGTTCTCACCAGCTACAGCTTTTTCAGACTAGCTAACTTTAAATCAAATAAGACGGCCTAACTTCCTCAACAGAATGAGTGGGAGATGCTTCCTATTGCTTTCGGGGTTTAATTCTTATTCTCCCTCCATTTTTGGTGGCTAACATTGCTAAAAGAATTGACCCTTCATTAGTTTTCACCCTTTCTACGTCCAACTCCTCAGCCCTGTTCCCATCTCTTCGTCTTGATGCAGCTCACTTCACACCATCTCTTTCTTTAGGCAGCCTTCTTGTTTATGACCAAATGAATATGAAAACGAAAGAAACACATAATTTAGAAGCATATTGATACAACAAGATCTACCAGTCCAATACCTTACAGAGCCCATCCTAGGTATCACCTCCCTCCTTGACCAAGTTATTTTTCAAGAACCAAAGCAAAGAATAGAGGTGGCCTTTTATAGAGCTACTGCTTCGAATGTCATCAGTAACGGCACAGGACGAAGTTATAAACTCAGCCTTCTCTGACTAGGTTACACTGGACCTTGTGGGTAATACAAAAAAAAACCCACCAGAACCAACTTTCTAGCAGAAACATGTCACTTGCCCAACAGCAGCCATCATAAGAACAGCATGAAACAACTTCGATTAGCAACAATGCCTACAAGATGGACACAAATTCTGGTAAATCATCTCTTGGCCTTTCAAGAGACCTATACATGTATAATGTCTCAACATAATCATCCATGTCCTCGTGATCTTCCTTCCTAATCACTTCCTCGTGATCTTCCTGCTTAATCACTTCCACTGCAAGATGAGGCAATGCTCTTGCAATCTCTTGGCAGCCGTGACGTGATAACTTACAGGAAGACATCCAAAGAAATCTCATGTTGTAAAAGTGGTGCAAACCTGAAAGAAGAGCAGCATCCCCAAAAGGACTATCTCTAATTTCAAGCTTCTGCAACCTAGAGCAACCCTCAAGCACATGTTTCAACCCCATGTCACTGTCTCCAGCAAAAGCAACTGACAGGGTTCTAACCATTTTCCCGAATCGTCCAATATAATCAAAAGCTTTATCAGTCAATAAGCCAGAGATCGCAAGTCGAGTGAGTTTCTTACAATTCTTGACAATGGCTCCAAAACCTCGATCCATAGGCTCTCCAGTTATATGATCAGGCCTACGACGACCCATTATACAGAGGCGGAACACCACAAGATCAGGGCAGTTCTCTGACATGGCTATAACAGCTTCATTTGTCATCCGCTGACAGAAGTACAGAATATATTGAAGCTTTCTACAGCCCTCTGAAATTGCTTGGAGACCCACGTCTGAAACAGGGCCCTCAGAATCCTCCCGAGCATCAAAAGGGAAGACTCGAACCTCTCGAAGATCTTTGCATGTTGCAGCCATCACCTGAAGTCCTTCATCACATATTGAATCCAGTACCTGCATTATCAAAACTCAAATCAGCTTAAAACTAGAATTTTAAGTGTACCTATGCTTCAACAGGAAGAAAGCGTACCCAGAAACTCTGAAGCTTGTGACAATTACTTATAATTGGTTTCAGCTGTTCTGCAGTGATATTAGCATAACTAAAGTTCAGAGAAGTTAGATTGGCACAAACTGGGTATATTGCTGGTAAATAATCTGCTACTATCTCCCTAAACCCAGATAAGCAAACTAAGGATTTGCAAGCGGAAAATGCAGAAACATAATCAGGTTCTTGTTCACTCTGAGCTGCATCCTCTGACAGGCTAAATGAGCCTGTCCCAAGATGTGTGAGCTGAGGAGCTCGAACCGTCAAACTATATAGTTGCCCAATAGATACATATCGGTTCAACCTAAGTTTCTTCAAAGAAGGGGACCTCGAGACCAGCCTCTCCAATGCATCATAGTTGATGGGGCATTCCACACAATCAAAAGTCAGAGATTCAAGGCTCGTTTCACCCTCTGGGAAACATGATATCCAATCAACTTCATCATCTGACACCTCAGATTCAATCAGATCAAGCACTTTCAATTGCCTGTAGAAAAGGGAAAATCAATCCAGAAAACGCTGTAAGTTCATCTATCAACAAGCTATTGTCGTTGTAAACCATAGTCATTTTTAAAAAAAATCACTCAATACAGGCGCCACTCAGTAAAGATTTTTTCACACATATATTCGCATCAAAATCCATTTTATATACAATTTACTAATCCCAACTCCAGGAAAGTATAAAAATTTCACCGAGTTCAATTTCACAATGGATAAAGATCCAAAACTCATTATCTAAATAAAGACTGGGAAACAGATACTCCCACGTATATTGTAATCCCTTTCGGGTAAATACATGGAAAAAGAAATTATATCAAACAAACAAGCACAAACTTCCAAACCACGACCGCAGAACTTTATACAGTAAAATCAGATCTAATCAGCCAACTGCCAACAAAAACTGAAACTGTAGAAAAGCAAAGACACCAAACACCATACCTGCATCTGCTAGCGACAACAGCGAGGCCACCAGTACCAAACCCATCACAGCAAACAAGTACAAGCTCTTTAAATCCCAAAAAGGACTTGGCAAGAAGAACAAGATCATCGTCTGTGACAGACATGCGTTTGAGGTGAACCTTCTCGAGCCAAGGGTAAGCTCTGGCCATTGTGGAGACCCAAGGAGCGAAGTGGGCCCCCCAATTGGCTGGCATGAGATTGAAATCAGCGAACCGGGGCTTCCCTTTCACCGTAACGGACCGGACTCGGGTGAACCGTGACGTGGCGCGCCGTGGAGACACTGCATAGCAGTTCCCAATGAAGAGGTCGGATCGGGTGAGCGCCTCCACACGGCACCACAACTTGCACACCAATGACGCCGCGTTACGGTCACGCCGGGAGGTCAAGAAACAGAGAACGTTCTCAAGGACGTTTTCCAGGACCTGGTCGGCAAACTGCGCTTGGTGCTCGGGTGGTCCAGAAGACCCCGACCCGGAAGTGCAAGTTCGGGTCTTGCCGTCAGTAGGGCTGATGGAGTCGGACGGCGGAGATCGGTCGTCGTCCTCGGACATTTCGGCGCGATCCTCCCTGGTGAAATCTTGGTCCTGAGGGTCGCTCTCTGATCTGGGCTTTTTGTTGAGGATCATAAAAACATATAAAGACTGCTTCTTGATTGGAAGTTTGAAGAAAGATTAGATTTTTAGATCATGAAAAGGGCTTTTAAAGAGAGAGAGAGTGTGTGATACTAATATGTATGTATATGTGTGCGAGAAAGAGATAGAGAGAGTCTTCTCTTTGGGTGAGAGAAAAAAGGAGATGAGAAGGTGTGATGAGAAATGGGGATTAGTTTAGTTTTTTGGTATAATTGGTGACAAGAGAGTGTGAAGAGTTGGCTGTGATGTCTGATAGGCTAAGCATTGGGATTCTCCATCCCTCTTGGCCTCTCACTCTCATCTGCAATGTCCAATACCCTCTCCTCCATTATTTGGCTCTGGGGGCTTCTCTGATCTCTTTTGTTTTTTGCTTTTTTCACTTATCCTTTTTCTTTTATACTCATAATTTGATTTCTTCTTCTTTTGTATTTTCTTTCTGTTTATTGCAAATAATTTATGATTGTGGCTTTGTCCACTTAGCCCCCTTACTATCTCACATTTTCTAGGCTTTTATGGGGATAGTAACTAATCCTTAACTAGGGCCAAGCTTACATTGCACGAGGGTCATTTTCAAATACCCAATGTAGAGAATTGCTATGGACCAATTTAAGAAAATGAAAGTCATTGAACCAAATCACATGATTAGTGAAGAATATTTCCTGACTAAATACATTTTAAAATTGGAAATTAGCTAGGAACCTTTTCACAGTGACACATTTAATGAGCAAAAAAAGAAAACTAGGAATGTCAATTAGTCAATAATTACTTGAATTAGCACATTTCTAAGCAGAAACTAATAATATCATGATTGAAACAATAGACTATGTTCATCCCATAATGAAATAAGTTAATAATCTTAAAACACTATAAATCTTCTAAAATTACTTGATTTATTATTCTAGAAATTAAAAAAAAATTCTCTCTTTCTTTCTTTCTTTTTTTTTTCATACGAGTCATTTAAAAATAATCTCTATTAATTAAAAATAAAGTTACGTGCTACTTAACATTTTCAACTCTCACATATTAGCGGGAGTCGTACTAATATTTTGGTGGTCGTAAAAACAAGATATTCTGTATCGTTTTAACCGTTTTTGGGAGTGATAGGCGGCTCATTATCCAAATTGGATAGTTTAAAGAGATATTATCGTCAATGGGTTGCGAATGGAAATAACGAGTCAACACACGGTTCACATGTAAATAAGGAAATTAGAGAGGACCACTGTGCAAAAGAGGGTTTTCATATCTACGCTTTTACCGATGAAAGTAAAAAGCACGGTCCAATCAAAAAGGAGAGAATAGTTGTTAGTTACCGAAGCTTCAGGATGGACTAACGTTCAACGAATGCTGACACGATCCCATATGGCACACTCAGACCGGTGTCGAGTCCACGCGCTACACGATCGCGTGATGCAATCCCTGCGATGTAGTGTTATATAATATGACCCACGCTTCCTTCTCCCACCCTCTCTCTCTTCTTGTTGTGTAGCGAAAGGACAACGAAGAAATGAAAAGCTGAAATTAAATTAAATTGGGTAAAAGACAATCAAAATAAAGAAAAAGAAGAGAGTGGATGAACTTGAACTACTCCTCTTTTATTTAGGTGTTTGCTGAGGTGTGCATAATTTGTCTTTCATAGACTTTTGGATCTAATCCCATTACTCTCTTTCTATAATTTTCCTATGGTAAAAGAAAGGATTGTGGTTTCACTTGCTCTTATGATTTTAAATTCTTTAAAAATAACATTTGAGTTAAATATTTATCTAATTTGATTATATTTACAATTTTATTAGACTAATTTAATTTGAATTTTATGTACATTATTTTATTTTTAATACTATAAACTATTTTTAGATTACTTAAAATAAGTAAAATCATAAAAAATTATTTGTATCTTTCACTAGTTTTTAATATTTAGTACAGCAATAATACAGTAAAAATTTTACTGATACACAAAGTTTAAAGAGTTTCAGTAATACGTCACCTTAATCCTAATTAATAAAGACGTTATTTACTATTTAGAAGTTTAAAAAAACTAATTGCTTCATCTAATACAGGCATCCAAATGAATCAAGGGTTTTATGAGCTCTTGTAACCATGGATCAAGAAGCTCCTTTTACCTTCTTTTAGTTTTAAAAAAAATGTTAGAAATTAGTATGACATGAGATGAGAATAAGGCTTCTTCAAGTTGAAGAAAGTTAAAAAAAGAAGTCGGCTCCGAGAAGTTTCCAAGGAATATTACGTAGCATCAAGTAGATAGATACATGTTTGAATTCAATTATTAATTTTTGGGAATAATTATTAAGGCTATGTTTATTTTGGAGTTTATTAATAAAATGAAATATTATTTCATCGTTGGGACGAGGGTTGGAATGGAATAGGATAGAAGAAGAAGGTTTCGTATTCTATCTCATTTTACCCTAAACAGTAAAAATAAAAAACCTTCAATTTAGGAGATTTAAAATAGAATGTAAAATGATAAATAATTTTATACTCTATTTTATTATAAACTCTCCGTCTAAACAACATTTCACTACATTAAATTATAAACTATTTCATCCCTTACAAACAACAATTTTATAATATTACATCAATTTACGTTACGTTCCATTAAAAATATTTATTCCAATCAAACATGGCCTAAGAGAAGATTACTATTTCAGACTTGGATTATAGTTTTCGTCGTGTAAGTAAGGGTCGTAATTTGCTGCTCTTGTTCTAGCCATCGAGGGGATTAAAGAAAGATGGTTTCTGTTAACTTTTTAATGAATAATGAGATGTTAATGGCTTTGTCCTTACTGGAATCCAAAGTGATTTGGCCGTATTGAGAATAATTTAGAGAAATTCCATGTGTTTAGGTTTAGCAGCCAATTTAAAGTTTCTGTTTTTGCTGGTCCAAGCAAGGAATCATAATTCATATCATAGCGACAAGGAAAGCTTGGAGGCTTTTATCTTAAAAATGGGGCTTCATATGACCTCCTCCTGTGTCTTGTCCAAATTTGAAGTCTAATCATCCATGTCTTGCTAATCTAACAATTATAGCTACCCTCTAACCTCCTCTTTTGTGACAATCTTCACAGTTTCTAACTAACAATCGATTAAAAAGCTTGTTTAGTCTATAATCGAAAAAGCAACAAGCCGAAGCACTCAAGACCATAATATATGCATATCTCTCGGTTTCAAAGTCTAAATTATAGCTAAAAGTGCACGTAGATATTACAGCCCTCTTGGATCAAGCAAGTGTTATGGTCAGGAAAGACAATCAATTGCATGACCAATCATCATAATCACCAAGTTAATATAAAGATTATAAAATTTTAATTTTAAATTACTTAAAATTGAATTGAATTGAATTATAATTAATTAATAAATTGATTAAATTAAATTAAATTTCTTATTTTCAATTTAATTAATCTTTAAATTAACTAGCTCAAACCAAGAAAAAAATCCATGTCAACTTTTGCCTTACCTTTTATTATCCCTAAGTTGATAAAAGAGATCTAATGGCCTTTAATTGTTTTGTTGTTGGCAAAAACAAAAAACAAAAATCAAATAGCAAGATCTTGGTAGGTAATACCTTACAGGAAATCAATTATTTTTAGTTTAGTGATATACTTATTTAAAAGAATTATTTATCTTATACATATTCAGATATATATATATATGATAAAATTCATATGATAAATATATATTGCAAATAAATTTATGAAGAGATCATAACTATGTTTCATGTAGCATTCATGTATTATTTATAAATTGTTACTAATTATTGTTCTATTAAGACATGACATCAATAGAGTATAAAAAAATAAGTATATGTTTTGTTTCTTTCTTACGAAGAAAGTTGTTGATCTTTTAGACTAAAATATGAAATATTTAAACGAACGTGTGAATGCTTATTAGAAAACAAATTCACTGACTGATGTTACATTAGAAATCCATTTAATTGAATTAGAACTAACTTAGCAATTAAATCATTAAAATATCATAAACTTATTATTAACAGGCTTAATGAGTTAGCACTCATTGTCTAACCATTTCTGCAATAGTTGTAGATTCTCTCAACACGTTATGTAAATTTTGTTAGAATCCGAATACTTATTTAATTACGGAGGTTAAAATGAGTAAGTTTAAAAACGATTCTATGTAAACGATAAGAAAATGATCGAGCTTCAGATAATGTACTAATTATTTTATAAAATTTAAGTAATATTAACTTTCAAAATTTTAAGATAAAAAAAATTTCATTATTATTTTGCTGTGCTCAAAATTAGATTCCGCCTCGATTTCTGAACTGATATTGCATTAGTTGGAGAAAGTTAAAAAAGTGTTTTTCCATTATCACAACTGCTAGTTTAATTGAATCTTTATGGGAGGGAGATCAATGAGATAAACAAGAGGGTCTTCCTTGAATTTGGATTTCTATGATTAGTAAAGTCAGGACGGTGTTAATTAGTATTTGTTGATACGAAAGGGAGAAAAAGAAGTCGAGACTTGAGTGATATTTGATATTTTATTCTCGCCATGAATGCTTCAGAGTTCAGACTGTGAGCTCAGCTGCCACCGCTCAGTCACAGGCAGCGTCCTTTGTAGTATCCACGTTCATTGGATCAAGAACGTAAAGCAGAAAACTCAAAAAAGGAAGAAAGGACCAAGAATTTAACAAAAAAAATATCTTGATTCCACTCGGTTGGGAATCTCTCTCGTATATGTTACACTCTCAATTCAGTTTCTTTATTTAAAAAGAGAAAACCCATCTTTTTGCTTTCACCCCCTGGGTAATAAATCTTACCTTACTTATGCTAAGAATTTGACTAATTAAAGTATAATCATAATTTCAATTAAACTTAACTAACATTATAGCTCATAATAGTTAAATACCGAGTAATCTTTGTTTATCAAATATCTTATATCTAATTTTAAAGTTTTTCAAATTTTACAACTAGATTAAATGATATTTTGTACTCTTCAACTATTTTGCGTATGTGATTTATTTGATTTATAAATATATATTTTAATATTAAATTATATTATCTTTAATCTTCTAATTAAACAATTTATATATGTAAATTAATATTGACGTCTAATAACATTTAATATAAATCAAATATTTAAAATCTTAAAATGTTTTTATACAATTTAATTCTTTTCAAAATATAAAATTAGGTATGCTTTATTTGAATTCAATCATATAAGCTTTTTATTATTAGTAACTCAATCTTTTACTAACATCCGAAATTATTTTAAAAGTGTCATTCTACTTGATTAAAGATTTCTTAAATTAATTATAATCAAGAAAAAATTGAATATTCTTCCTAACGAATTCAATGTGACAAATTATATATTAATCACTCAACTATTTTTATATAATTTATGATATATCTTTTTTTTTGGTCAAAACCACGGTATCCACCGGCGGACTCAGTGACTAATCCCGTCGCTGAATTGTAGGCACTTCAGAGGGTGAGACAGCTGGCCCAAAGATTTAAAGCTGCTTCATACCCAAAGTCAATAATCGAACCCTTGATATTTAGTTAAGGATGGATAAGTCATTTCCACTTAACCACACCCCTTGGGTTAAAACAAATATGATATATCTAATTACTACCAAGCTAATTATGCTTTAATAAGATATGTCATAATTAGTATAAAAAACATAACAATTCATATACAAAATACTCTAAAAATTTGAATTCAAATAATCACTTTTATAATTATCATAATAAAGAATTTTATAAATATAAAAATTTCGGCATTCGGTTTAGAGAGTTTATTTTTTAATAAATACTCATACATTTTTTAGTATTTAAGTCTATGAAAAAAAGCATAACATATAATGTTATTTTAATAAAATAATAATTAAGAACAAAATATAAATATCATATTTCCGATCCCTGTGTAAGGTGGAAATCAATAAGAAAAATATTCATTACGTAATAATGGCTATAGAGATTGTGACAGGAACAAGATATTGGATGGAGAAGTCAATATCCAAGAAAGATAACACACTCATCTAACTGGCCCATTCCTGGCTTGTCTGGACCGTATAAATCTTCTCGGGATCTTTGTTTTCTTTTATCTACTTTTGTTTTACTGTTTGACAGAAGTTGAAAAATGGATCTGAACTCAAAGCAGCAGCAAATCGATCCCCTGAAGAAATGTTCAATTGGTGGCAAATTAGGAGAAAAGAAAAGAAAAGCTAATTTGAGTTTATTATTAATTTATTTTGTGAAAAAATAATAGTATTTCCATGTTTGTCTTCTCTTTTGGTAATTAGTGAGTTGCATTGTAATTGGTGGAAGATGATGCTTGTCTGTATATTTCTTAAGTTTTCCTTAGAGCTATTTGATTCCAGGAAAAGGGTCCCCAACCCTTCTCTTCAGGCTCTGATGAATTTGACAGAAACAACAGCAATCTTTCAGAAGTATAGCAAAGAAGACTTTTGACTATCTTTTGGAGATACATACCCTTTTTAAGCTCTATGGCTCTAGAACACATGAGCCTGTGCAACAAAAAGAGACAGTGGTTTGGTGATGGCGCAAAGTCACTGTCAAATTTCCCAGAATGAGCAAAGTTTTGTAGAATTTTCTTGTGAACTGAAAGTGTAATTCCTGAAATGTCACCCCCCCACAGTTTGCAGCTTTTCAGTTCACGTCTTAAATGTAAT
>JAOQMQ010000002.1:4607990-4648402 GCA_027563845.1 Erythroxylum subrotundum | reverse complement strand
TGTGAACTGAAAGTGTAATTCCTGAAATGTCACCCCCCCACAGTTTGCAGCTTTTCAGTTCACGTCTTAAATGTAATATAAATTTTATTGATCATTCATATAAATAAAGGTAGTAAAAAATATACTTAATAGTATTGAATATATTTTTATAATCTTGTCCGCTCTCAGAAAATATATTATGGTCCCTACAGACACTTTTTCCCTTTAAGAGATAGTCGAGTTGGTGGAGTGGGACATATGGGGTCAAAAAGTCCTACGTTCCAATCCTCCTATTTACGTTCTTTCGATCGAGTCTGTTATATAGGACTTACTTAATGTAAAGTACCCAATTAACATAATTTGCAAGCTATTGTCTCAATATACTGTTGCCAATTCTTCCGCACAAGTCTATCAACACTCCTCTTATTCTTTTTGCTTGGCAGGAGGATGAACTTTTAATGACTTTCTTCTGATCTAACAAAAGTTCTAATAAAATAATTTTATTGGACCTCAGTTCATTTAATTAAATTAATCATTTTATAAAATGTTAAATAAGAATAAAATTGTAACCCTGCGTGAGTAGATTGCTCAGTTTCCCTGGACTTGAAGAGGAAGCCCAGTTTGAAACTCGAGTCCTCCAAGACCAGTCGTTGGGCCCTCCATGTGATTATTGGAAAAAACGGTTACTTTCAGTCAAAACCTGAAAGAATCCTCTAGAACATGAACATCCAACGACTAGTACAAATTACAAAACAGCTGTTTCAAAGCAAATTCTGACCGTTGGCATTCCCTTGTAAAATAAAATAATAAGCAACGAAAATATCTCCGGCAATCGCGAGTTTTCGTTTTTGTTTACAGTTTTGGACTAGTCTTCAGCCAGATCCTTAGCTAAGAAAGCGACTAAAAATAGAAAGCAATGGCCATGAATCAGGTGAATCAATCCAACAAGACGACGTCAACCATCAAACCGCAATCGCCGGAATCGCACAAACAGGAGACTAAGCCTCACACATCCGATTACGCTTCATACCCCAAGCTTGATCCAAACGACGCCGCCTCTCCTCCGGTGAATTGGTCGAACGTCTTCGTTGGGACCCAACAGTCTCCACCGGCGACCGACCACCCCACTGCTCCAGTCACCGGTGACGCTGCTACCACCATGCCTCCGGAGTCAAATCCCTATGTTTCTCCAACTCCGGTTGGCTCATCCTCCACCAAAAGTAAGCAGCTTTAGCTTTGTACGTGTGTTCTTAAGAGGAATTGGGTTGAATTCACTTACGCAAATTTATGTGTTTTTAATGATTTGGAACAGATAAGATGGATGCAGTGAGGGATGTGTTAGGAAAGTGGGGGAAGAAGGCGGCAGAAGCGACTAAGAGAGCGGAAGATCTTGCTGGGAACATGTGGCAACACTGTAAGTGTCCTTCTCCATTGGGTTTTTAACAGAATTTGCTAGTTAAACATATTGCATTCATTAGGACTGTTACTCAAGTGATTTTCTAAGTCATAATTCCTTATTGGAGTAGTCCAAGGAAATTTGATGCGGTTATTCATGACAAATAGAAGAGGAAAATTGCTATTGTGTAGTCATTTATTGGTGCCTCCATTTGTGCCTGTTTGCGTGTCTGAGTACCTGTGTGTGAATTCTCAGTATTCCTTATTATCATTAACATTATCTACTTAGAATACGGAATTCAATGTAGCATAGAGTTAGCAGGTTCTGTTCTGTGTGTGAATTGCCAATTAATAAGCCTATGTTTTCTGCCTTCGAATTCCTTTTAGACTAAAATCCCATTTCTTGCTCCCTGATGTCATGAGTTTTTACTTTTCCGAAGAGCTGCTAGTTTTTTTTTTTTTTTCCCCTTTTCATGGTGGCGAATAGTTTTTGGAAAAACAATCTAGCAATCTGAGCCTTCCTGTTTCCTTTTCCCTTGATCTGATTAGTGAAAACGGGCCCCAGTTTTGCGGATGCTGCCGTGGGTAGAATCGCTCAAGGAACTAAAGTTCTTGCAGAAGGTGGTTATGAGAAGATTTTTCCTCAAACTTTTGAGACAGTTCCTGGAGAGAAACTTTTGAAGACTTATGCATGCTACTTATCCACTTCTGCTGGTCCGGTTATGGGAGTTCTTTACATGTCAACAGAGAAACTTGCATTTTGTAGCGACAACCCGTTGTCTTACAAAGTTGGCGAGCAAACTCAATGGAGCTATTATAAGGTTCGTGCTTGTCAAGACTTCAAGTGGTTTTCGTTCTTTATCAGAGCTAGAATCCTTTCTTTACATGTTTATATGTGCTGACAAATGCTTCTTAATTCTTATGGATGTCTTTACTATATAAAAGTTTCTCTCTTCACAATGAACAAAGGAGAGGAATATGATGAAATTCCAGTTCCATTATGGAAAATTCAGATAGAGCAAAACTATACAAAACGGGTCCGAGTTCCTAATCCACTCGATTCATCAATATTAAAAGCTTAATTTGAGTCAGGGCCTTGTAGGATATGTTATGGTGTTTAGTTAATTTAATAGGTTTGATAGTTACCATTTCATGAATTTGCTCATCTTTCTGTAACTGACTTCATACTTATTTCCTATCTGTGCGTAGGTTGTCATTCCACTGCATCAGATGAAGGCAGTAAATCCATCAACAAGCAAAATCAACCCATCAGAAAAGTACATCCAGATCATTTCTGTCGATAATCACGAGTTCTGGTTTATGGGGTTTGTATACTATGACAGTGCTGTGAAAAATTTAAAGGGAGCATTGCAGCAACCCACTTTATGATGCACAAGAGCTAGAAAATCCTATTATGTCATGACCAGAACTTGGTGTAGATAAATATTATGTGCAGAATTTGCAATATTTGTTGATTTTGTTTGTGGACTTGATGTAATAATCCTTTGCCTTCTAATAATGCTAATGAAATTCATTTTTTATAAGCATATTTGGAGACAACTGTTATTTAAGCTGTGCATAGATTCCCTTAAAAATGGCAAATTTGGTCCGGCATGTCTTTGGCTGAAATTAACGAGTAAAACTTCAGTTGATTGGAATTAAGATCGACCTTAAGATTAGAAGGTCAGGTTGATTCAATTTAAATGACATGAATTAATTTGAATTGTTACAAGAAAAGTAGAGTCGTTTTAATTTTTGGATTGGATTTTGAATTGTCCAATCTTGATTTTGTCATACTATAGGCTATGATAAAAAAAAAAAAAGATCTAATTTTTCTTAATTTCTTATATTTTATTAAATTTTAGATGTTAATAAATGTTTGCTTTTAAGATTAGTGGGAATAATAACTTAAATATTGGTGGACATTTTGTACGTTTTAAATTATATAATATTTTTTAGAGCAAATTTCAGTGTACAAGGCTCTTTGTTTCGTGAAAATCAAGAGAGGGTTATCAATTGTACTCAGCTTTTCTTTTATATTTTACAAAGAGGTTGTTTATGTGACTCGAACTCATGATTATACATTGTTATTTATTAAATATAGACTTATTTAAAACATATGAAAATAACATGAAATGCTATATAAATATTAATGAAATGAGAAGGGTTGATACTTGATAGTTCTGTACCAATTAATAGTTTCATATACTGTGAATATGTTTACCACTCACTTAAAATAAATAATGTTGATAGAATTGAAATGAAAAATCTGTAGAATTCTATGAAACTTTAGGTCATTATTCCATTTATTAAACGTTCATTTTAATTTTTTATCCGAAAAGATTATGATATAAAAATTTTAAAAATTGCATTTTTTTCAATATTTTTCTTATATTTACATTATTCATAGACCTCCCATTTTGTTCAATTAAAAGTTATCTAAACTAGTTTGAATTAATAGAATTTTCAAATCAGATTCAAATTTAAAATTTTAACTTAAAATTTATTCTAAACGATTCAAAAAAATTTCATAAAATAATGTTATATTTAAATTTTTTTAAACAATATTATTTTAAACAAATTTCATATCAAACTCAAACCCATTTTCTAATTCAACTTAAGAGGCTAGCCAAAAGAAACAGGCGAAGGTAAAAGACCAAGACAGAAGACAGAAAAAAGTAGGGTATTCTTTGGAATTGGAAGGAACATTGCAGGCCTATAAGATTAAGGGACCCCTCCCCTTATTTTCTGAAGGTTTTGATCGGCAATGAAACGAGAAGATGGACAGAATTGGAAGGACTATTGCAGGCCTATAAGGTTAAGGGACCCCTCCCCTTCGATCGGCAATGAAACGAGAAAGATGGACAGAATTGGAAGGACTATTGCAGGCCTACAAGGTTAAGGGACCCCTCCCCTTATTTTCTGAAGGTTTTGATTGGCAATGAAACGAGAAGATGGACAGGCCAAGTTCTGTGTCGGGAATTCCCAGTAGTTGCGAGTGTTGGTTAAGGATAGGCCCAGTTTTTTGTTGTTTTTGGCAGAATGATTAGGACAGCTTGCCCGTCTGTCTGCACCCCAACTGGCAATCTGAAAAGAGGGAACACAACACACCATTAGTGGCTCATAAACACTTCCCAACTTCATCAATGGCGTGGGTCATCGCCCAGACCTAACATCTTTTTTGGTTTGTGTTACTGTTGGGGGGTCTTCATGGAAATACTTACTTACTGTGGAGCCCCCTAGTAACTTTTCATGAAATTAGCTCCAATTTACATTATCCTCAACACATGAGAAGGGAAATAAGCATATTATTTACTTAACCGAATGTATGCTCCATTTTGTGGTATTGGTGTTGTTCTAATCGTGATTTTGAAGAAGATGATTAATCAATAATGAAAATAAATTAGATTAATAAATACTAATTAAACTGAATTTGTTATTTCACTTTGATTCCATGACTCCTTACTCAAAAAAAAAATATAATTATTTTCATCTCTTTGTTATAAGTCAAAATTTCAAATAATAATTAAAGTTGATTTGGTATTGCGAATCACGTATTTATTTTATTTAAGGATAGTAGAATGTAAAGTATCTAACATTTTGAGATTTTTTAATTTTGTGTCCAAAATTTTAAAATTTTCAATTAAGTAACTATCCTTTTATAACATTAATGATGTAGTTCAAAATATTAATTTTATTAGTATTTTGCTAATTTGACTAATTTTTTATGTCTACGATATATAAACATTCATATAAAAAATTAAGATGCTTTCTCCATGATGTTATATAACATCATGGAGAAAGCATCTTAATTTGTCAGTCCCTGTAGAGAAACAAGTGAATGAGATAAACGTATGGTCCTTAGCACCCAAAAATAGCTATTACTTGCAATTTATGGTATTCCGCTTTCTCCCAACCCATTACTTCCCCTACATGTCCTTCTTACTACTCTTCTGGCTCTTTGCTTTTTCAATACAATTTTTTTTTCCCAGTGCAAGAACACACCCCTCTCTCTCTCTATCTCTTTTTCTCCATGTCAAGAGGAAGAAGATCCTTCTTAATTAGACATGGCAATGGCCCTTTTCCTATCTGCATCAATGCACTCATCCCGTTTTGGTTGATTAACGTGTTCAAGTCTAAGTAATTACTTTCCCACCAACTTGTTTCAATGCATAGCAAAAGACTTGATAAATTTGCTGATATCATATCGTACTTGATGCATGAAAATTGGATAATAGCTTCTTAACTTATCATCTATTATGAAATAGCTCTATTTTAGGATGATTAAAGTAATCTGTTATAGCATACCATAAAGTCTTGGAAGCAGCTGATATAATTGTACGTAGCTCTTAATTTCTAAAGAGCTTAGACATAAATTTCACTCTCTACTGTAACTTTCCGTGCAGCTCCATAGCAGAAGAGCCATAAAACCCTAACTAAATTACCATCAGTGGACCATTCAGGATTACTGTACAAAACTTACTAACGTGTGAAATGGAAATCGATTTAATTAGGTTCAGGAAATCTAAGGAAAATACGCAATACAAAGGAGCTTTGATCTTTCGTTCAACTGTGGCCAGAAGTTATATAGAGACAACTACCAGGACATAACCCGCACTAGCTGTAATGTCAGTCCATTTATTATTGTTCCGTTTCCGTTTCTGTTTCCCTTTTTTTTCTTTTTCTTTTTTGGGGACAGAGACCCACATGTCATTCGACGGAACAGAACAAAAGCAGCAAACATAACATGAGACCGGACTTGAGATCACTTTTCCGACAGCTTCAAATGCCCTAGTAGCATCTCTATTCATTACTTGCCTTTCTCCAACATCGACTTGTCTACTAGATATTGTGTTGTGTGTGTTCCATAAGTTCCCACTTTCCCTCTACCAACATCACGTCTTTCTGGCACTCTACAATCTAGACTGCAAGTGTTAATGCTTCACTAATTGGACCTTCCTTTTGCAAGTACAGTTCAAGTTCCTTGAACAATATGTACTTTGCTTAATTGGGTTTAATAACTACCTTTAAAGAAACTAAACTTACCCTTGGTAATTCAGACAGTGTAGTCATGATCAAGGCAATTCCCGGTTGAGAAAAGAAAGAGGAAAAGGGAAAAAAAAAAAAAAAAGAGACTGGTTTAAAAGGCGCTTTAAAACTTGGCTTCCATGTGCCGTGAGTAAATGACAATCACAAGCTCTGCAAATCTGCTATAAAACTGCTAAAGACTGTGGTTAGCTGCTACGTTGATAGCCACTTCAAACTTTGGTTTTTTGCTTTTTAGCAGTGCATAGAAAAACTAAACAATTATTGCAGAAAAGAACTGGCGAAAGAAGAAGACTGGCAAGAGGAAAGAAAAAGAGAAGAAGAAGAACTATACAAGAGATAGGTAGCAATTAATGGCGGACGAGGTATCAGAAATTGAGGATAAAAAACTGGAGAAATGAATGACTTTTAGGGTACTAACTAATTGTGACGCTATCTATGAGGAACACTATCCACCTCTCAACGAAGCACATTTGTCCACATTCCCTTTTGGTTGGTTAGAGCTTTATTCAGCTCGAAGTATATAGAGAGGAAATGGAGGTTGAGAGAAATTAATACGAGAGGAGAGATTACGCGGAAAAGGTTAAAAGGGATGAGAATAGGTAGGAGAGAAAGAGAAGAAGTTGACAGTTGTGAATGGACACAAAAAGACTGAAGCTTTGCACACCAAACAAGTTTGATTCAACCAGGAGTTCTCTCGATCGATCGATCGATCCTCGATCACGATGTTTGACGATGATCATCATTACCGTGATGTTAATAAACTAAAAAGGTCTTGGCTTTTGCTTGATCAATTATGTTCCTCTTTTTATGGGACTTTCCTGAAACTGACTGACGACCTGAAATGCAAACTAGAACTCATCAAAGTTAAATGGTAGAGTTGCAGAGAGGAACAGAAGCTATAACATATGAATCAGAGTCCCTTAATGTACTACATTTTGAACAAAGAAAAGAAACTACAGTTAGAAAATGATGCTTGGAAATTTAGAGGCATCACCATCCTCATCCAATCCACCCTACATTCGGAACTGAGAAGACAAAAGCTAAACAAAGTGTCTGATTAAACAGCAACAACCCGCACCAAAAAAAGGGTGAAGAGAAAAACAGTAAGAACCCTAGTCAAAATACCCTAATAAAATTTGACACCGCAAGTTCTCAACTCTTTTGTAGTGCTGAGATGTCTCCTTCTTCATTATCTTTGGCACTTGTTGGAAGAAACATAACAACGTTGGCCCATTTCTTTTTTTCTTCATGTATTTATTATGGATGCTACTGTCTGAAACTTTTAGGGTTTCTTACCAAGTGTGTGCTTGTTATTGTGCATCCAAACCTTAAGCACATGTCGTTTCACACCAGTGTCTGCACAAAACTGCTCCACAGAAGCTTCATCGTGCTTCTGAATCCTCCACCCAAGCCTTTCTGCGAACTCCAACATCTTATCTTTTTGTTCCTGCGTAAATTTAGTCCTAAACCTTTTCTTTGAACCACTACCGCTCGCACCACCACCGCCGCTACTACTAGGATTAGACACGTCCTCCTCTTCCCTCAAGTACCCACCACTTGTTCCACCGCCTCCGCCGGACACCGCGGGAAGCGCCAATGGCCGAGCGGGTGGTGGCGTTAAGTGGAGGTACCCAGCAGGAGGCGGCCCGCGATAATAAGAAAATTGCGGATGGTGGTGCTGTTGGTGGTGATACAATCCCTCGCCCTCTGCCTCTTTCCTGTGGAAATTCCGGTGGCAGTTACAGGCGGCGCATTTGAGGGCATCCAAGGTGCCTTCTTCGCCGGCTGCCATGAACTCGCAGCAACCGTCCACCGCATGACCACCGATGCTGACGGCGTGGTTCTTGAGGCACTCTCTGTATCTGACACCTATTCCTCCTCCTCCTTGTTTTCTGGCTCCAGCTGTCGACGCACTCTCTCCTCCCGTGGGACCCATTTTGGAGCGAGCTGAGTTGGTCACCGCGTCATAACTCGGTGGCACCGCCATGCCCATTTCTAATTCTTCTTCTTGGTCTTGGTGCTCCTCAAAATCCATTCTTTCAACTAATTTTCCTCTTTCTCTCTCTCTCTCTATCTATCTATCTCTACCTTTTTGTTGCTTAGCAAGGGAAGAAGATCTACATGGTTAGCTTTTGAGCAGATCCAAAGAAAAACTAACACCGATGATAAAGCTTGAATAAGATGTATTATATAATGTTATTATCGGAGATAATAAAATAATTAAGTATTTACTTCTTAGCTCATAAAAGAGAGAAGATAAGGGGCTAAGGAGGGTGTGGCCGTCAATTCGCGACCTGCATAAAAGATGTGTCTTTACTCGAAAGCCTTTCATATATGCTTCTTTACCACTAAACAAACCCACTTATTACTGGTTATAGCCAGCTCTTTTCACTATTGTATATTCCTTTTTTTCATGTTTTCTTCTAATAATAATCTTCATGTAAATTGGGTTTTTAAGGTTATGGATGAGGTTGTGGCGTGCACTGATTTCTGATGCTGTCATTTTGTTTTTTTTTTTTTTTTCCAGTTTTTGCAGGTATTCATCCCAGTAAAAGTAAAAGGGAAGACAGGTAATTTCACTTAAACGGAGATAGGGTTTAGCGTGTAGGTTTTGTCTTTTAAAAGTGACGTAAGAGAGGAAAGTGAAAAGAGTTGTTTGGTACTAACATGGGACAAGCAACTACTCAAAACACTCACTTGGCATCACCTTACCTTCTCTAAATTTACCAGACCCATTTTCTTACAGTACAGTAACATAATAGCTGCTAGGATGCTGTGACTGTTAGTGTCCTATTTTTATTAGTGGGTGTCAATTATCAACAGTTGGTGTTGGAGGGAATCGGATTTCTGAGCTTCAATTATTTCAAAGATCAGTCTTAAGCTGACGTTGATGGGGAAATTATGTGGTTACTCTCTTCCCATTCCTTTTCTTTATGTATATGGTTGCTTTTTGCTTATATACATACATATATATGTATACGTATGTATATAAGCAAGTACTTACTATCAGCTTTAGTGTGTACTTTCTTTTCAATACAAGAACAAGTTTGCATTCGACCTCGTACAATCTATGAAGTGAAAAAAAAAAAAACCATGAAGTAAATGAATTTATACAATGAGTATGATGATGTCTGAGAAAAAAAACAAGTCAGACGAGGATCGACAAATCATCCAACGAATAGTGGTTATAAGAAGAAGAAGAAGGACAATCCAATCCTGCTTCACCACCAGAACGAAAACTTGACCAATATGTACATGACATGGATTTATATTTTGTCATCTGATACATAGTATCCTATCCCTCCGTAAATACCAGACCACGAACAGCAAGCGTTGTGCATGACTTGCTCGTCAAAAAATTAAAAAAAGGTCTTGTAAAAATCCGAAGCACCCACCTACGTCATGGCCATGTATGCAAAGATTGGATTAGATAATAACTTTATGATCAAGTAAGAACCAAGCTAAAGAAGAAAACCATTGAGAAATGAAACAGTAAAAACTGATAATGGGTAGGACTGGGATGCTATTCCAAAGTTAAGCTGCGGAGAGAAAGTGGGGCCTGAAATCTGCAGAACTTGTGGGTGGAGGACCGTAGCGTAGACTGTAAGTAAGTAAGCTGTGCCTGTGTCTATGTATGTGACGGAAGGAGGAGGAGGAAGAAAAGGAGAGAATCGCATTGGAACTTGAAGAGTTAAAAAAAGATAAATGATTAACAGAACAAATAAAAGAAGAAGAGATCATATGTGTGTACGAAGAAGGTAGAATAGAATAGAATAAGTGATAAGACAACTAAGTCTCCATGTTTATGTAAACCAAGTTCCTGGAACTAATATTGGAATTTGGTACCACAACAAAGAAATAAAGACAAAGGCCGAGTAAGAGAAGAAGGCCAATCCTGAGAACGTATATCTGATGCAAGGTACTCCTAAGATGCGATCTTTTAACCATTTTATTTTGTCCCTATTTTGTCTCATGAATCTCAGCCATCTATTTATGCGAAACTTACGCGAGATCCACATAAATGAATAACTGAGATTTATGGGACAAGATAAGGACAAGATAAAATGGACAGAGAATCCTAGCTCGGTACTTCTGTCACATTCTTTGTCAACTGGCGGGAAACCAACTCCCCCCCCTCTCTTCTTCTTTTCCTGAAAAATAATAATGGAAATTTGTATTTTTAATAATCTCAATTGTTATATATATTTAAAAAAATCTAATATGTCCATGTGTATTTTTTAGTTAAGTTTAGAAGTTTATTTATGATGAACCATCATTATTAACTTTTTTTCTTTTCATGCCTTTCTAATTTCACTTTATAAATTGAAATTATTATCATTTCCCATGCCTACCAGCAGTTTCTTGTTTATGTTTCATCTTCATTATTCTATTATCTTATCCAAGCTTTTATATCTATAGAAGTCTGAAATGGAAGTTTCATTTTAATGATTTGGTTGGCTTATATGGAACTTCTCGACTAATTAGAAATAAGACTGTGTACTATTAAATCTTCTCAAATCTTTCGTATTAGCGAAATTTTTACTTAACATTGAAGTCGTCGTTATTGATGTTGGTTAGTTGACTTACATGGAATACAAATAATGGTATGTTGCAGCATTGGAAAAATTCCTTCATTTTCATTGTGTTTGTATATAACAAAAAAAAATTCTACAAATATTTTTTTTTGATATTTATGCTCATTTTAATGTAAGCATAGATATTTTAATAAAGATTTGTTTGTATTCATTAGAAATAGATTAATTAATTGAAGTATAGGTATAATATTAATTTTCAATGCCAAATTCAAATTATGGAATAATGTGATTAACTTAATTTAACTATAAATTTAGATTTTAAAAGTTTCACATGGGCAATTTTTTGAAAGTGAAAAAGTGAATTGTTTTTTTTTGGTTTAGTGTGGAATAAATAAATTAAAAATAATAAGTAAAACAAAAATTATTTAAAACCAATGTTTTAAAAGCCAGACCGAAAGTTAAATAGGTAAGACAAAGAGTTTAAGATTTAAAAAGTCCAACAAGTATTAGACCGTCATAAAATTGGTTAAAGATTAAATAAAATTAAATAATTTAAAATAGTATTAAAAATTAATTGATTAATTTATTAAAAGAGATTGTACTTATTTATTAAATGAAAAATAATTGATTAATTTTGATTTATAAAAATTATTAATTTTTAAAAATGACTTATTAATTAAAAAATTTACTAGTTTTTAATAGTATAAATTTGACTTATTAATTAATAAATTGATCAATTTTTAATAATATAAATTGTTAAATTAAATTAAACAAAATTAAACAAAAAATTGAAAAGTTTAAACTTTTTACGTTTAAATCGATTCATTAAGGTTTTTTAATAATTGTTTATAGCCATATTTTCATGCAATACTCAAAAACCGGAAGAACTGATGGATAGGGACGGGGCACTGACAGTAATAAGCACACCTTAGAACAATGCACGTGTGGTGTTACGGGATTTTGATTTGATATAATACCGTTCCGTTTGAGGTTATTTTGTCAAGGAGTAACAGTTAACGGAGATTCTTTTTTTCTGCAATTGTGACAGAGAGAGGAGAGGGGACAAGGATGGTGACTAGACGATGGCAAAAGGAGTGGGTATGTGTGTATGTGTATGTGTGGAAGAAGCAAGTCTCTTGTCTCATCTTTGGTTTCCATTTCCATGCTTCTCCCTCTTCATTTGCAGCTTTTCCCTATTTTCTTCTCTTTCTATTTACTTTCAAACAGTGATACAAATATTTAATATTACTTTACTATTGAAGTAATATACATACATTTGACTTCTTAACTCTTAAATTCTTTATAAATTTAAACTTTTATAAAATTTTGTTTTTATTAATAAATTAATAAAAAATATTGTTAGGGATGACAATGAGCCGATCTATAAGCTTGTTGGCTAATTTTTTTAAAATTAAAATATAATTTTTTTTAATTGAGTCCAAAATTGAATCAGACTTATTTAAAATATAACTCTTCTAAACAAAATGATGTCGGTTTGTTTGAAACAATAAAACTTTAGGTTGATCTGGGCTTGAGTTGACTCATGAGTCGACTTATTTTTTTATTTTTTATTTTGGTTGCCCACGAGGTGTTCTAGGAGGGTCTTAATTATGGGAAAGTACCTTTAAGTCATCCAAACCTAGACCGATCCCCGCTCAAGTCGGGTAGGTCCCTTGCGGGAGGTAAAGCTCTGACCCCAAGTTTTAAACGGCTGCATACATGAGGGAGGTTCGAACCCACGACCTCACTTAAGCCAAGAGAACCCCTTACCAACTCACCTGCGCCTTGGAGTTCATGGGTCGACTTATTGAAAACACTTAAATCTGAACTTATATGTCAGTCCATTGTTATTCCTAAATATTGTCATGAATGATTTATTTTATTTATAAAAAATTAAACATTGTAAAAAATTTTGTATATAAAAAATAAAAGAATGTAGTTCTAAATTTTAGAGGGACAATAGGTTAAATAATATGTATTTTTATTAATTTTGTATGTCACGTGGTCTTAGTCGGCTCTAATAATTTAAATATGAACTTTTAATCTTATAAATAGAGTCGGACGCGGACCATCAAGCTTAACGTTGAAGTTGGGTGCTGTCGTCATGGTAACACTTCCGGTTATAAAGAAAGTGCCGATACCATTATTTTCATTTAAAAAAATTCGGTCAAACGTTTTACTATCCATTTAGTTGCAGCTATGGGCCCATTTACCGACCAATTCCAATTCCTCAGGTTTGCTTCATGTCCCCATCCAGTCTCAGTCCTCAGGGTCCGGAGCAAGGTTTAGTGACTTTGCATTATTATATTTATAGGAGCTTGTAACCAACTGAATTGGGAATTTTTAATCTGGTTTGACTAATTCCTCAGGTTTAGGGACTTTTCATTATTATAGGAGCTTGTAACCATCTGAATTGGGAATTTTTAATCTGGTTTGACTAATTCCTCATAATCGCATAAGTCCAAAACTAAAGTACATACCCGTAATCAGCCTTTTTTGGATTAATCGAGATAGGAATAATTAAACATCCTTTGATTGAATGTTGGCGTGCAAGTAAACATATAAACATGGTTTGTCTCTTGTTTTTTCTCTTATATGGACAATACATTCATTTAGCTTTAAGCCTTAAAGTGTGGTGGGTTTTAGTTAGTATTGTTAATGATTAGAAAGCTTCGGCTCTCTCTCTCTTCCAGGGACTTTCCGGACATAACAAATATAGAACAGCTTTCTGTTGCGTGTTTTCGGTCCGGAACAGATGACTAGTCCAAAATTATCAGTTTGTCCGAATCCGTAGTTGTTATACAGTCTCAACAGAATTGGCCCATAAAGTTGAACAAAGCCTCATCAAGAAGGCCTAATCCTTTGGTCAACTAGACAAAATGTTTTAGCTTCCCTCAAGTTCACGAATTCCTTGTGCTACAGTGGATAAGAATGGACCAATCATTCATTTAAGAAGCAAACATTTACGGAAAGTTGAAATTTTCATCAACAATTGAATGCGAACACAAACTGCAACCTCTTTGAATACACGAAACCAAAGAATTCTATAACCAAAGTAATAAAAGGATGTCACGAGAATATTAATTGCAGACCAATTTTCAACACTACAAGAAAACTTTGGATTAGTGACGGAAAAGAAACTGTTGAAAATTAGTGACGGAAATACAATTAATTAATTTAGTGACGGTACTAATATCCGTTGCTGAATATGAAAGGAAATTGACAATTAATGAATTTAGTTACGGTACTAATATCCGTCGCTTAAAATATGTTAGTCGATGATTGTACTAAATTGGCAACAGAAACATATCGACAAAAAACATACCATTGGTAATTACCAACGGTTGTACTTCCTTTGCCGGTGACAATTTAGCAACGGAATATATATCGTTAATAAATAAGGCGAGAATTGACGGCGCAATAATAAAATTTTAAATTTTTGTATAGCAACGGAAATGTTTTGTCAGTAAAATTCGTTGATAAATCGGACTTTTAAGTTTAAAAAATGACGTCGTTTTGGTAATGTTTTAAGTCACCCTCGTGTTTTTTCTGTTTTCTTCTTCCTTGATCGTGCGTCTCTGCCGTCTTCTTCATGCTGCATCTTCAGCTTTCTTCTGCTCGTCAGCGTTCGGTAGTCATTATAATATGATTTGGTTAAGTCAGAAGGGACAAGCCAATTAATTGTTATAATATGATTTTGTTAAGTGAAGGACGTGCCAATTAGTCATTATAGTATAGCCTAAATTGGGTTAGATTTTAAATTAATTAAAATTTAAAATTTTGTTTAAAATCGCAAGGAACATAGCATTTTTAGTGAAACCCAATATTTGTAAAACTTAATCGGTTGAGTGTAAAAATTTTGAATAATCTAAAATTTTGCCTCAATTTTTAAATTTTTAGTTCGATTTATATTAATAATTTTTTATTAAGAATCGTTGGATTTATTAATTGATTGGTTATTTTTTAAAATTAATAAATTTTTATAAACTAAAATAAATCAATTAATTTTTATTTGACAATTTTTTTAATTGAACATCAAATTCTTCGGACAAGCAAAAACAATCTCCTTAAATTATATTTTAAAATTTTAAATTTGATTCAATTTTACCTTATTTTATTTTTAAAATATTTGTAAAATGAATTAATTGAAACTCGTACTCTCGTGACTCAAGCCCTCGTGACTGGGGAGCCTAACTGCGTCAGTAATAAAACCCGGATTACTAATGGCCTTTTATTTTCACACCGACTAAAGAAGCCATTTGATCATTCAACACCAAAGAGCAAGCATTTCATCTGCTTCCTTTCCCTTTCATTTTTCGTGTCCCTCTCTCTCACACTCTCCACTACTATGGAAACCAACTTAAAGAGATTGAGAGCTTGCCATGTTACACTGTAAGTGAGAATATAGCTTAGAACTGATGAGTTCTGAGCTACTCAGGTATGGTGTTTATATGCAGAAAAAGATTGTAAACAGGAAAGGTGATTGTATACGTATGGTAGTTGAGGTTAATAAAAAGGTTCGTCCATTCTGTTTCAATGGTGATAATTGCTGAAGAGAAGAAGAAGAGAAAGAGAGAAGAGTACAACCTAATCTAGTGATAGGTTCTGAACTAAAGTATTAATCATTTCATGGCTCAAAAATTTTATAGTTGAATTAAGTTAAAAGACATTAATATTAGCATTTTTTAATTTTAATAATATTTGAAATTTCCTTTTAATTTTAAAAAAATTAATACGATTAAAAATTAACAATTAAATACATATGATATAATCATAACACATAAACTAATTAAATGTTGCTTATATAATAATTTAACTTATTTCTTAAATTTGAACTGAACAAATTAAATCGGGTTCAATATAATAATTTATTATAATTATTTAAAATTATTAATCAAATAAAGTTTAATTACTGAGTTATGTTAAATGAATATTTTAGTAACGTTTAATTAATGTTATTAAATGGCATTTTCTCTCGATGTCAGTTGGTATATTGAATTTGAATGATGATAATGATGAGGCTCCTCTTAATGATGATAATTTTGTACCAAATAATAATTGAGGTTAGTGCAGTTATAGGGGGTATCTTCCCGAGACGGTTGAATGAAGTTTAAGGTTTTTGTTTCTTATCTTCTTTTAATTTTGTTTATATTTGACGTATATATTAAATTCCATATATGCAATGTAATTGTAAATGTTTTTGTTTCAGTTTTCACTTCTATTTGATTGTTTCTTTATTACGAACTCTTGTTGTTGTAATACTTAGAGAGTTAAGGATATTTATTATTCTTTTTATTTGACGTAATATTATTTATTATATGATGAAATTGAAATATTTTGTATTATTCTTACTTTTATATTTGTATAATAAATTTATATTAATTGTGGTATTATTTATATGTGAAATATTTGAAAATTATTTTTAATAAAAACAAAAATTGTTGCTATTTTAAATTTTATTATTATAATTTTTAGAGACAGGATTTATATAAAATTAGACAAGGTTTATACTAATGAACCATCTTGCAAATTTTTAAAAAATTCAAATGCTATTTTATAAATTTAAACAATTGCAAAAAATGATACTCAATACCGGTATAATACTATACTAAAATTTACTTCGGTACTAAAATTGATACGATATTCATAACATTGATTTCAATATTATAAATAATAAATCCAATTGTATTGGGTTGAAAGAAAAACTTGCAATAGGAAGCCCACAAAATCTTCAAATAGCCTTCATTTCATGCCCAAAATGAACAATGGACCCCTGGATTTATAGTTTCTCAAGAACCGGGTCCAAGTACGGAAACGTTTATTTGTGTGTTTTACTATCTGATCCAATCACTGTTTTCTACCGACATTCTGAACAAATAAACAAGTACCATGCTCATTTGCCTATGTTTGTGGGAATTTGATTCACGAGTAAATATCAAAGGAAAGGAATTGATCTTCAACAGATCCAGTCAGATTGATGGAGACAACATTCTTCTAACCAGATACATACAGTTAACTTCGCAAACATTAATGACAGTCTCTGAAGAAGAACGAATCGCTTTCATTTAGTGAGTTGGGAGATAGATAAAGAACCCAATGAGCAACATGATCCACAGGTTTAGCTAGAAGTAGAATCCTAAGTCCCAACACGTTTCATCTGTCAGAAATTTCTGTATGTTATGACAGATCGATGAGAGATAGATAAAGAACCCAACGAGCAACATGATCCACAGGTTCAGCTAGAAGTAGAATCCTAAGGTCCCAGCACGTTTCATCTGCCAGAAATGTCTGTATGTTATGGCAGACCGACAGCATACGCCAACATAAATCTAATAATCAATAGTATGTTAGAAAAATTTTATCCTTTCTTATAAAATTTGGACAATAATTAATTGTATTTTTCAAATTTTTAATAATTTATCAATTAAATTACGTAATTTGATTTAGGTAAAGATAATAAAGTAATCTAATAAATGATCTAAATCAATAGATCAAAGTCCGGGTAGAAAATATAGCATCATCATCATACTTAGTCTGAAGTCCCGCAATAAAGTAGGGTCTGGAGGTCTGATAGTACGCAACCTTACCCCTACATTGTATTGAGGTTGTTTTCTTTAGACCCACATGCAGAAAGTACAGGGAGGTTGACGCCGAATCAAGGAGTAAATAAAATAATACGTTGGGCACTCTACCATAATCAGTAAATAAATTTTCAAACAATAAATAAGGAAAATACCCGAAGAATACCAGATCTATTAGTACCTTACACATTGTAAAAGATAGGCTCCTATTGTCGCTTGTTACACTAGACGTCTTCACTGAGAGACCCTGTGGATATGACCCTCCTACGATTTTAGGGTGAATTTTTTTTGCAACTACGAGTTGAATATTTAAATAAATATATATTTCAATCAATATAGATCGGACTCATATCGGTCTTGTAATGGGTAAGCCCTATATGAATGTTATATATATATAAGTTAAGGTTTCCTACAGTTGCTTATATATCAATCGTAAGCATAAGGATTCTCTGACCCGTTAAGAGACCTTACATTTTGAGAAAATTGTAGAAAGATCTTACTTGCATCCCGGAGAGCAATTCTCGTGAAGGTGGCGGTGGATTCGCGTTCGTTTCGGCTTTAGAAAGCTCGTTTCAAGTTACAGAGACCAAAATCAGGTATTTCTGCATTTCTTTGTTTTTTGTCCTTTTACGTTCGATCCTGGATACGTAACTAAGGTACCGTTACTTATTACACGTAGTATCAGAGAGGTGACGTGATCGGGTGTTTAAAAATGAAGATTTTTCGATTTTCTTTCCATAAGGTTTTCGGATATTTAACTTCTGTTTTCGATTTTTTCTCGCTTTTTATTACATGAAAGTAATATACGTGTGTTTAGCATTAAGAAACGAGGTGAAGCCTAAGAGCGCAGAAAACCAGCCCGAAACCAGACGATGCACAATATCGCCCCGAGGGGCAGTACGTCTGGCACGTGCGACGCACGCGCTAGACAAGCGGTCGACACATGGGTGGACAGTGTCGCTCCATGCATGCATCATCAGATAAGTAAGCGTGGGCGCGTGTCGTTCACTGTTGAGGCGCGTCGCTGGGCAGTGTGTGTATAACACGCGCCAAACCTCTCTACTATGACGTCAGGCAGTGTTGACATCATGCTGATGTTAGTCGGACGAAAATTTTAAATTATTAAAAAACGCAAAAATTTTAGATTTTCCGTAAGGGTATCCCGAGGCATTTTGAGTCAGTTTCTGGGTTCGAGAAATTCATAAAGTTAGTTTTTCCATTTTTCTAGATTTATTACATTAGTAATAAATTAAAGTTTAATTCAAGGAAAATGAATTAAGGCGTTCTGAATCTGATTTCGAGTGAATTTTCATGATTCGAACATCATATGAGAGAGATGCTTCAAGTTTTCGTGTCTCGGTTCTCATGTTCAGTGTTCGGGATCGTATGATAGTTACTCGGAAAAGGAATGAAGACATTATGAAGCCATTTTTGATTGAATTTTTGTGCAACGAACTTGCCGTAAGGGAGATACATGAGGTTCTCGTGTCTCGGGTGGTCAGTTCAGTGTCCGGTGATGCATGATAGTCATTCTACTGAGATTTTTCTTTTACAAAAATCTCAAATAAATTTTTCAGAGAATGTCTTCAGCACGAACGTGTGATAATGAGACTGTGCATTTGGATTTTTGCATTTATTGATATTACATTTTTACATACCATATGCCCATAAAGAATATGAGGATAACATAAAGATGTATCCCTTGTAAAACTGCTTTCTTGAATAAAGACCTTTATGAAGTGCTCTATATAGTACAACCTGAAGGATTTCAAGATCCAGATAGAATTGACATAGTTTACGCATTATGCAGATCAATATATGACTTACATCAAAACTTTCGAAAGTGAAACCTTATAGTTGATGAGATTATGACCTCTTTCGGCTTCATAGAAAATAAATTAAAAGATGCTTTTACTATGAGGTCAATGAGAGCAAAATTATCTTTATATTACTGCATATGGATGATATATTGCTTACGTCAAATTACTTGATCATGTTGTATAAGGTTAAGTTTTTTTTTGGGTAAATAGGTTAAGCTACTTTTGGTCAAGAAATTTGACATGAAGGACTTTGGTATAACATCTTTTGTCCTAGGTATTCTAATTCACCGGGACAGATTTCAACACTCATCAGACCTCTCACAGAGTGCATACATTGAGTATGTGTTACAGATGTTTAATACGGTTAACTGTAAACCTATCGTAGCACCTATCTCTTATAGTGAGAGATAATCTTTGGCGCAGTATCCCAAAGAAAAAATTAAATAGAGAGGTTATGAGTAATGTTTCGTATACTAGTACGATTGATAGCCTCATATATGCTCAGCTATATACTAGGTAGGATATTGCATTCACCATTTGACTGTTTGGTTAATATTTGGTTAACCCAGGTGTAGACCATTGTAATGCAGTGAAGTGAGTGTTGAGATACCTAAAGGGTACTAAGGATTTATACGTTGACATGTAGGAAAGTCAACGATTTAAACCTCACAGGATATACAGACTCCGATTTCGCTATGTGTCCGGATGATCAAAGTTTCACTTAAAGTTACAGTTTTAAGTTTGCCAATGGTATAACTTCGTCGAAGAGTGTCAAGTAGACACGGGCGGGTGACTTCCTTGATGATGCATGCAGAGTGCATGCTATAAGGGCTACTTCACAGACAGGTTGACTAAGTAACTTGATTTCTAAGTTGTTTGTGGTTAATTCAGTGGCTAGACTCATTAAGTTGTACTGTGGTAATCTTCTTGCTATGTTGTTTAATAACTACAAAGAATATCTGAGGGTCTTAGCATTTAAAGGTCAATTATTTGGCCACAAAGGTGTTGATACGAAAAGATGATATTAAGATTTCGAGCATTTAAAGATTGGGAAAATATTAGTCGATCCTTTAATCAAAGGACTTCGCCTACTTATGTTTGTGACACAAGTATACAATATGAGTATTTTGAAGTACTTAGACACTGTTATTTAATGGATCGTCATGTTTGCTCCATATACATTTGTACATTTTGATGTATTATCAATAGAGATGATCATCGTTTATTCTTAATAATACATGTTATCATACATTGTCATAATACGTATAATAGTCTTAAGATTTGTGTCGATCTTAAGCATTTAAAAGTTATTAGGCATATATACATATTGACCTTGTGCCTATGCCATTTAGATGCATACAGTTTTATACGGATATCCATAAAATTTGACATAACATAAGGGGATATAAGTTTTAATTCCACAAACGTTTTCTCTAATGCAGTTTAACATTTAATGAGAGAAAACAAGTTTTCTCTAATGTTGTTTAGCATTCGGTGAGAGAAAACAGGAGTTCTCTAATACAGTTTAGCATTCAGTTGGAGAACATAAAGATTTTCTCTAATGTAGTTTAGCATTTAGTGAGAGGAAACAAATTTTCTTTCATGTTGCTTAGCATTCGGTGAGAGAAAGCAAGATTTCTTTAATGCAGTTTAACATATGTGGTTTAAGATAAAGCTGGAGAAATCGAGACCTAGAAAACGAGATGATATAATTTAGATCATAAAGGTATCATCCTAGTTTGTTACACTCCATTTTTCCATTCATGTTAGTGAGGTATTAGGTATATGTGATTGTATTTGATCTGTGTCATACATGACATATGCATTTGATACTTTTCGGTATCGAAAGCCTTGCAGGACGAAATGATAAACTTTCTTTATCTTTAGAACAAATGTTTTGTTTTTAAACCTAGTTGACTAATTCAGTAGGGTGGTTTAATCGACTTTTTAAACTATTTTTAAATTTGAGTCAAAATTGCAATTAATGTTTGTCTAAGGGGGATAATTTTGGATAATTTTATCCTTTCTCATAAAGTTGGACAATTATTAATGGCATTTTTCAATTTTTCAATAACTTATCGGCTAAGTTACGTAATTTGATGCAGATAAAAATAATAAAGTGACCCAATAGATGATTTAAATTAATAGGTCGAAGTCCGATAAAAAATAGATCTCAATCAATACGGACCGGACGCATATTGGTCTTGTGATAGGAAAGTCAGATTTGAATGTTATATATATAAAAGTTAAGAGAGCTTACGCTTTACAATTGCTTATATATCAATCATAAGTATAAGGATTCTCTAATCCGTTAAAAGAGTTTACGCTTTAAAAAAACTGTAAAAAGATCTTACCTGTGTTTTGCAGAGCAATTCTCGTAAAGGTGGCAATGGATTCGTGTTTGTTTTGAATTCAAAAAGTTCATTTGAAATTGCGGAGACTGAAATCAAGTATTTTTGTATTTTTTTTTGTTTCTTACTCTTTTACATTTGATCCAGGATACATAACTAAAGTATCGTTATGTATTACAAAGTCACAATCTAGAGATGTCATAATTACTTTGGTCTTTGTTAAAATGTTGTCTATGGTTAACTAAATTACACCTATCTACCTCAGGAAATTCCTCTGCATTAAGTTTCGAAGAAGTGTCAGGACAGGAGATGGGACCAAGAATAAAAAGAAACAAATCGATGCAATTGCATCCTCTTAACACGATTGCTGTAAGTTGGTGAATTCTAATCATTAAACAAGCTGCGATAACAAATCGATAAGGGAAATGGACCAAATCAATCAACCTACCTGCGTGATTCTCTGACTATGCCCATAAAATTCGTCAACTTACAGCACCGACCACGACGCGTGAATTTGGAACATTTCAGTTATTTTCTTCTTAGGGTTTTCTCATGCATCTCTTTCTCGGATTCCAGGTCCAGACCAAGGAACAACCTTGGCAATGTTTGTCGATCATTTTGTCTTGTTTGAGAATCACCGTCTCTCCCAATCCCAATCTCGAGCACAAGTCCTTTACCTTTGTAGTGCACAAGTTGTGGACTATACAGCAACCCGGTTGACCTCGATTTACTTAGCTTCACAACCGCCGGCACTTTAACTGCCAGACCTGCTTTGCTTCTCCGACCTAATGACCCGACAGATTTGGATCGGGTCATCCGTTCCGCAACCGACCCAATGGGTTCACTGCCGTACGCTACGGTCGAAACATTCGATACTTTCCTATTCCTCCTGTTTCCCACCTTAACGGCCTTCGTTACACCAACAGTCTCCTCTTCTACATCCAAACCATGTGATTCTTGCACGCGCGACACGCGCCTCCTCAAATGATTCCATATTGGCGCGTGAAGCCGCTTCCTCACAAATTTCAACCCTTCGACGACCTCCGCCATCGAAGGACGCTTTTCCACAGTGGTCCGAACACACTTTGCGGCCAAAACAGCCAGATTACGGACAACGGTTTGGTCCACCGGGGGCCCGAGGCGATGATCGCAAATTCCGGCGAAGTGACTGCGCTTTATCATGGGAACCGCCCAGTCAACGATAGACGGAGGACTATAGTTAACGTCGATCGCATTTCTGCCGCTGATAATCTCTAACAGCAAAATCCCAAAGCTGAAAACATCGCTCTTATTGCTTAAATCGGCCGGAGCAAGATAGGCGGGATCTAGGTACCCCAAAGTGCCAGCGGGGGGCGTGCACTTGACGCGCACATCCTCCACTCGTCCTCTCAACGCTAGCCCAAAATCGCCCAACCTCGCGTTCCAGGTCTCATCGATCAATACATTGGACGACTTAATATCACGGTGAATCACGGGCGGGTTAGAGGAGTGGAGGGCCTGAACCGCTTTCGCTATTTGTAAAGCGAACCGAACCCTCCTTGTCCAACCGGGCGGACTAGTGCAAGTTGTAGTTGAGTGTAACAAATCGTAGAGAGAACCGTTTGGCATGTACTCAACGACCAGTAGTTTATTGGAGTCCGTGTCGCTGAAGCCGATAAGGTTGACGAGACGCGGGTGTTGGAGTCTGGAGAGAACCTCAATCTCGTTGTCTGCGGGGGAGGAAGAGTTGAAAGCGGATTGGTGGTGGTGGGTAGTCTTTTT
Organism: Erythroxylum subrotundum; assembly: GCA_027563845.1. Taxonomy (NCBI): domain Eukaryota; kingdom Viridiplantae; phylum Streptophyta; class Magnoliopsida; order Malpighiales; family Erythroxylaceae; genus Erythroxylum; species Erythroxylum subrotundum. The sequence goes on along the minus strand of JAOQMQ010000002.1, from coordinate 4,624,931 downwards.
AACGGCGGCGATGAGCTTGCCGTCGTCGAGGATGGCTCTGTAAACGGTGCCATGACTGCCCTTGCCGAGGAAGCTTTCGGCGGAGAAATAATTAGTGGCGGTGAGCAGATCAGCGTAAATGAAGTGTCTGATTTGAATAGGGTTAGTGGTTTTCTTATTGTTCTTCCTACGTTTGCGATCCCAGTTGTATGGGTCGCAGGTTGCAATGGCAGAGTCTGCATTGCAAGAGAAGTAGCCCATAAGGGAAGTTGGAGTGCGTCAAACAGTGAGAATGATAATAATAATAAAGGGCATGGATCTGGATGGTCGGAGTCAGATGGGATTGGGAATTGATATGAGAATAATTAAATAAAGCCTAGTCTTAAAGCTTTTGAAGATGAGAGGAATGGAGTCCAGAGCTTGAAATTGGCATGCAAACGCGTGCCGCTGCTTTGAGAGGAATTTGATTTCTTAAAGCAAAGTGGAGGAGAGGCTTTGATGGGTCCAACACATGCCTATATGCTTTTACTCTAATTTCTATATCCTACTTTTTCTTTTTTTATAACTTAAATTAGAGGTCTAAATGTCTAATTATGCGGTGGCTGGGGCCTGGGTGGACCGTGGACCGTCCCGAAATACAATATTTAAATTGGGGCGTTTCTTGTATGTATGGATCTGCAATAATTTAACATACCACAATCATGACTGACTTTCTCTGATCAAATAAATAGACTAAAGATATGTGCTTTCTTGTCAAGTGTCGTTTAAAGCGTCAAGCTTAGCGGCTCTTTATTCATTCACGTCTTTAGCAGTTGAATTTGAAATTTAAACTTGGTAAAGCTTTTATATATTAACAATTATATGAATATGATGTAAAGCAACAAATAGATTACCGTTATTTAACAATTAACAATTATTCATTCACTATGGTTTTTTAAATGTAAAACCATAGTGATAAAAGAAATTAAAGATGCAGCAACCACTTTCATGTGAGATATAAAGGAAAAGAGATTCTGATTTGGGTGTGTGATTTCTGTAATGGAAGCATCAGCATGTGATGTGGAACAATAATTACTTAAACCCCTTTATACAAGGCAAAAGCCAGTAAAGGACGCAATCACGCAACACTTCCAATTGGTGATGTCGATGAACAAGAATATGCAATAGTACAGTGCATTGGAAGTTGTAAATGAGGTTTGGAGTTGTTGACTTTTGAAGAAGATCTGTCTCTTAAAAACCGTAAGTTGAACTTTTTAGGAGCCTCCTCTCAAATTTCGTTTAGGAAGAAGAAGAGGGAGGTGGAGGTCCACTTTCAAATTTTTAACAATACAAAATCTTATGTGTTTGGTTGATTTATAGCATTCAGCACAGTAACAGATTCATCTACTTTTTCACGTTACGATTTTTTTTTATTTACTTTTTCTACAATATACTGTATATAATATTAAAAGGAATTAAAAAAAAGTGAGAATCATAATAGGATGAAATTACCAATTATGCTTATTTAGTATAATATTAAAAAAATTAATAGTTAAACTGATAATGAAATTTTTTTTACTCATATTTAGTTATTATATAATTTATTTTGCATATTATTAATTTATTTTATAAATAATCAATAAAAATTTAATGATTTATAAAATTACTATTTTTTAAATAATCATAACTGATCTTTTATGATAAGAATATAAGTATTAGAGAAACCAATAAAATATTTATTAAAGAAATTAAGATAAAAGATCATAATTTGTGATTTTTATAATAATCAATATCTTGATAATATTTTTAATATTTTAATGATATCTTTTATCTCTTATTGGATTCATTTCAACTTTATAATCTCTATACTAAATAAGTAAAAGTTATACATTGATTTGAATTAAAATAATATCATTTTATTAAAAATAATAAAAATTATTTTATTTAATAAGTAAATAATATAAATCAAACTTCAAATCATTCTGTGGACCAAAAAATTAGGTCAAGTGCTGATGATACAAGATCCAAGATTTATTATCAAATTTATTTTAAAAAATAAAAGTTTTCGATTGTTATAATTACCTTCTTTATATATTTTAATCATTCAATAGAAATGACGAAGGGCAGTACAACTCCATATGGTCTTCAATTTCATAATTTCAACCGGATAGAATGATGAAGATATTATTATTCAAAGTCGTTCCCGAAGCCGATGTAGAAGTCAACTTAATCAAGTGCTCAGAATCATTTTGTCAAAGGATTAAAGAAAATAAGAAGATGACGTCAAATTAATTAAGCTATGGGAATGAGTTTTCGACACGTCCATTCCTTCTATGGTTGGCCTGAAAGCAACATATAGTTTAGGGTGATCATGATGCATAGTTTCTAGTTGGTAGTTGGTAATTACTATCACATGTATACGGTACACTGGAGATTTAAACAAAATCATTTAATAAAATCAGAACCGTCGCGACTAAGTCGACGATTGATAAGTTTCAATAGAAATTCGAGCATTACAGGAGACAGTCGACTAGTTTAAGGGTTGTTTATTTGAGCTAAATCCAAACGTAAAGAGACGAGGGAAGTTGTATCAGGGACAAGTACTGTATCTACTGTCAAGAAACTCCGAAGTAGTCTTGTCCATGACTCGAACTACTCGACGAGAAGATATAAAGATAATGTTCACTTTCAAATTTCATTCAGTAGTGTGTGTGTCCAAAGTCCAAACAGATAATAGGACAAACAGAAGCTGCTGAAAGATGAGAAAATTTGTTTGGAGGGTTCAGGACAGTATGGTAGGAGTCACACGTCGGTCTAGTCAATTTCCGCAGAAATTAATGGAGGTTGCCGATGGACTTTGTAGCTAACCTAAATGACGTCCTACGTTGACTCCACTGATCAATCACGTAGGGTTCTTTCTTCTCGCTTTGGTTGTTAATAGAACTGGGGTTCAAACACCCCGTAATAATAATAATTCTTCTTCTGCAGAACAGAAGGGAGCAATGGTTTTCACATCAGAATCCTTTCGATAGCTTTTGCCTGGGGAAAGAGGAGCTAACTGATACTTGACATAATTGTCTCATCAAAAGAAACTGTTTGTTTCTTCAGCATCTGGATCGTCCAAAATAACAGGAAAAATTAGAATTCTACTTACAAAGAAATGAAGCATGTCATACTGTACTTTGATTAACATTTAGGATGCGTTTGTTAATTCGAAGAACAGTAATACAAATTATAATAAATAGTAAAAAATAAAGTATTACTTATAAAAAGGATATAAAAATACTGTTAATCTGATTATAATATATTCATACATAATTTCTTTTGTTTTGAGTTCAAGGGAAATGAAATACAAAAGCTAAACAGCTATATACTATGTTTCTAGTTAGAAGCATCAGTTATGTCCTTACGCAGCAGAATTAGACAATCTGAGGGACACCTAAAGATACATAAAATAATTTGATGTAGACTTGTAGATTTAGCCAATTAATCAGTACATTGTTTCCTTCTCGAAAGACATAACGCAACTTTACTACCCACTTTCTCGTCATTAATAACATAATATCATGAGCCAAGGAACAATTTATCAAAACTCTTCCTTATCGAAGATGATAGAATATTAATGACAAATAAAAAGCCTGATTTTAACTCCATATTCATGCCTAATTTAATGTTCGATTACGTAGCATTCATCCGTACTTGTAAGAAAGTGGAAGCTCTCTAAAGGTTCAGGAAACAAATAAGGGCATGTAGTATCCGTTCCAAGAAAGTAATAATACGAAGGAATTAATTAAATACTTACTATATAGTAATTATTAATGATTGTTATTATTAATAAAAATAAAAATATTATTTATTTATTAATTGAGAACATTCACCGAATTATTGGGCTTTTTATATTCTTTTGCTTTTATATATTTTTTAATAATTGATTTATCATGACAAGATTCTTAATGGGCTTCATGTTAAGAAAGTTATGACTTTACTGATGATAAGGCTTTACTTTAGTGGGCTAACTACATAATGATGGGGTTGGATGGGATCTTTATAAATTTAACTAAAGTTGGGCTGAAATCCAATAATTGCATTTATTGTGAACAGAGTATGGAATAAAAAATCAAAATTTTTGACTAACTTCATAAATTTTTATTATTTAAAAATGATATTTTTAATAAATTTTGTTCATAATAACCACGACCATGAGTCCTAAATTTTCAACCTGTCACAGGTACATCATACTTGGTTTGGGCGTACCCAGGACCTGAAGGTATTGTCCTCTTTGGTGCACATGCGCGTTTTCGCCTCTTGTGTGTGAGGTAACGCTTGTTGAGCTACGTAGCTCAGTGGTAAGAGGCGTACCAAAAACCTTGAGGTCATGGGTTCAAGCGTTACCTCACACCCAAGAGGCGAAAACGCGTCTGTGCACCAAGGAGGACAATACCTTCAGATCCTGAGTACGCCCAAACCAGGTTTCACAGTCCATAATCTTGCTCCTTTGATGAATTCTTCATACATCCATTTTTCCTATAATGCTTCTTTATTGTTAAATAGTCTCCATATCATCTTCGCCAATAGAGCAATAATTGTGAGTTTTAGGGAGACATATCTCCTTCCATTTGAATTTTGCTATTCATTTGTTTTTCTTGCCCTACTCTAATGGAAGTCTCTTAGAATTCTTTCTATGTCTTTAATCATCTTAACTGGGAGGGTGACATGTGAACTCAAATAAATGAGTATACTATTTAGGATAGAGTTTATAAGTTGAAATCTTCCTGCATAGGATACTCATCTTGATATCTACACACAAGTCTTGCTTAGAATAACATCAAATAACATTTTACGATCGTTATAACTTAGTCTAAAGGAGGAGATAGGCAGCCCTAGGTATTTAAAAGGAGTTTTAGCCAATTGGAGTCCTGAAACTTGTACCAAAATTTGTTCCAATGTAGTACTTTGATTATAAAACATAAAGAAGGAGAATATTGTATATGTTGATGGTATGTTTTTAGCAGGAGATGATCTAGATGAAATGAAATCGTAATTAGACAATATTATCGTAAAAATAATTTTAAAAAATATTTCATGATATAATTAATAAGTTGAATGGTCTAACTTGAGAGGAGTGTTAATATGAATCCTCTAGGAATTGATTTGGGAATTAATTTTCATAATTAAATGATTCTAGTTATAAGTTGACCAATTTATATATTGAATATAGGAATACATAGTCTCCTTAAAATAACCAAGATTATATAAAAGGTGTGTTAATATGAATTTTCTAGGAATTTATTTGAGAATTAATTTTATAATTATACCATTATAGTTATAAGTTGACAATTTCATATATTAACCAAGGCGGCTTTGGGCAATGGTTGGGTAGGCACCTGCCCAGGACTTATCTTTATAAATGATAAAATATGCCCTATTTTTATCTTTATAAAAAATAAAACGAAACAAAATAGGGCTTATTTTTGACTTCATAAAGAACAACAAAAAAGGCCTATATTTTGTTTATTTTCATTTTATAAAGAGTCCAAAAATAGATAAAAATAGGATTTTTTTTTTTTACTTTATTGAATGCCTATAAAATATTAGTAACGGCTCTTATAGTATCGCAAGAATACATAGTTTCCTTTAAATATGATTGTTTTCTATTTTTGAGATGTAATTATACTTACAAATTTAAGACTTTATAAAAAATAAAACGAAACAAATTAGGGCTTATTTTTGATCTCATAAAGAACAACAAAAAAGGCCTATATTTTGTTTATTTTCATTTTATAAAGAATCCAAAAATAGATAAAAATAGGATTTTTTTTTTACTTTATCGAATGCCTATAAAATATTAGTAACGGCTCTTATAGTAACGCAAGAATACATAGTTTCCTTTAAATATGATTGTTTTCTATTTTTGAGATGTAATTATACTTACAAATTTAAGACGCGTTGGCTGCAAAAAGCTGGTGCTAAGAATTACAAGGAACTAAACAGCTGCCGTTGTCTTTGGAGTATTTAGTTTAAGGCTTAGTGACAGAATTAGAAGGAATTACCAAAACACCCAACGGCTATAAAAGCCATATCTCTTGCCGCCATTCTCTCTTGTAAACTGCAATCACACTCTCCAGTGTTGCCACTCTATTCTTCACTCTCTCTGATAGCTCTAAGATCGTGAGATTTTTCTCTGTAGCCAGATAACCGCCATTTCTCACTCAAGTCGAGGCAAGTCTCTCTCTCTTTCCGCCACCCTCTCTCAATAAACATTAGAAACTTTAACTACAGTTTCGTCGATATGATCCATTATTTATTTTGCTTCCATTGGTGCGTAATGTTGAAGTCGACCTACTCAACGTCTGGCTTTTTGTGTTTGATCCGTATCAAATCGTGTTTTGAGGAAGTAGGAATTCGTTTTCGACCTTTCAATATGAAATTTCTACGCTTCTTGGCTTTTCCTCTGTATTTTTTCATCTGTAAATGAAGTTGAGGCATCGCCCTGGATTGTTGTCTTAGCTATGTGTTTTAATTGACTTATTTCTTCACCTGTCAAAGTCGATTCTGATTTTTGTATTGAATTGTAGGTAGATTTAATTGTTTCTCTGATCATTTTATCATTGCTCATCGTACTTGCGTAGCAGATTGTTTTGCTTGATTGTTGTTAAGGAGTGGAATATGTTTGAAGTTGAGTTCTGTTTGGCTTCTGTGTTGTTCATTTGACCAGTTTCGAGAAGACTTCTTCTGTGTATATTTCTTTTTCAATTTAGCCTGTAACTGTGATTTAAACTTCTATGACGACTTGGCTTTGTGCTTTTCGTTCTTGATTTTGTGATTGAACAAGGTTTCTACCCACACTGGAGATACAGTATTGCTCAGGAATAAGTTTTGTAGCAGGAAATCAGGAGGTTGAGATGACGGTTGCAAGCATATGATATTGAGATGGTTAACTAGTGATGATTACCAATACTAGCACATCCGTGTATGAAGTTCTTAGATGAACAACCATAAAAGAATGCAACTAGACTGGACCGTAAACAGATATACTCCACAATGTGCTTAAACTGATTAATATTGCATAACCATCCTGTGCTTGATGTTCATTGCTTCTGAAGGTTACTTGCATATCATTTTGCTTGATATTCTGTGATTGTCAAATTAAGTTCTTAACTCCTCATCTTTGCATAATATTGCATAGAGCTTTTATATCTCCAAGGTGTCTCATTTTTAATTTCATTTAAACTCCAATCTGAGAATGAAGTTATTTTGCCAACGCTAGTAACAAGGGAACATTTCTTGCCGATGAAGGAATCAAAGAAGGAGTCCTCTTGTCCTCCAAGTGCCAAGGACAAAAATTCCGTGTTGGGTAATCTTTTGCTGCTCTCTACTTGTGCCTTTCATTCGGAAGTTCAACTTGATTATTTTGAGTCCAATATGACAGAATCTAGGAATACTGCAAATATCTTGATTTTTTTGTCATCGAACAATTTAACATATCAATTAATTGCTAATCTTGAAGCATATTGGTGCAAGTGGAAGCACCTAAATGGCTCCTGAAAATGCCACGAAATTTTGTTGAACATCTTCTAACTCACAACAACCAAGAATTTCTTTCTTGGAATGGCATCACCTATCCATCTGTATGCATGTGGGGTATATACTCCCTACTAATATATTATACATATATAGAAACTAATTTCAATGATACTTGACTAGGGACCTTAATTTCTCAACCAACAAAAGCTTCTAGCTTCCATGGATCAAGAGGCTATCTATTATAAACTCCATATCATTTTTCAGCTAGTGATATTTTATCCTGCAATTGTGTCATTTTGTCTGTGTGATTATTTTTTGATATACAAGAACCATGAACCAATATCACAACCAACCTTTTGCAGATGAGGAAATTGGAATGGAATTCCTGAGCTCCTGGAAAACATCTGTCACAGGAGATAATTCATTAGATCTCGGTTTTGATACAGTCTCCGCTGGCAAGAAAAATAAATTTAACTTTGAGAAGTTGTAAGTTTGGTGAATCTATATCATTTTCCATTTTCCAATTTGATTTTCTTTCCTCCCTCTAACAGTTGACATTTTCTCATTAATTCTTCATGAGTCTAGTCTTGTTTTAGAGTAATGATTATGATAATATCTTGAACTGAAATTCATTTTTCATTCATTTTCTCGTGCTCTCGAGAGTGAACTGTGTACAAATTTCCTTTTTCTTTTTCAATAGATATGTATACCTCAGAAATTTTTGCAATTGAAAAGTTCAATAAAGAGTAAAAATTTTAATTTCCTAGGAGTATGTCTGCTACATATAGTAGTATTTAGAAGCGAACAAATTTGTATGTGGGCGGTTTTCTTTTTCAGGGACATTGATTTCGATCTGGATGGAGACTTTGGGAAGCTATCATCCTTCAAAGTGGATATGTCAGATCTTGATTTCTCTTGCCCACTGAAACAGGCTGCTAAACCCAAGGAAGTATCTGCAGGAAAATCTCCTGGTGGAAAATTGGAGCAAGAACAGTTTTCCTTCTCTTTTGACTTCAATGAGTAAATAAACAAAAATCTTAAGTAGCACTATTGGATCTTAATAGGTTAGGAGTTGTAGCATTTCTTACCTGCCATAACTCTTACTGCAATGCAGGCTAGAAAATTTTGATTTTCAATCAGCAACAATGGAGGGAGAAAAAACTTCATTAAATAACTTGAACAACAAAGAGATTGTTCCAAATAATAAAGAACGTGATGTCTCTAAAACTGCCTTGTGTGGAAGTGCTGATCCATTTGATGATGGAAAAATTGAAAAGCTCCAAAAATCAACAGATGTATCTACTTCCAAGGCTCATTCTGCTGTCAATGGTACAATGCTTAGCAATTCTTCAAATGTTAAATGTCTTTCTGGATCTCCAACCTCTGAAGTTTTAATCATGTGAGATGTTGTAGACAATGTGGACACTGCTTTAGACGTTGCAAAGACTGGTGATTTTTCCAATGAAAATATCCATTCAGGAGTTGCAAATTCTGAAGGTTTAGTCATGCCGTCTGTTGAAAGCCCTGTGCAAGGGAAAACAGCTACTGATAACCAAGAAGAAGATCAACAAAATTATTCATCGGAGAAACCAATGTCAAAGTCCACAGGATCATTTATTCAACAGACCATGACATCACCTGACCAATCGATTGATGGAAATGATCTAGCTCAAGATATAGTTTCAGATATTCAGGGAGAAATTAGATCTCCAACTACTAAAGTTAAGATGTCAGGAGCTCAGCAAAACCTTAATGGTGAAATGATTGCAGGTGTTGGCTTTAGTCGTGATATCTCACAACCAATGGAGCTGCCGCAATCATGTCTTGCCAGATCAGATAGAAGTCAAAAGACTGATAGTGGAACTACAAGTCAAAATGTCTTGGAGCATGATCCAGAAATAGATTGTTTAGACCATGAAACGATTTCTGCTGAAAGTGTTTTACAGACAATGCCACATAACAACAGGCTCAGTAAGGACTCAAAGGATTCAACCTCAAAAATTTTGGTTCAACTAGGGAGGTTAGAAACTGAAATCAATTTGCTTAATTTCCATCATCTGCTACTTGCAACCATTCTATTAGTTTTGGGGTCAGGGGCTGCAAAAACTATTTGATGATCCACTTTGGTGGGATCTATCTCATGTCATCAAGAAGCATATGAAAGGATCATAGATGAATATCTATCAGAATGTCAAAGGTACTAGGCATGTCAAGAAAATAATAGGTCTTCAGAATTGCAATTACTATTTTTTTGAGCAACTCGTCAGGCGTATGAATTGCAGTTACTAAAAGTATATTATCATCCAGTGGGTTGTTTTGAGCTTTTTATTTTTCTAAACTAAGCATCATATGCAAGTTTACATGTTTCTGATAGTTTAATGTGATGTAGTGATACTGTAAATGATAAAGTGCCACAAAGGAAGGAGAAAGAAGCAGAAATTGTCTACTCAAAATACTTTAACAGATCAAGGAAAACTGAAAGTCGTCCTGATACTCCATCTTTTGGGGGGAAAGGAGTTGCCAGCCTGTCCTTAAATCGACCTGAAAAATGGTAAATGTGCTTTTTGTAGTGATTGCAATAACTATTTGACTTCATTGCTTTAAGTAAATAGGGAGGGAACTGGTTATGGTGAACAAAATGGTGGCCAATTCAAAACCACTTTTCAGGGAATTGACCATTAGTGAACAAGTTTCTTTGGAAAGCGGAAACACTGTTGAAAACCAATGTTATATCAGGTGGTACATCTTTAAATGCAATTTCTGTTTTAAAAAATTTTGGTTTGAAACTAAGTTGAAATTCCCTATTTGCGCAAGCAAATTTTCCTTGTATGTGAAAAAGGTGGTTTGATATACTGTTATCATATCTTCAATAGCAACTCCTCCAGTGTTGATGCTGAGCAGAACGACCGCAAGGTAGTCAAAATTCCAAGACCTGCTGATAAAGTGGTCGTCGAAGGGGGTTCTTTTATGCTGGGAAATGAAAGGAAGAATAAGAGCAGTAAGAAATTTGGGTGAGGCCTTATACTGTAACTTGCTTTAAATTTACTTGCTCCAGAGTTTCATCATATTGTACCAATCTAACTATACTGAAAGTGTCCTTTTAATTTTTCTCTGGTTCCAATTTGAACTGAATATAAGAAAAGCTAGATGTTCTTTCTAATAATGAAAATATATATCTCTTAAATGCTTCACCTATGTGTTTTAGGATGAAGATGAAAATGATGAAAATTTGGCAGAAAATCAATTAAAAATTTAGTGGCACTTTACCAGAAATTGACCATTGGTGAACGAGCTTTGATGGAAAGTGCAAAGAATATAACAAATTTGTGCATATAAGCAGAGGCATTTATATACCAGCAGTTCTAACAATTTGTATTCTAGGAAAAGAAAACTTTATGCTTTTCGAATTTGTCAGTATTGTTAATATTTTAATTTTTCTATTAATTGATCACCTCCAGTATAACTCCAATATGAACTTACCTTGTAATATCCAAGGGAGTGCTTCGGTGCTGGTGCTGAGCAGAATATAAGGATGCCAAGGCTTCTGAATAAAGAACCTGCAAAAGGGGGTTCCACTATACTTGGGAGCAAGAAGGATGTTAAAGACATCAAAAAGATTGGGTAAGGCATATATGCTCAAGTTTGGTGTCTTTACATTAAGCTTTTAATCTGGCTTTGCATGAAATCTGCTCCATAGCTGGATGATTTTTAGTTCTCATTTTAACTTTTGCTGATTCATATTAGTTGACATCTGCTCCATAGCTGGATAATTTTTAGTTCTCATTTTAACTTTTTCTGAGTCAAGTTAGTTGACAATTGAAAATATTACCATATCAGATAATTTCCAGGGTCTTGTAGTCTGCATTTTACATTGACCTCATGGATAATACAAGAGGATCAAATAGTGTAACTTGTGTATTAATACTGGAGAAATATTTGTCTTTGATTTATGTACTTAAACAACTGACTCATGCAAGACACAGAATTGCTTCATGTATTGGAGCTCTACACCATGAAGTGTTGCCTAAAATTGACTTCTAAATGAGACATGGTTTTAATGTTATGATCACAAGCTTTAGACTGGTAGCCAAATTACAACTTCAATCTTTTTGGATGTAACTTTCTGGAAGTTCTAAGTTAGGAGGATGAGTGACAAGAGTAACAAGATGGATTGTGCACACTGAGATCTTAAATTGTTGGTATTGTACATTAAGCACGACTCTAAAATAAATAATTTCAGAACCAGTTTCCGGTCCTCAATGCATAGCTCACTTTTTTGGGTTGAATGGATTCTTGACAATGACAAACATATATTTAGAATTAATGTTGTCCAAATTGCGGACCATTTAATATTTTTTACAGATACCCCACAGATAAAACATTATACTTAATTACCATACAAGTTGCAAGCTTCCACATATACAGGAATAAAGCCATGATCTGAGATCTTGTTGGTCCCAAATTAGATAGTTTGCCTTTCCATAGTCCACAGTGATCTCTGCATCAGCTAATGAAGAATTTCCAAAGCTTAATTTCTTTCTTAGCATTTTGGACATCATTCACTGTTGCTGATATGCATTTTCATTCACTCAAAATTTGCTATGCCCTACTTACCTGTATATATATATATATATATATGGCCTCAGTATGTTATTACTATACCCTGATACCTCATTTCCCTTGCTATTTATAGAATTTTGTATTATTTCTGTTAAAAAAACCCTGTGTAGTTTCCGTTACTAGTTTTTGATATTAAGTTGAACTTGCATTAGAGGAAAGAGTAAACTTATATTTCAACTTGTCCCACCAAAATCTTCATTCACTTTCTGCACTCGACATACTCTTCATAGATGACATTTTGTGATATAATTTCTGTTTCTAGTTTAATTCGTGCATTTAATTTGATACTTCTTCGAAACAATGGTATAAGATTTAGGGGAGTGAGGCTTCTCTTTGCAGTTCTGAAGCTGATCCTGCAGTCCCAAATGATGAGAGATTAAACTCCAACACCCTGACAAGTGCAAATTCTAGAATTGTGTCTTCCAGCATGGGTTCCGGTTTGGAAAGGAAAATTGGTATTTCTGAAGAGCTTAAAGGTGGGAAGAACAAACCAAATGTTCCTAGTTTGATTTCAAGGTCTGATGATAAAATTGCATCATCATTTTCCTCAATGTCCTAATAGCTTTTCTTATTCAATCTGACTGATTCTGTTGGAGGATGGCACTCTTCCAACCTAGGGTCATTAGTGCAAACAAAGATCTGTCATGTGCTACACTTAAAAGGGAAATCAATTCCTTGGGAAACATGAAGAAAAACATGGAAATACAAGGAAAAATGACACCCACTATTGTCTCGCTGATTGCCAGCACTGAGAGAAAAATGCCAGAAATGTCGTCTCTTAAACGAAAGATACTTGAGGTTCTGCACTTTCCTTATTGTGATAGTCATGTACTCATGTTTACTTCTCTAATACTCACTTTGAGATGAGAACTATAGCATTTCATCATATACTATACATTGAGATGACTTTTGTAGGGATCAAATCCAGATCAGCAGTTCTTGAGTCCACAAAAACGTTTCTCTCAGTCACAAAGTGAAAGCAGGTATCATCTATTACATGTGCATTTAGCTAATCATCATACTGACTAGAATTTCATGAGTATCATTTGCAAAATTTCCTGCAGAGACAAAAAAGAATTGGAAAGCAATGTTGAAGGACAGGTAAGATGAATTTACTTTAACACTGCAAACCATAGATTGAAAACTGATTAGACAATTATAATAGACATTCCAAATGCCATGGCCAGGTTTCCTGTAATGATAAGCAGACAGAGTCTAAACTGAAGAGTATTCTCTGTGATCATCCAACCTCTGGGGTTTATAGGCCCAACAAGATAAGCACAAAAGACTTGATGGTTCCTCTAGATGTGGAAAATGATGGAAATATTGAGAAAGCTGAAGCATATGTGAAAGAGCTTGACGCTGTAAGTGCAGTGTGTAACTCTTTCAATCGCTGTCAATCTACTTATGTGTGATTCACATCACGAGGATTTCAACCATCATATACTAGAACTGAAGGCCTGCTACATGACTTGGAAACTGTGATCCTAGAGCTCTAATGGAGCGAATCAAGCTCCTGTGTTTCACAGTCAATTAGAAAAAGGAGCATTAATACATGTCATCAACTTCTTAGGAGCATTAATACATGTCATCAACTTCTTACTTGCATAGTACCACAAAGCATAGACAAATATTTGGCTTACATACCAGAGCAGGTTGCTAAAAGGAAAAGTCCTTCCTGGTTTCATAAGCTTGCTTGCCTTTGAATCGGTAGCTTCTTTACATTTTTAATTTCCCAGTTCACTCTTAGCTCCGAAGTTGCTGCTATACTCTATGATCATGCACTCGACTATTGGAATCTTCCTGCAGATTTGCAACATGCTGAGGACAAAACATGAGGAAGCCAAGGAAATAATGGTTCGAGCTGTTGTGAACAACAATAGATTACTAATGCTTAACCATCCCATGTTTGATGCGAAGATATCCTTCCAGTTATTATATCTTATCTTTGGCCATTTATTCAGAATTATCTGTGTATATTGAAAATTTTAATTTCCTTCACCAATGGCTACATCCGTAGGGTTCAGAAATTTGCAGCACGGTTGATCTCTAATTAGTTTACCGGGAACAGCAAAAAGGTGCACCTATCTTCTCTTATGTCTCTCTCTCCTAGATGCACATCTCAAACTTCCTTTTTGATATTATGACGAGAATTTCACATGGATTTGAATTTCAGTTACAGAATATATAGTTCTCTGCTACTCTTTAGACCAAAGAATCAAATGATTGAGCTCTAGAGGTGCCTAATCACTCCTAACGTGATCTCTCTTTTATGCTGCCACAGCTGGAACTGGGGTGGCCATTTGCAATTTACTCTTTAAGATAGCTTTAAGCGTTTCATTTGCTTACACTGGCTAGCGTTTCACTTGTATTTTCCAGATAAGCTAAGACCTTTAGTGTTTCAATTGCTAATCACAGTCCAATGGTTAACCGTTTGCTAAAGATTGACAAATGTGGTCAAGATGCTTCAATAAGCCATGAGGTAGCTATGGGCCAATGATGAGCGTCCATTTGATGGGTCTCAATACAAGAATAACCTTCTTCGGTTTTTCTTTTCCTGGACACTAACCTTTTAAAATTTTCAGTTTCTATACGCTGCACATCTGGAGTTAACTATCGTCAATCTCTGGAAGCTAACCGATTGGTTTGAGTAAGCATGTATTAAACCTTAGTTCACTTATTCTTGAAAATGAATTATTGCGATTTAGTTTAATCTTTTTCCCAAGCCACCATTTTTAATGCTTCAAAAGGAAATTAGAGCTTTTACAATTCAAAGATGTGGAAAAGAAGGAACGAGAATATGCATCAGGGTTTACGTCAATGATAAAAGATTTCAATTATATAAGAAAACCTCTATAAATTAAATAGCATTCAAATTATGTAAATTTATTACTTAAGCGATAAATTAATAAGCATAATCATAGTTTCATATAATTAACTAACTAAAAATTCTTTGTATTTTATTAATCTAATCAATTGATTATCAATCACTAAGGTCAAGTATTTCTACGTGTATCGCAATTCAAATTTTCAATTTCAAAACTTAATAAGTGCAATAAGAAATGTCAAAGATAAATTTTAACTAAATTTAAATTTCAAGAAAATAATCAAAAGAGAATTATATATTAAAACTTTTTATAGTTAATTATACATATTTATAATTTTATTAAATTATATTAATATATGAATTGAATGAAAAATAGTATTATATAAGAAAATTTTGAAAAGATATTATTATTTATTTATATTAATTTTTTAATAATCATAAAATTTATCATATAATAGAATATGTTATCTAATATTAAACTATATAAGTTTTCCTATAGACAATTCTTGGCAAATATTTGACAAACAAGTTCTTGCGTCCATGAAAAATTAAATTTTGCTTGCATGAGAGAAAGTTCTTTAGCCAAAAGATCATTTTAGCCCCCAACGCTTGCTGTAACATACCACTCCCATAGAGCATAAGCCCAAATATACTAGAGGATATTCGAGAACATACTTTATGAAAATGGTATATTATGACAATCAAACTAACACATTAAATACATAAAATATATCATGTACATCAAACATATCATAAGCATTCTAAATGTTCATTTCTTCCCATTTCATTCACCAACATAAAAAGTCACATGTGTCATTACAATTCAGAATCCACATATACATTACACAACATTGTTTTGAGTTCAATCTCAGTACCAAAAATATAACATGAAATGAGACGCTAATACACAAGACTCTAACTAGACTCCTCAGATTCAGTTAATCAGACCTTTGAGTTATTCTTGTCCCCAAAATGCAAGTACTAGACTTCTACTATATCACCTTAGAAACTAGAAATCACTTAAACTTGAAAAAAACAACATTGCAATTTTGATGAGTTTGCGAACTCAGTAAGTAAACCATCATCGATGTATTCACTCAGGTCAGATCACAAAAACAAGTATATCAAAGTTTGCCATACTTCCACAAGCATATCATGTAAGCTAGCATTGCATATCACAACACATCCTCCATTAACTTCAACAGTAATTCACTATTTCAAAACAATCCAATAATTCATTTCAATTCAATCATTTGATACATGTAGGGATGTATATGCAAATGCACATGTGTTTCCATTCTCATTTTATTTTGTTGTGATCAAGTGTCTGTGAACCCAATTTTATTGTCTCATATTCGTTGTGGATACCGAGACCATTTCTGGCCCGTATTCAATGTAGATACCGAGTCCATGTTATCTGAGCTTGAGGCTCTTTTTCATAATCCGGAGGTCAATGCTCATTTCTGCTCATAAGTCACTCTGGTCACAACTCCTTTATCTGATCATGCATTTTAAAGTGATGATATGCATCATTTCATATGCTATATGTTTTCATTTCCTTTCATCTCTGTGTACTCATGCCACATATATCAAACTCTTTGAATCTAAGTCCGAAAATTATCAATTAGTTGTACACACGTTCCAAATTAAACATACAATTTATACAACAACATATATAAATGAGTTTACACATCTAAGTTGACTCACAGTGTACTCCAGAAAAGCTATTGCCTCGATGTTCCGGCAATGTCTTAATGTTCAAGATCACCTTGCGCGCCTATCGTCATACAATACATACACACATAGTTCACAAATCACTAATTTGTTTAATCATATGAATATACAATCATGCACATGTATATGTGTTATGTTTCAATGCATGCTCGATTAACTTTCCGGGTATGTATTCTTATGCATAGATCTTAACTATTCAATTTGTGCTTATACACCCTAAGACCATTCAAATATTATATCTTGATACTACCATTTTTGTTAGCCCCGAATTTTTTTTT
>JAOQMQ010000002.1:4597888-4607890 GCA_027563845.1 Erythroxylum subrotundum | reverse complement strand
GATATTCATTTTGTCAGAGATCTGGTCACCAGCAAAGCATTATCAATTCAACATCTTCCTTCAAGTCATCAAATTGCTGACATTATGACCAAGGCTCTACCTTCCTCTGCCTTTCAAAAATTTCGTGGCAAGTTCACTGTGGCTACCCACCGTGATCTTGAGGGGGGCTGATAAATATATGCAGATTCATGTCAATCCTCATACAATCTTAGCAACAATTATCTGATTTCATTTCAAATGTATTTGATTTTATTGTATCTGATTTTATTTGATTTTATCTCGTAATCTTCGTTATCTTTGTAGATATCATATACATGTATAAATACGGTATAAAGTAACTCATGATAAAGCAAGCAATACAATTCAATCACATCTTCAAACACTTTCCTCCTTCTGTTCTTTCATTTTTCACCTTGTGGAAGTAATCTGACACTGATTGCTCCTTTTGTATTGTCGACAGTTGGAGTTTAAGTTGCATGGTGTGAGCTCACGACTGAGATGCAAATGAATTTTCTAAAGAACTCCAAACTTCATCGGTGGTGTTAAGAAACAACACGTGAGACAGAACCTCTTCTGATAAAAAGGCAAGAAGGGCACTGAGCACTAACCGGTCCTTTTGGATCCAGTTTTGGTACTATGGGTTGAGGACTGGTGTGGCACCAGTCAAGGTAGATTCTGTGATCTTCCTTTCAAGGCATGAAATAGATATCTGTCCACATAGCCAAGCAATTGCTAACTACGTAGATAGGGCATCATTTGTGCCTTCCAGATAATTGTTGCTAGTGAGCTTGATATTGACCATTTGGCCAATGGTTGGAGTCGCAGATGAAGACACAGGGAGCGCTCCAGAATTGCTTAAGGTCAGAGCAGATTCTGTGGATTCAGTTTGAGACATCTCTTGGGAGTAGATTGGCTATGATATCATGAATGAACAATATAAAAGGCAGAAGGAAATATCTCAATCACTTGTACTTCCTGATGGATGCTTTCAATGCATTAAATACTAAGATTGAATAATTGAACATGGCTAAAAATAAGAGACGTGCGCATACATGTTATAGTTATGCTAAAGTCCCTATAGCATATGTCAACATAGTTATTTTAACACTCTTAACATGGGAATACACACATATGATGTTTATTCAACAAAATCTTGTTGTGGGACACTGTTGTTACTCGTTCGGATGTCGTCTAATAATTCAAGTCTTTAGTCAATCTGAAGAACGCGTTGCAGTAAGTTACCTAGTAAGTTCTCACTTGCTACGTTTCGTTAAGAAGAGGGCCGGATTGGCCCCCATTCGTAGTGACAGGCTTGTATTATACGAAAGACTTTGACGCCCACTGTTGATGGATGTTAGTAAGAATTAAGCTGTCCCACCCAACCCTGTCCCTGTCCCTTCCATGAAAAACTGAAACAAGATATATTCTTCCTTTACAATGGTAGGCTTCGGTGTTATAGATATCAGGATTCTGTACTATACCATACATTGAACTGAAAGTATAAAAACGCTGCATCATTCTCCTTTTGTATTTTTGTATCAACTTTTCGGACCATAAATTCCCAAGGAAAAAACAAAACCATGACAATCGCTCTTTTTGTGCACGTTTAGATAAGTTGATTTGATTCTTTCTTTCTTCATTTGTTTTACAATTCCTTAATTGAGTATATCAATATCATCCATCAGCAGGAAACCTCATCCAAGAGCTTATACCTTCTAACCTTGTTTCTAAAAACTTGCCTTGTGATACCAATACTATTATTAGCAATATCTCCAGACCTTGTCCTTCTAAGCTTGTCCTCTCGGCCTTGAGTTATAATCCTCCTCCTCGTCGATGGTGGCCTCTCCGTCTCCGGCGACTTCGGTTTCTTGATGGGGCTGTTGACTTGAAACTGTAAATTACCCCTTTGTGTCTTTATCCCTCCTCCTCGATAATTTTCACTACTGCTATTCCTCTTCGACCGTTTGTTGTTTCTGCTATCGTCTTCGCTGTTGTTCTTGTTTGACGACGAAGAGTTCGATGAATTCTGTGACTTCTCCTTGGAATCGTGGCTCAAACACCAATTGCAGACTTGATAAGACTCGACTTTTGGATACAGATTGCTACAGTATCTGTGTTATATTTAGAGTGTCAAAGATGAAAAAGCAAAGAACTTTTAGGATTCAGACTGAGAGAAAACTAATTCTAAAGATCAAAGTTTCTGATGATCACGATCAACCAGATGAATCTCAGAAAAAGAAAAAAGAAAGATACCGACATACCTGTGTTGAGATCTGAATTGGCAGACTTTGCAGAGGAAAAGCTCGTTAGGAAGACCCCAATCTCCACACATGCAACACTCTGTGCTTTGTTGCGAAGATGCAATGGCTATTTTATTTGTTGTTGCCATGTCTCTCTTGTTTCATACAGAGAGCGAAGAGAGAGAGAGAGTTCCCACGTAGGCTCTTGAGCGTGTCTTTGATTGCTTAAGTTCATCACTCTCTCTCTCTATTTATATGTACACACTCTTGACATTTACCTGGTTAATGTGATTTAACCGCGTTAAAATAATTCTTTAATTTTAAAATATTTTATAATTTTTAAAGTCAACGTAACCAATAAATAAGGTTCATCATTTTACGGAAGTTTAGGAGGGTCATGGTAAATGCAATCTTCTCTTTATATTTTTACAAAGAGGGCTGTTTCATAATTTATCATATGTTCACAAATTTTATGGTTTTCAAATTTTCAAAAAATTTATTATCTTAAATTTAAGTCTGAACACATATGAAATAAATAATATATATGAATTTAAATGTTAGTAATATAATTCAAAGAATTCTTAATTTTTACTCAAAATAAATTTAAGTCAATTCAGATTAATAATTTAAGATAATTATAATAAATTATTAATTTAATACAAATTTAATTGAACTATTAAAAATAGTTAATTGGTTTATATAAGCTATTTATATCACATATATGTTGTTATTTTTAATATAATTTTTAAAAAAATATATTTTTAAAATCAAAATTTTAAACAATTAAATTAAATCGAGCCTTTCTTTTACCAATGATTAATATTTTACTATGTACACAATTCATATGAAGTAATTATATTTCTTTTTTCTAATATATATTTGTCTTTTTGGATCAATCTAAAATTAAGCTTCTCCTGGGATAAATAAAAATTCCTTAATTGCGGCATTTGATCTTTCCCTTGTTTTCCGTACACATTTTTTTAGTTTTATTATTAAACTCTCGAGCCGCAATTTGATGTCTGTTTTCAGACAAATGGTTTGTCATTTTGGTTGAAGTTATGAAGAAAAACACGTACGAACTAGATTAATTATGTAATTATTAATTATAATTATTAAAATTTATAATTATTAAATAAAGAAATTTTAATTTTTATAAAATTGTTTATAATAGTAATGATTGCTAATAACTATTAATTACGAACAAGGAAAAATTTTGTAACAACTGATAAAAATTGCTCCGTAATTATTAAATTATATGTTCAAATTATAAAAATAGTCTTTTTGTAAAAATTACAAAAAGAAGATTACGTACATTGATGACCTTAGTCGAATCTTCGTAGATTAAGTTGACTCATTAGTTACCGCTGATGAAACATTAAAAAAATTCTTTAAGAAATTAGGGTAAATGAAAGATTTACATTCCTTGAGAGAAAGGATTCATATGTCATTCAACTCACGTGAGGAGATCATAACGTACACATTATGACTACTACTTCTACGTCATCATGCAAATGCATAATTGGTTTGAATTAGCTTACTCGTGAATTGAAACGACACTAGAAAGATAAAAATGACGAAACAAATGCCTAACCCTTACCATATGTCACCTTGTTCTTCTTGATCCTATGAAATATAAACACTAAACTCAAAAGCAAGCGACCAAGACAAGTTTAATGATGTTTAACTTTAGGTTCAGTGTCTGATTAAAGGGAAAAAGAAATTCTCTCTTTCTTTTCTTTTCTTTTCTTTTTTTTTTTCCCCTTTGGTGAGCAATTCAAATGAACCACTAAACATTTGCATCAAATCTTCAAAGATCCTCGTAACCTTAACGTGTGGTAATGAAGGGGTCAGTAAGGAAGACGCAGCAAACACCTGTGAATTCTTATCTTCCAAAAAAAAAAAAAAAACATTGGACTATACGTTCCACTAACTAGACATCTAGACGTGTTGTAAACGCGTACTCAAGCTTTTCTTTTTCTTGCACACAAGTGTTTGTGTACAACTAAGCTCAGGGAAGGAGGGAGGAAGACACGGAGACCCACACGGTGTAAGACATCCCAAACTGGCTTTTCTTTTATAAAGAAATGTGTCGACTCCTTGCTCGTGTTGAGGAACTATCAGGAATAGGATTGTCTCATTTGTAAAAGATGTGGTGGTTTTTTATCACATCAGCTGGCCGAGGTCGGTAATATACATTTCCAGGATACGCATAAGATAAGACAAACACTCAAACCTTACTGTTCACGCATTAAACATGACTTAGGAGAAGTGTCCTCTTCACCTTCACATGAAACTAACGTGTTTCACATGCCTGACTTAAGAATGAAGGCTTGAGCACACATGCAACACTGATGCAGGTGCCAAGGAAAAGCAAAAGGGTATTGTTCTTCATCTTACTATTTGGAGTATGATATGATGGATAGACAGATCAGGTTTTAATTAGATCATTCAGATGGAAGACGAAAGAGTGTAAGAACATACATACAAAGATTGTAAGACAAAAGAGAAAGAATGGAAAAGCAGAAATTACCCAGAATAGTAAACAACAACAGATTGACATAATAAGACACCAGATTAGCAATTACCAAATTTTATTCTTCCTGCTTCCGCTGAATCTAGTTCAAGCCCATTTTTTCGTTTGAGCAGAAAAGACACCAAGGTAATTGTAATGAATTAAAGCATGTCTTGTGAATGATGATTCTATATCTATGGCGATCTAGAAACCTCCGATGACTAAAAAAGTTCCTCCAAGTGTAAACCTGACACCTGGAGAAACAAGAACAAAAGAAGAATCGAAACTCGACAATACAGAACAAATTCAGGATTCAATTAGATGAGCGTAAGATTGAATCATGGATACTAAAAACTGGTTAATGCCCTTCCAGTTCCTGATATTGATTTTCATAAAGAAGTGGACATTTACGGATCCACAGGTATTGTTTTCTTTTTTTTTTAGTTTTTAAATTCATTAAAACTTTGTTTATTTATTTTCTCTATTTTTAGTTTTGCTTTCTTTTAGTTTTCAAAACTTTTGACAGTCATAAAAATTGATTTTTATTTTTGCTTTTATTATAATATAATTTATCATCAATTAAATATATAATGTGTAATTATTTAATATGAATTATTAATAAATTTAGAACTAATATAGTTGAATTATGAAATTTATTTAAATTTTAGCTTGTCTTTTGTAAAATAAAAATATTATTAAATTTGACAATCATTTAATAAATGTATTTTAAATTTAAATCCTCTTTAAAAGATCCATCGATTTTGCTTTTCTTTTTTAATAAAGCATTCAATCCAAGGCCTCATAAAAATTTAAAATTTTAATCAATATTTATTTATATTTTAGGTACCTTTAAAGTATATAAATATCAAATAAACTTATTTTAAATAATTATAATATATATTAGCAAAACAATATTAATTTATAATAAAAAATATTGCCTATTTACATATAAGAGATTAAAGACAAAATTATTAACTTAATTAATTCATAAAATTGATTTATCTTTAAAATAATAATAATATAATTACATTAATATTAATGATTTAATAAAGTTTTAATTTTATTTTAAAACAATAGAAACTAAAAAAGAAACAACAAAAATATAACCCTTTCAGTAAATACTAATACATTGGAACATTTAGGCCTGAAAGGACTTTGACCGCATCATTGTCCAACTTAACTTATTGACTGCCCAATGCAACGCATTGGACCTAACTCCAGGCCCTGGTGTTCAACATTTTTTACCAACTCAAAAACAGGAAAATGGTTATGATGGCCAAAATCTCATACTTGATGGTGTCGCAATGGAGGGACCATCTAGTTTGATATGGTGTTGGAATGTGAAAAAGGTTGGTTGTGGCCCTTGTCCAAGAAAAGAATGGTTCTTAGAATCTTATTCCATGAAGAAAACAAAGAAAGTGATTCTGTTTTTACGTTCCCAGAACGAGAAAGCTTCTTTGAATCGACTTTGATAGATATTGAGATGACCACCAAACCCTGTTCGTTCATCTGTACAAGAACAGATTCCCCTCACTCACAACACGTAAAAGAAAAGATATCTTGGAAGCAACCATTCATATACTTTATTCCCACTCGTTTTGATTGGTATTATAAAGAACTAAACTGATACTTTCCACACGACACACTACTTTTTGATTATTCCCAGCTCTCTGGCAAGACAGGCGATGCGAGGTTTGGAAACAACTTGGAAACAGGATACTTTGATACTGAGAACTAGTCAAAGAGGGGATAGAAAAGAAAACCCGTGCCTTGCCACGAGATAAGAAGACTCGTGCTTTCTTTTCCTTCTCAACCCCAAAAGCAATGCATCCATTTGGTCCCCCGTACAAAGACTCATCCAACTTTCTTTCTTCTTTGCTCATGGCATGGCAACCATTTAATGAGGAAAAGGGATGGATCTCTAATACGATAGGTCGCTATCTTCTATCCATGCCACTTTTATGTACATTGACAGGAAGACAAAGACATCTATAAATAGTTCAAACAATTACACAAACAGAAACAAGCATCGTAATATATATATATAAGGGCGGGCAACGCTTAAAAGCTATCAATCAAACACAAAGGTCTTCTCACAATCATGACAACAATTTAAAGTCAAATTACAACCCACAACAGTATAGATGATGCCACTACAAGTACGTGAAAGGGTAGGCGACTTTTTGAGGGGTCCTGGGAAGGAGCAACTTGCAAGAAGAGAGGAGAGAGCCTCTGACAGTGTCGTGCAGTGCATAGTCATACATCACGAAGGAAGAAAAGGGAAAAACATGACAAGAAAACAAAAAGGATGAGAAAGCGAGAGTTGGGTCCCGAACCACCTAATGAGCGTCCACTTATCCTCCTCTTTCTTGGAGGGTCCCCCGTGAATAACTAGTCTTCTCATTCACACACACACCGACTCCACGCCCGAATAGGAGCTTTCTGAGTGCTTACTTTCCCTCAACACTAAGACGTAGCTTCATCATTTCAACTTTACTTCATTGTAAATAATGTCTCCTGCTTCAATCGCCTTCTTCCAGAGACTCCGTAGACAACTCCATAGAGAATGCATCTCCAGATGGATCATAGAATAAAAACCACTGCTCTTATAACCTCTCAATTCCATCCAAGACAGAAACTTTCTGGAAAATAGTTATGATCTTGTGCAGCACCACTAGAAAACTTATGTTTGTCCTTATTTATTTTCACAGACTTATAAACAACACTCTGGCCATATCGACTACCAGTAATCATAGTACTAGGATAAGATTGAGAACGTTCATGGAGAATCAAGCCCCATTGCGTTGGCTTTGTGCTTCAAGGACTTTAAATAATGAATGGCTTCATCAAGAACCACTATCGGATCCTTGCCCTTTCCACCTGGAATTATGTTCTGTAGCATGCTCACGGTCTCTCGAATCCTTTCTTTCCTCTTCTTGTTGCTAAACTTGGAAGCCATTTCACTTGTCGAGGCAGTATTGCCGTTAACACATCTAGATTCTGCATCGTCCTCGTACTCACAACTTCTAATAGCTCTTGCAGAGCTAGCTGTGTCCATGAGTGATGGCATATAACCATTGCATCCATTGTACAGTTTTCTCTTTTTAGTTGAACCATCAGAACTAGCAACCTCTTCCGTGCTTTCCTCGGCCCAATGGTGCTTCTCATGACTTGTCATTGTACTAGGTGAATGACCAGTACTAGTAACCTCATCGTCCCCATTGTCATCAGTATCATCATCAGAGTATAGTAAAGCATTCAGCTCTTCAGTGTCCTCGTGCATCTCAGTTTCCACATCATTTTCCTTATTTCCACCAAATTCATAGGTTGAAGTAGGCTTTAGACTTTCTTTCGCCTCCAGGTCATCCATACCAAATTTACAAGGGCCATTTGGGTTTGGATTCCAGGACGTAAAGCACTGGACAGGGTTCCTAAAGGCAGAACTGAAGATCAAACTAGTTTGATCACCAGACTGATCAAAAACAAGGAATCTCTTCCGAACACATCCAGAATCCGTTTTTGGTGTGACAGTCTCTGTATGATTCTCATTAGCGGGAGGAGGAACTTTCTGTTTCAAATAGTCCCCCGAAACAGGAGACAATGCCTGTATGGATCGAGGAAAACAATAAAACCACCCATGGGGTTCATTTGTTCTACCAACCTGAGGATGACGAAGCTCAGGTAATGGATTTGTAGGCAAAATTCGGTTGGTAGAGACCATGGTATTGCCAGGGTTAAAAACTGAAGGAACATTGTTTTGCTGCCCCATTTGCACCGGAGCAGCTAAGGTATACATACCGAGCGACTGCCAATCAAATTGATGCTGCGGAGACCAAGATCCGCAGTCCATTCTCATCAGATCCAAGCAATCACCTATCAACCAAAAGTTAAAAAAGGATTCATTATGATCATCAATTACGAGATAACATAAAGTTTAACTGTTGAACATTGCGCAAAGTACAACATACCAGAAGGCTTATTGCAGTAGTAGAAGTTGCAAATCACTTGCAGTGTCTTACAGGAATAGAGGTAAAAAGAAAAATCCAGCAGAACTCAGAACTTGATAGCAGAAGCACAAAACTAAAACTACGTAACAGGTTTAAGCAAATGACGGAAGTATTCAGCCTGAAAATAATTCACAGCAGGATAAAATGTAAGTAAAAGGAAAAACATAAGGAGCACAAATTTGAATATGAGTAATAATCCTAAGGAAGGAATGGCTTGGGAATGAAATATGTCCTCCACCAACCTGGCAATCTTGAAGAGGTTGAAAGCATGCTATTACTCTAACTATAATGGTCGCATTTCCAGCAATCCCATTTTCGTGTTTCAATGCTCGAAAATTTGTTTGGCTCGCTGCTTGGCACACCATTCTACTTCGCAACCCTTCAAATTATTGAAAACACCAAGAACACGATCTTCCAGGGAAGGCAATTTCTGTTCGACAACTCAAAGCTAGACTTACCAACAACAATAAGGAAACAGAAATGGACAGTGAGAAGAAAACAAACAGCTAGATGATTGATCTGACAATCTTCAGCTAATCTGGAGGACATAGCAGGGAATAACAACGAAAAAAGTGGATCCCATGGAAAATGACTGGTTAAAAGAAGGGGGAGATACTTTGGAAGTTGTAATCAGTAAAACAAATTACAGGATCACTCTGCAATAGAGGTTCAAAGACACGACTTTTCGATGCACATCAACAGATAGACTAAACAACCACCGCATGCTTTTCCTCTTCGCAAATGAATCGCCCCGTTGTTACCCTTCCCAGCTAAGAATTTGGGAATTCTGCAAAAAAGTCACAATGTCAAAAACACATCAGACACACAACATCATAAGAAGTAAATACACAAAACCAATCAGATTTAAAGATCCACGGATATGAGATACAAGCTTGGAGTACTTGAGTCTATAATTTCGTGCATTTCTTCTGGAAGGTAAATAACTAAACAAAATGGATCCACAGACACTAAATTATAATTTTACTATGATTCTTGAGCTAGGAAGGTCATTAGAAACTCAAAGTTATCAAGCAAATCAACATCCTTTCTCGTAGAAATCAGGCGATACAGTGCTCTATGTCGCAATTCTCACAACGCCCAGAATCAAGAAGAATTAAGCTTTTTATGCAAATATAAAGACCCAAAATTTAAACAGCAAAATTTGCAGAATAAACTTCTTTAAACATATACGGAAGAGAAATATGTAGCATCAGCACTTACAAGACGCGATCCAAAGCGAAAG
>JAOQMQ010000002.1:4577765-4593258 GCA_027563845.1 Erythroxylum subrotundum | reverse complement strand
TTAATTAAAATATAATTCATTAATTAATTATAATATTTTAATTAATTAATATATAATTAATTAAAAATTATTAATTAATTAATTAAAATATAATAAATTTTAATTTCTTAATATTTTTTACAAACTAACCATTATCAATATTAACGGTAAGCATTCATTCCTCTTAACCAACTATCATAATTAGAATGATAATATACATTATCATTAATCACTATATTCATTCTCATTCCTATTTTCATTCTCCCGTACGAAGTCATAAATGAGTCACTTTACCAATTGCTTAAAGTTGCTCCAAGATTCACGTTCTATATAAGCAGTATTGTATCAATAAAAATAATATGAAAGTCCTTTGAATAATAAAATTAAAGGATGATAATTGGCTGATTTGAAAAAAGATTCAGATTATTCAATTAAATTAGAGTTTAAGACTTCACCAAAAATTAAAAAAACAATTTTTGTAATTTTGATTTCAATATTAATTTAAATTTTTGTGGGTTGATCTAAATTAGACCAAAGGTATTAATCATTCCTAAATACGATTATGTTTTTATATGCAACAAATAATTTTCTACTTGAAAATTAAATTATTTAATATAGTAATTTTATATTTTATTTATAATTTTTAAGGCTAATTTTGTAATTATCTTATTGGGTTGTCAACATAACAATTCGAAGTTGCTACTGTACCATTATGATAAGCTCTATTCAATAAATAATAACATTTTGCAAGCTCTTAAATTATAAACGACGGCGTTTACAAAACTTCTCCAAAGACGCAATTACATGATTCAACTCACAATTAATTCACAAATAGAAGAAACTGCTTATAAATATAAATTTACTTAAATAATAAAGAAAAAAAGATGGGAAGGTATCCTATGTTTTACATGAACACCAATAATTTGAACATTGACCGTTCAAACCCATTATTATACAAAGATAAACAGGGTGGGGACCTATATCCTTCAGCATTTGGATGCATCACACTCGTACATTTAAAACTCACACTCCTAACCTGACAGTGCCATCAGTCTGTGATTATTTTCCAACTTTTGGGATCGACGAAAAAAGAGTTGAAAAAGGAAAATAGGCGTAGTCACGGGACCATCACCGATAATACTTTTCATTGATGTGCCTAATCCACCAAAGCAGCCATTAATGTCTTGCATCAACTCTTCAGCATATAATATATGATTAATGAATTCTGTGCACTTCAATCTCATTTGCAAAGTATTATGTGTTCCAAGCCCAGATGAATCGCTTGCTTGCCATAAGTTATGCATGTGAAACTTATTTTATAAAATTTTTAAAAAATAGGTGGCATTAAAATTATTTTTCTTTATTTTACAAATAATTATAACATAATTTAAATAATAAATACTACATTATATACTATAGTAATTATGGTACTAATTCTTAAAAAATGGATGTATTTACTTATAAATATGATCTAGACATTATATGTCAAAAGTTAAAAATTACCACTTATACAGCTCTATTAATACTTATCAATTAATTAGAACATCTGCATTAAAATAATTTGACAAAAATTTTGATAAATTCTATTTTAAACATTTTTTATGTTATAAATATTTTTAAATTATATAAAATTATTGAAAAAAAGGCACATAACTTTTATTTAAATTATACCTAGATGACATTATCGATCGAGAGAGAGTGTGTGTGTGTTTTGGATCAACTTATAAAAATTGCTTTTTTGTAATTATAAGATTACAAGTTCAAATCACGAAAGTAGTTTTTTTGTAAAAATTATTTTAAAAAAAGATTTTATACATTAATGACTCTTTTCCTACCCTCTTAGGCTTGAAATTGAGTATTAAAAAAAATGGAGAGAGAAAGCATCATGTTTGGAGATAGGATAGATAGACTATAGACTAAATAATATAAAGCGTTGAAGCTCCATGATTTGAATCACCTGAAGGAGATCTTTTGCACAGGTAAGAAGATCGATTGCCCCTTTCACAACCCAATTATATATAATACCAAATGCATAATAATATGAATATTTTCATGCCCTCCTGCTTGGAGTGGAGGGAACAATAAACATGCTTAATCAAGTCCCTCTACTCCTCCCCCAATTGGGTCTTCACTTTTGGTAGCACCCAACACCAACAATTAAATTAAATTAATAATAATACGCCATACACGCACACTACAAATGTAAAGTAAAGGATTCCTCCATCTGATCTCCACTTTTTCTATATCAGCTCCATTATTTTATCCAAACCAAGAAAACCCACTTCCTTTTGGGTGTTATATGGAACAAAACTAAAAGTTCCCATACAACTTGGCTCACACTAGTCCTTAGCTTTTTCTAGCTTTTGTCAATAAAATAAATTTAAATTTCTTTATTTTATTAATAATTTTCTAATTTAGTATTTAACCTTTTAATTTGTTATATTAATATTAAATTAAAATTTGTAAATAAATTGAATATTTGAAAAGGTTTTGAGGTTAAATTACTTTTAAGTTACATAACATGTAATGCCGAAATTGGATATTGACTTGGAAGTCCACATTCCAAGGAAGGGAGACCTCCAACTCTTGTATGTTATTGGTCAAAGCGAAAGATATATTAGGTAAAGTTGAGCTAAATAAATAAAAAGTATGCCGGGAATCCCTTCAAATTCGTGTTTGTTTCATAAAATTAGTCTAAAAGACGAATTAAAGAAGTGTTATTGCTTGGTGAATTTGAACATTAAAGCAAGCACAATCGATTAGTAGTTTCCACTTTGATACTAATTTAATGGGAAAACAAAAAGGGGGAAGGTCTCGTGTGCACTACCCAATTGAGAACATGCCATGTTTCCTGCCACTAAAACTAGTTTATTAGGTAAAAATACACTTGGACCGAAAAAAGGAAAATCCAAAGGGGACGAACCGAGCTAACACGAGAATCTTGATAGAGTAACAATAACAACGACAACAACAAAAATTTCACTAATATATAAAATTTTAAAAAATTTAAGAGTACGTAGTCTCACTTCTAAATATTTTAAAATATGAAAAGGAATACATCACAAATAAATTTTTTTTAATCTTTCGAGTTAGGAAAAATAAGTGAAAGCAGGAAGATGATGATGACTTTATTAGAAGCGGCCATTCACAAAAATAATGAAAGATTGGTGGGAAGATGAGTAGCGTGGGAGCACGAGACCATGGAGCCATCTGGTTGTGGATTCTCCAACAAGAACATCCACGCTTCATTCTCCTACTAAAAGGTTGTACCTTCTCCTGGTTTTTCTTTTATATAAAAGATGTATATATGTTTATATATTCTTTTTTTGCAATATATTAAATATGCTATTCATTCCACCACCCACTTTCTTAAGACTTTTACACCACTTTCCTTTTTAAATTACTTTATTTCCCTATTTCACCAAAAAGAAATGTCCCATTAGAAAGCGTGAACTCTCTTTGTAAGGGTAGTTTACTTCTTAAGTTTTTGTTCGTTTAGTGGCTCGAAATCAGGAGAACTTGAGTAGGGAGATTAGCTTCCGGAATTTCATCATCCAACACGTGCAAATTGCTAGGCTTATGATTGAAAACACAAAAATGGTTTGGTCCTTTTGTTTTTTTTTTTTTTGATCTTTTATGGAAATGTATGATCTGATTAACCTAAGTATACATATATACCCATGTAAGAAAGAAAACATTATGCATATTGTAAGGTGATGGATCGGTGGTTGCAGGTTGAAGTCACTTAGATGACAAGAAAACCAAAACCTTCGCATCGTAATCTCGATGATGTGATGTTGAAGGTAACTTTCCCAATCCCACCTCTCCTTTTTCTTCTTTTGAGGCACCAAATATGGATGCTTTTTTGGAAGAAGAATTATATGGTTTTTGACACATTACTTACTAGAATGGTGAGATTGGCTTTCTTAATCATGTCAAACCCGAGATAGTTGGATCGAAACACCGAGCATCTATGAAGCATTAGTTAATAAGTCAACGTCCATTGCACGTAGTTTGATATAACCACTAAGTTCCACCGAAACGATTAGTAGTATTCCGAGCAACATCCTCTTGAATTCTTGCTTGACAAGGAAACCACTTAAACGTTAAATGCATCACGCCAAGCCAATGCCATTTGAAGTGATTGTGTGCCTATCATTTAGGGGGACAAGAAATTGATATATTTAGGTTTTAATAATTTATATATTCAAAATGACAGTCATTGTATGTTTTTTTTGTTAAATATAATTAATAAATAAATTTTTTTCATATCAATCTATAATTTTGATGATAACATCATATTTTATCGTTGATATCAATATTATTTGTGATATTAACAATTTGATATATAAAATACCAAGTTTGATGAATGATTAAAGCAATAAAACGAATTAACATACATAATACATGCAACTTAACATAATTTCAAAGCAATATAAGTTAAAAAATAATTGTAAAATAATTTAGACACTATATATTTTGAAATTTTTATAAACAATTTCTCTATTAATTAGGAGTAAGGTTGTGTATTACTAAATCTCCTTAAATTTTATGTGTCAATCAATAATCTATTAAACGTTGTTGTTGGTGTTGTAGATGTTAACTTCAACGTGATAAATATGAAATGGATACTTCAAAAGTGGGATGAAGTTTGAAAATGTGATGAACTTCAAATAAAGAAAAGATGAAATTCAATATTTTTCTTCAAAATTGCAGTGATGATGTTGGCCAGCGAAGTCAATTGCTATAAACCAAAGAATAATAGCCTTCGCACGAGGATGTGGACTTTTTTTAATTAGAGTAATTATAGCACTATTAGGGTTTAATTTAAGTGGGGGGAACACATTAATTTAACCATCTAATTGAATTATACGTGACAATGAGTTCAATCGTGCGTCCATTTCCGAGCAATTATATATATATATATGGACATCTTATTAAAACAAAAGTAGAAGAAACGTTACTGTATTACACATAATTACTCTTGCTCGAATCTCCAAAGCTCCTCCCTTTTCCTTTCACAAATGGATAATGGAGTGCTCTCCATTAGCAGCCTTGATTATAGCTCGCTTTTCCTGTTAAACTTTACTCATTTGTCAAAATCATCCAACTGGGAACAGTAACGGTAATTATCAAGATTGACTAGACCGAAGCCAAACTAGAATGTTACACACAAACACGCACACACGACGACCAGTCAGTCCCCCCTTCCCACGTAAGAATCACGAGTTCCTGTCTAGGTTGTCATTATCAATGCCCGTACACAATTTGGGCGGTCATTTTTGTGTTATGCTACACTAAAGGTGCTTCCAAAGTTCCAATTATAAAATGACTAATCAAATTTTATTTGGGCAAATGTGTTTTAAATAAATTCTTAAAATATTTAATAAATCAAACACAATAACTAAGTTTTTAAATCAGTCATCTCAATTTCTATTAAAAATAATCAAAAAAGATAAATTACATCAACTTGAATTTTTTAAAATTTTTAGATTTTCATTTTTTATTATTTTCTATTTGAATACCTAATAAAATGATAAAATAATGTTATATTATTTATGCAAGCGATATTTATCATACAATCTTATCCTTATTTAATAGAAATATTATTTTTATTAACTCACATGAAATATGTCAAATAAATGTGCACACATATTTAAGAAAAAGTAAAATAAATAAATCAAACGAACATAAAAAGTAAGAAAAACAATTACATATAAAAATATAACATAATATAAATAAATACTAAAGAGAAATAATAATTGCAATATTAAAAAAATAATAAACAAGAGTAATAAATATAACACAAAACAAAATAATGTAAACATGTAAGATTAGGGATAAATGTTAATTGAAATACATTATAGAAGATATTTTGTAGTATTTGTTAAATTTTTTAATAAAAATGACATTACATAAAAGTAAATTTTTGGAAAATTAAATAATAATTTGAAAATACGTTCAAGTCTCTCGTGGCGCGATCTTAGAGGATGACATGGAGTACACGTGGCGGAATATTGACGTCAGTCATGGTGAGAAGGCATCACCATCCGTTAGTTGGGGATCTGATACAGAGCGCATGCATTGAGCGCACGCTTGGGGGCTCGCGGTTCCATATAAGATATAATAGATTAGGGGTTTTGGTCAAAGGATAGTTTAATGGGTTAGCAATGCACGCGAGGCTTGAGTGACAGTAGGTGTACGGTAGACAGAGTTTGAGATGTTCGATTGTTGAAACGTGGAAGGTTTAGATGTGGGGGCCCGCCACGGCAGCGGCTATCGCGGACTCGTAGCGTAGCCTCTGAGACTGGGAGTGATTATAGACTTCTCAACTTTGATTTATTCAGACCGGCCCTTTGGTTTCTATATATTTCCACCTTACTCCTTTTTACATAGAAAAGATGGTTCACACAAGTACAAAGTCGTCTCCTTGGCAACTGTAACTCAACATGTTGAATATATTGTCGTTTTCAAGAAATGGACAGCTTCACTGTTTCATTTCACGGTTCCACGCAGAAATCATGGAAAAGGGAATAATAATAGATTAAACATTTAGGGCCTCTGCTCTGAGAGACTTATTTGCATTACTTGATAATAATAATATAAAAAAAAGTAAAGAAAGGGTAACATGAAAATGACAATGATGTACAGAGAGACAGAGATAGAGGCGTAATTGCGCGTGGGGTCAACCTGTAAAAAGGGGAAACGATATGGGTTAATTTCGTGGAAGTAGGTAAAGGGAAAGTAGTGAGTGAGGCTGAGCCCTAGAGAGCAGGCGGTGAAAAGAGGAAGTAGATGACAAAAGATTCCATATGCGAATCAATAACTGCATGCACAAATCATGCGGTCAAAATGCCCTTTTTACCATTCACTTTTACCTCTATACTCTAAAGTCACTGCCACTGCAGGTAATATCGACTTACTCTTCTTTTTGTTCACTTTTTTTGGGAAAATACGAACACCAACTTTTAAAGAAAAATATATAGAATAAGACAAACTGGTAACTCTAATACACACCAGTAATTGGAGAAGATAATAGGCTTTGGGTGATCACAAAATAACATTATTTCGATGAAATTGATCAAAACTATGTTGTTTTAAATTATTTTTTAAAAATTTATAGATTAAAACTCTATTTTTAAATAATCAAATAAAATTAATATCATTTCAGTATTAAACATTTTGAGTCACCCGAATTTAACTCAAGTTTTAATTAAATTAAAATTGAGCTTTCATAAAACTTAAAAAGTGATCCAACATATCATAACATAGCCTAGTTGTTTAATCACGGATCCAATGTACTAATTTCTTGTTTATTATTTTATGAAAATAAAAATTAACAAGCTCTAGAAACTAGATTAATTATTTAATTAAGTTTAGAGTCAATGTTAAACTTTATAACTAAATTTGATTAATTAGAAAAATAAAAAATCATGAAATGTACAAAAATGAAGCACATAATAAAGTTTCTTCAAAAGCTTATAACAAAGTTTTAAAAATCGGATCAGACCGTTTGGTCTAACCGAAAAAAGTTTGAACCGGTCAATAATTCGGTTCAATTTTACCTAATAATTTTCATGTATAAAAACTGACCGGTTTAAATTTTTTTGGTCAAACCGGACAACAGTCTAGCCCAATTTTTAAAACCTTGCTTGTAACTACGTCCGTGAGTTAAAAAGAGAAACCTATTCGTTCGTTGCAGGCCGATGTTCACCAAAATGGAAGAAGACTGCTAAGAGTTTTGTTCAGGGTCGGCTTTTGGTTCAATGCTCATGATACTTTCAAGAGCCCGTTAGTCGTTGGGCCCATCTCTGCCTTTAAACTCTTCAATACCAAGTTAAATGTGAAATGGATGTGATTTAACCAGCATTTTTCGTTTATCTCTTAATCACTAAAAAATGTTTAAATTATTAATTAATTAAGAAAAATAATTAATTTTTAGAAAAGAAAAAGACAAATAAGTATAGCAGATGTAACAGGGGGTGTTGCTATGTCAGGGCAGGCACTAAGTTTGTTTGAGATGAAACTAAACTACTACATCCAACAGGCATACGGTTGAGGATGGAACAGAGAGGATTGAATATAATATTATATCTTACAGAACAAGTTTATGGCACTAGTGCCACTGCCTCATTAAAACTGACTAACTGAACACTTCTGAAAGGTTTAGGTTTAGGTTGATGTAGGACACTAGTATATAGTATGGGTGCTTTAGAGTTCCAAGACACTGGTCTTTTGCTCCATTTGTTTGACGCTTATCTCGTACAAGGATGCCTGAATGGCCCATTACTTTGATCCGATGATGAGGATAAAATCGCCATGCTTCCCTGTTTCATCTATGTATTATGTATATACGGACCCGTGTGTGATGTTATTGGGATTTGGGAATACTAAGATGGTAAATCCTTACTAGGTCAAGTTCTTGGGATGTCTTAAACAGACATTAAGTCTATTTATACCATAAATAATAATTATTTGAGAAGAAAATATCTGCTTATATGAATCTGAAACATATTTTACCACATTTTTTTTTCTGATTCTTGTTTTTAATTTTTTTTTTTGCCATTTCTTTTTACAAAACTAGAAGAGAACTCCAAACCCCTACAACGAACTGTATATCACAACAAAAGCACCTCTCTTTTTTTTCTTTTCACCAATATTTTCATCCCTTCCTCCAATTCTTGGTTGCTGTTAAGAAGTATAATATTTATCAGCTGTGACTGTTCCTCTCATAGCATAGGGATGAAATATAATTGAGCCATTCCTGTCTCCCTCATCCAGCCATGACCCACTTTATTAGAACTCTTCTTCCCATTTTTCTCAGTTATGGCACTTTACTTAGCAACTCATTTCAACCCTTTTCTTTTGTTGGTCTTTGGAGGGGTATTCTCACCTACGCTTTAAGGCACACCAAAGCTCCTACTTATCAAAACACCAAACTGTTTCTTGGGTGTGAAAATTCCTCTGGGGTTTGCTTTTATAGCTACACTTGGAATGGTCTGTTCAACTTCCTCCTTTTGGTATCTGGCGTGTTTTGTGAGGAATTTGCACATGAACCAACAGTTGTGTCATCACTTTTATAGCTCAAGCATGCAGCATCCAACACCCCGATTGGACTGTGAGGCACGGATAGGAGTGAAGAAGAATTTGTACCCTTTGCACTTGCAGTCCCATTAATCAATGACATATCACCAATCAATTTAATGCATTTGAGCACTCTCTCCTACAAAAGAAAAAAAAAATCCAGAATTATGGAAATTCAAACTGATGTTATTTCCTCTATATGGACCAGAAAGGTGGCGACTTTACCTTTTCAACTTGTTGAGGGAGAAGTGAAAGTGGTTGCTCAGCCTCAGCATCCACTGTTCTGTTTTCCACCACAACAGCTATAGCCACTGCAGCTGCAATTTCAGAGGGCCTAAATTCCAAGAAGTCAATCCCTGCATTCAAATCCCACCCACCAAAAATCATCAAAAACCCATCTCTCAAATCTCTATCAACAACTGTTCCAATTGCAGAAAGAAATTATTGTAAATAGTACAATTGCTAATGGTGGGTCTGTGTGTGTCTGTGTGTGGGATAAGTGAGAAAGGGACCTCTAATTGTACTTAGTATGAGTTGGATTGAGTGCAAGATTAGAGATGTAGTAGTAGTGAATGGGGTGTCTTCATTATTGATCTTGTTCAGGAAATAGTCTATGAAGGAGAAAGGGGTGACTGCTTGCATTCTCCAATGCAAGGTGCTGAGCACAAGAAGCTCCATTCTTTGTATAGTTTTTGCCTCAAAAACAAACTTTGATTCACCGACCTGTCAATACCATCAGCCATTGAAAACCATTAAACTGGAAGATAAAGAAAATTTGCGGAGCAAACAGAAGAAGATTCTCCAGAATCTTAACCTGCAAATCTAAAGATAATGGAACTTCAGTCTCCTCCATTTTTGCTGCAAGAGATAAACATGCCACAGCCAATAACTGCATCATCCAAGCTTTGCCCTTCTGAGATCATAATTAGA
Organism: Erythroxylum subrotundum; assembly: GCA_027563845.1. Taxonomy (NCBI): domain Eukaryota; kingdom Viridiplantae; phylum Streptophyta; class Magnoliopsida; order Malpighiales; family Erythroxylaceae; genus Erythroxylum; species Erythroxylum subrotundum. The sequence goes on along the minus strand of JAOQMQ010000002.1, from coordinate 4,583,265 downwards.
AAGTTAATAATTAAGTCAGATCACAGTGTATCTTAATGCAATACAAGCCAATAATTTCAAACCAAATTAACAGGGAACTTACAGGTAATTCGTACTCAGAGAGAAATCTGTCCAAGTAATTTATTGATAAATATAAACAAAGTGGTCCAAATCCAAAATGAGCATGAACCTGTTGAACGAAAACAGGGCAATTAGCATTAATCATCAACCTCACCGAACAAAGAGTATAATTGGCAAACAATGCTAAATGCAAAAATCTCATATAGATTGGCCGTACTAGGCCTTCTGAGGAGACTGATAAAAAGGAAGGGAATAAAAACAACATAAACGAGAAAGAACAACTTGATTAGACAGATAAAAGAAAGACCTTAGAGATACGTCTATGACACAGAAAGCGCCGACATAGGGAAAAGGAAACGACAGAACCCACAAAACCCACTCCAAATTGGGTGTGTGAAAAGGAAGATCAAACCCCAACCCGATTCATTGTTCACCTCCAAGTGCTTGTAATACCAATATCAGAATATCAAAAACTTGAATTCGCATAAGCTCGTAGGCTTTTATCATTCGAAGTGCAGAGATATTGCCGAACTTTTTCCATTACAACTCCACTATAGACGAATAAGACCAATATCAAGTTGACAAACAGTAGAAATGAAGAAAAAAGAAAGAATCCACTAAAATGGAAGGCAAGAACATAAATCCAATTAATCAAGAAACTAATCAAATAGTGTATCTGGAAATGAATCCAACAGAAACACCTTTCTTTGCAAATATGTGTGCACTAAACATTCATTTACTCCAAAAAAAGATTATAACATATATCTGAAATGTCCGAAAAACCCGTGAAACAAGATAAGAAAAAGCAAAGAACCCACCTTTTCAATCCAATGAACAGCTTCTTCTCTAGCCCCCAAGTCCAACTCCCCGCATCTAAACCTGTTCAAGTAACCAACATTAGGCAAATGCTGCCACTCTTTCTCAATCATAAGAGTCACAGACTCCTCCCTCTGCAATAGCAGACCAGCATCTCCACCGTCAAAGATCCTGCTTTGACTGGACGGCGATCGATCACTCCTATGGTGCCACGTGGCCTCAAACTCTTCCGTCTCGACACCATAATTATCGTTATCATCGAGAATACTATCGTTACCCTCCGCACAGAGAAGACTCGAAACCGCACAGTCAAAACTTGGTGCCATTGATATGAAACCTCTCCAAAAAGCTCACTCTTTTTACTACTGATTCCAAGCAATAAAGTTCACTTATAAACAGGAAAAGACAATACAATCGTGGGTTATTTTTCTTTTTAAGCTCTTCGGTTTGCGCATGTATGTTGAAGATTTCAGATGTTACGAGCGAAAACAGCAGATTTTCTGTATCAAAGAATCGAACACCAAACAATGATCTTTTATCGGGTACAAAAGAACAAAAATCCTATTGAATCTGAGCCACTTTCTCTCGCTCTCTCTCTCTCTCACTCGCAGAGAGAAGTTGGGGCCTGAAAAGACTGCTTGTAGCAGAGCTTATGAAGAGAAATGAGTGCCTCTTTTTAGGGTAAAAGCAAGAGAGAAAGAGAATGAGAGAGAGAGAGAGAAAGAGCGACTGGGTAACAGTCTAACAGAGGACTGAGACTACAAAAACACGCACGAGAGAAAGGGCAATTACAGGATTTCGCAGAGAGACACATACATGTCTGTACAAGGAAGTGTCTTAAGCGGCCATTGATGGAAGGCTTTGTTACTTTTGTACGTGGAAACCAACTGTCTTAACTCCGGAATTTAGACGAACGTAATATCTCATCATTCATCAATTTAAATTTAAGTTAAATACATAGAAACTACATCGCTATAGTTTATTTTTAATTTTTCAAAATATTCATAAATAAATAAAATAATTTGTATTGTTTAGTTTAGAAATTCATCTAAGATTCTCTGTCTAATTTTACAGTGTTCAACCCTTTCCAATGATCAAAATTACATCATTTTGGCTATTATTCTAATGCTCAAAACGAAGTCAATTTGGCTATCGGATAGGATTGAATAGTTTCTAAATTCATGTCCAATGCCCAAAAGACCAACCATGTTTAGTGCTCAAAACAACCTTATTTTAGACATTAAACATAATTGAATACCATAAAATTAGACCCAAAATAAACCAAACTGCTATGAATTTAAGTATAAATGGAACAGTGAACTGCTTGGGTTGTAACTTATAATTGGTGTCTGCATTCAAACGGCGAGATTGAGTAGATAGTTGTTAGTACCCGCCAAAGGTGACTACGAAAAACGTGGGAAGGGACTGTGGAGGGACATGTCGGATATGGTAATTACATAGAAGGTGCCGGGACAAGGATGTAAGAACGAACGTTAACAGTATCTTTTGTTCCCATACTGACACTTGTCCTAAGAATTCGCTGGCAACTTCCGTCCCTTGCAGAAATTACAATTATGATGACTACTTTTTCTTGGGTTTTGGTTCTTTTATTCTTGTTTCTATTTCATTTTATTTATTACTCCTACCTTCTTATAATGTCTCAATCTAATATTCTTTCTAAGATGCAATCCTATTTTTTCCGCATTTTTTATTTTTTGGATTAGGATATAATACAAATAAATATTTTTAGTTCAACTGGTGAATTTCATCAAAATCATTAAATTAATTTTGTAATTAATTTTAGTAATTACAAAATTAAAGACAAATTTAAATTTCAAATCATATTAAAAAATTACTCTTATGCCTTTCTAATTTAGTAATAATATGATTTACAAAATCAGCTTGTACACATATCATTTAGTCTTTTTTTGTTGGTAAAAAACAAGAGCTCCAATGATTTATCTTTATATAATTGAAGGATCAATTCACCTGTTTTCATTTATGTGTGTTATTTTGTGCTCACTCCATTCATCTGTTTATTACGAAAACAATCACTCTATATTTTATAATTGATTGAAATAATGATCTGAATGGATGCGGGTGATCATAAGGTGATTTAAAGAAATGAAACAGCCACCCTGTGTGGCTGTGCCTATAATTAATTGGAATAACGATCTTGTTCTATATATGTAAGGAATTGTACAAGGAGTCTTCCCAATTTAGATTTTTAAAAGGTTAATGTTATATCTCAACTAGCATACTTAAATCTAAATTATAGTTACTCATTATTTGTTTTTGATCTCTTATATAATCTGTTTATTAAAATCACTTTATTGATATATAAACTGAAAATTCATGATATAATTTTGTTAAAACTTAACGGTAAAATATTATGTAAATTTAAGAATTACAGCTAAAAAAAAAGCAAGATCACCTTGGTAACGTAAGCTTGTAAAGGCTTTTGATATATATTTTTTTATTATTTTCTTCTTTTAATGCATTGAGATGTAGAGAAAAAAAAAATATATTTACGAAGCTTCACAAATCTCATCATTGAGAAGAAATTAAAATTTGGATGGCGATTGAATTAAATATTCATTGATAAGATATGATTTTCATTGGAAGTACATGTCTTGGTATGCCTGGTTTGGTAGAACAAAAAGTAAATGTTGCTAATCACGCACTCAGGAGACCAAACTTACCCCACCAAATTAAGTAAACACCTAACAATCTACAATACTCCATGCCTGATGAACCAATTAAGTATGGTCATTAGCTCAATAATCATCTAATTACCAACAGTAATTATTTTCATAAGTTATCTCAATCCAACACTCCTTATATTACTAAAACAAACAAAAATATTAAAGTACTTAATCCTACGAAATGTCCTTATGTTTCCGATATCTTTGTCGTGGTCGGATTGTATTGTTGAAACAAATGGAATCTATAGGGTTCGAGGATAAGAGTTGGGTCCAAGGCATGAATTGCATTCTTTTCTAGTTGATGCATGCCTTTAGTGGAACCCAAATGTCTAATTTTATTTATTTGTCCCGTGACCGTAAAGGCCATTTCCTTAAATATATATATATATATATATATATATATATATAAAGAAAAGATAAAGCGGGCAGATATTGAATGATGCAGTTGTAAAATCGTCTCAAAATCATCCAAAATCTAAGTGTGTGGGAATTAAAGGAAGAGTCTTTTCAGTGAGAACATCACAAAAAGAGATGCTCTTTTGCTTTTCTTTCTTCATTCCTTCACTTTTGGGAGCGTCTCTTCTTCCTCCTTTATAATCTTTTCCAAAAGTAAAAAAAAATCCAGTAAGTACAGGTTTTCTTTAAGCATTATCCAACACTGATTGCTAAGATTAGAAGTTGAACACGCGTGGTCAATTAGGTGAAGTGATACCTTAAGCTTTATCTTGGACCAATTAAGAGTTACTGACTTAATATTAAGCTTGTATGATAAGCATGGTTAGAATTAATTAACAATAAAATAAATTGATTTAATAACATAATATTAGATCGACTTTTGTTTAGTATTAATTTGATAAATTAAAACTAAAAAAGAAAAGTCGACTTGGGTCTATTCACATCCCCAACTTATAATCGGTGTCCAACAATGTCGCATGAGCATCATTTTCACTTGGGAATGGTGCCCGGAGATACGTTGCACGGCGTGGCAAACCAAGACCAGCGTTTTGCATGGTCATTGGCCGATGTTTCCTCAACACATTCGGTCTTAACTGGCCTCATTAGATGCCCCTCGACTATGTCAATGTGGTCTTTTTTTTATCCATATGTTGACGAATTCTCGATCCGTTATATCGCCAACGTCTAGAGTCAACATCCTGTTTTTAATAATTCAGTAAAATTGTCCCCTCGTCTTTGATTATGAGGTTGTCGGCATTAAATGACGTAACAACTATCGTACCAGAAGAACGAAAGTGTCTACAAATGATCGTATGGGTTAATCGGTGTTGGGTGTAAAAGAGTAAACAACTGTGGGACAAGCAACAATCCTTGCATGTCTAATTGATGACCCATACGTAGGACGTTCATGAAAAATGGTAAAAACCAAGACAAGAATATGGTGTTTTTACTTCGGATGCTTTGTTCTCGGCATTCATGAATCATGTGCTTAGAGAAGTTAAATAATGAATTGAGGGGTGGGTTACGTTCTCAAAAAGAGACTGACTTCAGGGACACATATTTCTAACCCTTTTTTGGCCCTTATCTCATTCTTTGAAATGCTCCTTTTAATTTATTGGCTTTGAATTTCCAACTTTTGCTTGTGAAATTGCCGCTTTTGCAGTTTTCACAACCAAAAGAATTCTCCTGAGATTTTAAAAACAGAAACTAATCGCTAAGCATTCTAAACAAACAAACCCAACTTTTCTTGTACAGCATGGAGGTGTTTCATGTCAGGTTTTTGCCAGGTTCGAAAGGCTTAACATAGAGCAACTCAGTATTAAAAAAATGGTGGAACAAGCACGGGTGAGCGCAATGACGGAGCCAGGAATTTAAAATAGAAGGGCTCAAAAATTAATTTTTTAAATTTTGGAGGGCCCAGTACACCACTGACCCTTAAATAACTCTATCATTATATATATATA
>JAOQMQ010000002.1:4560730-4577665 GCA_027563845.1 Erythroxylum subrotundum | reverse complement strand
ATTAAAAATAATTTTTTTAACAAAACTTGGGGCCCAATGCCCCCCCCCTCCCCCCCCCCACGTCTCTCAGTACCTCCGTCACGGGGTGAGCGAGCCTCTCCTCCGTTTTCTTCGGTCTAAGTCCTTGTTAAGGCGTTTGAGATTCGAGCTGCCACTTGGGGTTTTTGCTTCTTTCTTTCTTTCATGCTTTGTTTTTTTTTCCTATTCATTTTTTTACTGTAAAGATAGAAACCCAAGAATAGTGTCATGTGTTTAGGGAATATGACACGGTGGTTTTATTTAACACTCCTCTTCTCTATTGTCATTTGTCAGGGTTTGACTGAATCTCCTTTCCCACGCCCACGAGATAAGAAGAAGATTAAAAATATAATGATGGACAAAACTTGTTTAGTTAGGCAGCCATTAATTACTGAATAAGTAATCACTATATTCAAATTCCAGAATATGTATGCTCAAGGGCATTGGACAGGCAGATCGATCTAATCAGTAGGTTCCCTTCAACCTCATTAAACCAATTCCTTGACCTAGAGATTCACCCTATCGATTATTATATTATATGAAACACTCCTACTTTTAACATCAAGAAATGAGAAACACAGAAATTACACCAAAGACCATGTACCTATTCCTCCAACGCCGTGGTTCGCCACTGATAGCCACCACAACGTCCGCCGTGTATTCTGTGCCTCTTCCATTAGTAATTAGAATAAAAATTAAGTAAATAACCAGATTAAATTTTTAAAAAAAATATCCACCTGGAGCTGGATATATACTTTATTTGATCTGCTCGTCCTCAGCCTATTTTGCTAATTTAATATGGTGTTATAGCGTCTGTAACATTTTGGTCCCCCACCACCACCCACTAACCAGTAAACTACATTCTGATTAACTTATGTCTGTTCCCAAGTTTACTGTGCATTAGAAAAAAGACTCGTTTTCTTTTTCAGGTTTTGGGTTACGCAATTCAAAGATCCTGGATCTGGCGATTTATAGATGAGAATCATGTGAGATCTATGTGTTTAACGCAAGGTCCAATCGTGATAGTGTTAAGATAAAAATCAAGAAAAATGGATACGCAACGACTTGTCACATACCAACAAATTGTCTGGGGCATCATCTAACGCCTCTGCATTTCTTCAACTAGGCTTTATTTTTTGATTTCTTTTCTTTGTCTGCACTACCTATACATTATCTATTTAAGCATGGTCTGTCCAATTAATGTTTTCAACTTGGTTTACTTGAATTTTGTCTTATTTCCAATCTTATATTTTATATTTGCATCATTTATTATAACAAGCATTGGAAGAAATATAACCCTAAATTCATTGTCAAAGGGGATTTTGTTCTTCTCCAACTTGATTTGAATCTTCAGAGATGATATAAGGTGGGGTTTTAGAGAATCCAGTATGACCTAATTGGTTGCTTATATCAACAGAAATAAAGAGATGAAGACAAAATTTTTAGTTTACAAAAGATCCAAGTGAACCAAAACTCCTAAATCTCCAGATTTTTATTTTATTTTATTTTATAATCCAACAACCTTGTAGTTGTCAAACAACAAGAAACCACAAGTTGGATGAGGAATCCATGGCGATTGAAAATTTTTTGACCCAATTAATGATCAAACCCGACCCGATGTTGGTCCAATTCCAAAGCCCAAGATGTTTTCTCGTGGGCCTTTTGGTCCAAGGATTGTTAACAGGAGTCTAAGATCATAAGATCGGAAGTGTCCACGTGGCAGAATCATGACGGTTAACATAGAACTCAAGAGCTTGTCTTGTCAGGAGTTAGAAAGAGTAAAGTAGACACGAAGCAACGACCGAACGGCCTCATAAAATGGCATTGGCACTTGGCAGTGAGACTTTGGTCAAGACCACCATCAGCGTCACTCTCCTCAAGTACGATACGACGACGTGTGCCACTAATTGGAACGTTTTGCGTCTCTAGTTCCTCCTCTTCTTGCACATCACAGGTTCCTCTCTCTCTCTCCCCCGTCTCTTCAAGTAAACAAAATTCTCTCTCTCTCTCATCTTGTTCTCTCCTTCACTTCTTATTCTTATTTCATTTTCTGATTGAGAAACATTTGTGATTTTAGGAAAAGGCAATACGCAAGCTCGAGCTGAGGCTGTTAGAATGGAAGGCAACACTGTACCTGGGATTGCTGTGTATGTCACTGTCCTTAACAGAGAAGCTGGTTTGTGTCTATGTCTCCGTCTGTTGTGGAATCAATTGTTCTTTTAACAATTAGTTGTTTTCGGATAATTTTACACCTTTCTTAATCACTTTTGTTTTACTTAGGATTGAAACAACTTCAATTTGATCACTGGGTTTCTTGGGATTTTCATTAATTGAATTGGCTAAGGGTGTAATTGACGCGTGTTGATTAAGGGGTCTACTTCCTAATAACGATATGTTAGAGCAAGCAAGAGGGGCACTCTTGTTTCCTTTGCCTCAAATTTTAGTACTTTAGAGGGATTTTGATTTGGACACAGCTTTAATCATTCTTCTACTTCACTGTTCTGGACTTAACTTACAATTTTTTCCTTTTTTACTGTTATTTCGAATTTTTTTTGGGCCTAGTTGAGGTAAATTCTTTTTATTTTTTGCCTGAGCTTTGGATTTTGATGTGCGTTTCATTTTGGACGATTAAATGTATAAAGGATAGCAGAAATCAAAAGTATATAGTATTGTTAGACCACGTGAATGGAGAAAGGTTCTTTTCATTCTAACTTTTAAGCTTATGGAATATTTAATAGATAACCCTCAACGAAATTGCACCTTAAGTTTCTAGCTTATATACCATTTAAGTGACTTATAGAACATACTTTCATAAGAGATCAAAGATAATTAAACAAAGAATGATTGTAGCTTAGATTTTAGATATGCTAACGGAGATATAAACCTTTCTCTGTTTGGGCATCAATTTGTAAGGCCTATCTTTTAAAAATCTAAACAGACTAATATTTTCTCACATAACTTAGACCTCAAATAGGATCTATAGTCTAAGACTTTCTGATACTCATGATTCTCATGAAGAGACAAGCGTAGAGCATACTTGTCTTTTTGTATGACTATTGCTTACATAATTCAAGAGTCAAGCTTTCAGGAGAGAGAACTTAGAAAGAAGCCATATTATAGAAAATGCACTTCATTTTTATTGGATTCTCAATAATCTACAAAAAAAGAGAAATCTTGCTTTTATAGACCAAGCAAGGGAAAATAGGATAAACAACTGTTGTAAAAGATTTCCATATAGTACAATAATTTAAACAAGAATACACAAGTGAATAATCAAAGTAAGAATTATTAAAAACACTGGGTTCCAATAATATTCTTAAAAGATAAGAGGAAATTTATGAGCAAGGAAGTGTAGAAAAATATCAGAGTCCATTATCGTCATCATCAGAATTTAACATGTCATCATTCATTTTTTCAGGTTCTTTAATAAAATAGGGTATTTCTGTGTCGGTTCAAATTGAAGGTTAGGTATCTTGGAAATATTTAAGAAGTTTGGTCTCGGTTTTAGACTTTGGAGCTGTAGAGCTTTCTCTAATTTCAAAATTTTTTTAGGCTCAAAGCCAAGCATGGTAGTTCACCTGTCATAATATTGAATCTCATATAAGCAAATTGGTCAACAGAAAACCAATATCCAGCAGTTGGTGAAATAGGCTCAGCCCTTATCACCTTCTGATCGAACTGAACAGTACATCTTCTTAAAAGATTCTTGAGCCTAGCAAGAAGATATTACCTAATAACCAATTACTTCATTGGCAGGATTGGTTTTCTAGATATAAATTAATCGTTTTCTATATCAAAAGTCACCATAATATCTTTGCAACTCTCGACCTAAAAAATCAATTCAATTGCTTTCTCTCATCTTAAGAAAACCAATTCCTCTTATTCTCCCCGTCATGAAATTTTCACTGTATGCTAGGATCAAGAAATGCTTCGCTCCAATCACCAAAATACCTCCGTAAACAATGGATGACATTGTTGTTCTCCTTCGAAAAAGTCTTTTTTGCTGCCTCCCTCTTGTCCTTACTACCCTAAATGTTCCTTCACACCCCAATTAGTTTGACATGTTAACACCTTATCGTAACCTTCACCATCTTTATGATTATCTTTATGAGTCAACAATGTGGCATCCATGGGTTTATCTGCCCTGTATGCCTGTCCAATTGCTCTCTCTTCTTTACTTGTTTATAAAATTCTTGCTAATCCAACCAATGTTAGTTTCCTACTGTGGACATTCCTTAAATGGTTCCAACCCTTACTTAAATGGCGTATCTAACTTGGAAACATCTTCAATAGATATCAATTATGAGACATTCCTCTGTTCGAACAAAAAGCCCATTCTATCTTCATTGTCCACTGTCCGTATAACATGACTAAGAATGGTTATGTTTGCACTATTAATCATCTTCAACTTTGGTGAACCTCCATTGACTGGCCTAAAAATAAAAAAAGACTTGATGCGTGATTTGTACCATTTTCTAAATCACCTAAACCATCACCCTAAATCCACCAATCCAACTACTTGTACATCTCTGGGTCCATACCCATATGACTTTGCCCTTCCAGAGCCCATTTCACTAACTACTCAATATTGGTCTTCTATTGACCGATTTGTTTATATGATATTTATTGTTATGGCAAGTGAACCACTATGTCTACTCGACTTTGATCCTAAGAAAACTTTTGAAATTAGAGAAAGCTTTATGTTTCTAAAGTTTGAAATCGAGTTCAAACTTGTTGAATATTTTCAAGATGCCCAAGATCAATGGCCTCTAATTTGAACTAATTCAGAAATAGCCCATTTTATTAAAGAACCTGAAAAAAATTAGATGATGACATGTCTAATTCTAATGATGACGATAGTGGACTATGATCTTTTTCTACACCTCCATGCTCATAGATTCCCTCTTATCTTTTAAGAATATTATTGAAACCCAATGTTTCCAATAATTCTTACTTTTATTATTCGCTTTTGTATTCTAATTTGAATTATTGTATTATGTGGGAATCTTTTCCAAAAGTTGTTTGTCCTATTTTCTCCTGCTTGGTCTATAAAAGTAAGGTTTCTCTTTCGATGTAGATGATTAAGAATATAATAAAAATGAAGTGTGTTTTCTATCATATGACTTCTTTCTAAGTTCTCTCTCCTGAAAGCTTGATTCTTGAATAATGTAAGCAACAGTCATACAAAAAGACAATTATATCCTACACTTGTCTCTTCATAAGGATCTTGTGTATCAGAAAGTCTTGGACTATAGATCTTGTATGAGGCCTAAATTATATGGGGATCTCTTATGAAAATATGCTCTATAAGCCACTTGACTGTTATATATATATAGGCTGGAAACTTATGATGCAACTCTCATGAGACTTATCGGTGAAATTTTTCACGAGCCTTAGACTCATAATGAGAATAATTTTTCTTAATTCATGTGGTCTAATAATGTTACGTACCTTTGGTTTATGTTATTCCCATATGCCCTCTGACCAAGGGTGGCCTGGATGGTATAAGAACCATTAATGTTATTGAATGTGCTTTCATTATTCTTGATAAAAGTGAGTAAGTAGATCTTTTCATATACTATGAATGACTTTTTACTTGATGACCCTATTCATCTTTTGTCAACTTTTTCTATCACAAATTTTTCTTCCAATGTTAAACATACTCTTTCTAATAAAATAGAAAATCTAATAGAAATCATTCATCTTCTAAAGGAAAGTCGTATCTATAATACTTCTTTACCCTTATTAAGTCTGTATAGTACATCACGACAAGAAAATTAGTAATTAGCGATGGAAAATTACCGACAGAAACGAAACTATAGCAAATTACCGATGGTAAATTATGCACCGTCGATAAAATTGTCGGGAAAAGTTTTATTTTACGATGGAAAAAATATTAGTTAGTAAATATGGAGGGAAATTATCTCGGCAAATTTTCCGACGGAATATAGCGACGATAGGAAATTACCGTCAGTAAAGAAGACGAGAATGCTTGGCGAAATAAATAAGTTTTAGGTTTATTATCGGTAAATTTTAGAGGTAAACGTTGTCGTTTGCTTCGGCTTTAACGTTTTTAATAAAACGAAAACGACGTTGTTTGGTTTAACACCAAACAACCAATCGACATCGTTTTTGTTTTACGTTTTCGTTTTACCTAAAACTACCTCAACCCCCTCCCTTCGGCCTCCTCCATTGTAGCTAATTTTTTCTTCTCTCTTCTGCCGTCGCCGTCCCCACTGTCCGACCGTGCGTCCTCATCATGCCACTGTCCTCGATGTCCTAGTGTCCTCATCTCTGTCACTACCGAAGTCCCCCTCCTCCATCTCTCATGCCATTGCGCGTCCTCGCCGTTGTTGTGGCATCTGCTTCAAGTTCTATTGAGTCTTGAGTATGTTGAGTCTTGAGTCTGCGTCTATTGTTGGAAAATATAATACGAACCTTGTAACTAGTTATCAGAAAGTAGCTATTAAGGTAGGGAGTAAACTGTGAAACTAAGTTAGCGTGCAAGAAAATTCTTTTCATTTTACAAAATTAGATGCACCATATAAGTCAAAAAGTTCGTTATGACAATGCACATAATTAAAATGTCTGTGTATGCCATCATAGGTATCAAATCTTAAGGTAATCTTAAAAATCTTGTAATTCTCTTCTTTCAGATGATGTCTTTCTGAAGCCCGTGATACTATTTTCGCCTAATCCTCTTAACTGTATTAATGGTTGCACAATTTTTGAATTCTTAGCCATAACTTTTTGGTGCAGTTGCCCCTAAACAAGAGATGATATATTTACTTATGCTTTATATCATATAGCTTGGATATTAGATTTGTGCTTTAAAAACCTCTTATTCTATTTAAAGTGCTTAGCCTATTTTAGATGGAAAGCTATAAGATAAAGGATATCTTATGGGATTTTTTAAAAAAATTTAACATAATTCATTGATAAGCCTTGAAAGGAAACAAAGGAGACATTACAAGGTTGTGCCAATCTAGTTTAATAAAAGTACATTAACTTACTCCATTTGCCTGAATTTGCTTGAACCACATTAGTTTATTCCATTTACTTTATTTTATATTTTAGGGGAATTTGCTTAAACCATATTATCTTACTCCATTTACTTTGTTTTATATTTTGCGGGAATTTTCTTAAACCACATTAGCTTATTCCATTTCACCTAGTTGCTTGATTCCTAAACACTTAGTATAAAGAATTACTAGTGAATAATCCATATGCATGTCTTTGCCACTTAATGTTGTCCTTTAGATATTAGTTCAGGTTATTTCTAGATAGATTTTCTTGAATAATGGATAAGTCTTGGAACTTAATATGTCATATAAGTTCTTTGAGCCCAGCTTTAAGGTTTAACATGTGCCTTAGATGAAATGCTTCAGGGAATAGGTACAAAGGACCTTTTTCACTTTAATTATGGAACTAAAGTCATATGATTCATCCATTGCTAATTTTATGCTTAATTTTCCAATAGAGATTTTCCATTAGCTTGAATATTTACATCATGGTCCAAAAAGTGTCAACCTTAACTTCATTTCCTTTAGGCACTGATTCTTTAAGTAGTGTGAGTGAACTCATCGCACTTAAATAGTTTGCTTATTTATGAAGAGTCTCGAACACTTTATTGGTGATTTTTATTGGCCATATACCTAGTCCTCCTTCTTATTCTAAGCACAATAATATTAGTCTAATGACTTTAGCATAAGGTTTTTTAGAAGCATCCTTAGTCCATAGAAAGTTTCTCACTATTCTCTCAAATGTCGTTTGTGAGGTTCTTCGATAGTACTATATGCTAGATCCAATAGATATGTAGATTGTTTATTATAGATTTGATGAATTATATCCCCCTTGCATAAGTCAAGTTTTTATTACACTAGTGACCAGTTCTCCTATGAAACATATCAAACAAAGCTTGAAAATCATCAAATGTTTTGGTTGAGATAGAAACTCCTAGATATACAAATGAGAGATTTTTTATCTTCAAACTATAGATAGTGGAGAGCCATTAAGCTTGTGAATTTGATCCTACTGAGACTAGCATATGACTTTTGTCTTTGTTGATGTTAAGGCTTGAGATTTACTAAATGTATACGAGGCATAGAATTACAAAATGTTAATGAGGTTCCTCATGGTGGTACATGGTGGTACTTAAAAAGTATAGGCTTGGGGTGTAGGATTGTAAGGTGTGAATGTTTCTTCTTCTGATAGTGGTTGCTAGATGTGGGCTAGTTCCTTTTATTTTTTTGTTACCTTTGCAACAATTGGTTCACTTGTTCTAGTAATGTTAAAATTTCAACTACTTGGTCCTCAGGCTACTTAGGGATGTGACATGCTTTAGGTGTGTTATTTGTTTAAGTGAAATTAGGAGAAAGGTTACTTCGTTTATTTTCATTCTTCTTTCTTAAGGTGGTGATAACTTAGTTTTTTTTTTAAATTCTTTCAAGTGGTGTAGACTGAATTCTCAGGTGACTTGTTGGTTTTGTCTCAAATTGGCAGCATAATTCAAACTCGAGGATAAGACTAGGTCAAACACTCTTAGAACTAGCTATTATAAGACATAGATTGATCAAAACACATGAGACAGGAAGATGAATAGCTAAGCTCAGATTGCCATCAAAATAGTTCAAGAGATTTTCCATTCCATGAGGATTTTGACGCTGAGAAAATTGCCTTATTTTCTGATTTGCTTGCTTTAATATATTAAAAATATAACAAAACTAGTGAACAAGTGTATTATATTAAATTGCCTTATTTCCTGATTTGCTTGTTTTAATATATTAAAAATATAACAAAACTATTGAACAAGAATTATATTAAATACAAAATATTCTTTTTTGTAGGCCTTATTTTGTGTTGAAGAGTGTCGCTCATCCTTTTTCTTTGTAGTCTGTAGTTGTTCGTCCATCTAGGTAAGTCGTCCAACTAATGTCTACCATATGTGTTGCTTTAATAATACGATTATGATGCGTTTGAGTTTTGTGTGAATACAAAGGAGATCTTGATTTTGTATTGTTGTTTAAAATATTCTTGTAATCATTGATTAGTTTTTATGTTATTCTTTAATAGTCTAAGTATTTATGTTTGGGTTATGTTTGAATCATTGATGAGTAGATGTATGATTACATAAGTATGTACTATATGTGAAATGAGTTTGAGATCTTATGGATGATTTGAGGCAAAATAAACCCCTAGGACGATATATAGGCTGGAAATCCGTGATGCAACTCCCACGAGACTTATCGGTGAAAAATTTCACGAGCCTAAGAGTCACAGCGAGAACTTTCTTTCCTGATTCACAGGTGTAAACAATGCTACGTACCATAATATTGAAATCAATTGTAGGTGATTAATTCAAATATTAATACTTCAACTTCAACGTGATTAATTCAAGCTTAGTATTAACACAAGAAATTCATAGGTTTAATAGATATGACAATTTTTTGCATAACAAACCCTTAGGACGGTATATAGGCTGGAAACCCGTGATGCAACTCCCATGAGGTTTATCGATGAAAAATTTCACGAGCCTAAAAGTCACAACGAGAGCTTGCCTTCTTGATTTACATGTGTAAACAATGTCACATACCATAGTATTGAAATCAATTGTAGGTGATTAATTCAAACATAAATAATTCAACTTCATAGTGATTAATTTAAATTTAGTATTAACACAAAATTCATAAGTTTAATAGAGAAGACAGTTCTTGTAACACCCCATGTTAGGGATTAGAAAATTAAGGAATTCCAGTGCATCATATGCTTTGTATAATTGAGTATTCGCTGATATGTGCATATAAATTTTGACATATACAAATAATTGTACATGCATTCTTTGATATTTTTCGGGTATAATTGATTTATAAATACGATTAAAATGTGAATTGTGAGTTATTTGCGTTAAAAATTTATTTTGAGACTATTAGTATTATTTTAGAATTTTGGTGAATTTAGGAAAGTTATTGAAAATTTGAGGCATTTAAGAATAGGAAAAATATTGAAATAAGAGAAATTATGTAGTGACAAATAGATCTGTTAATGTGTGACATATGGACAAAGAGTTAAGTGACAACTGGTTGCCTTACTTAGAAGACACATGTAACACATGCATTGAAGACATGTGTCAAGCCTTAAAAAGGGACACCTAAGCATTAGGAAAAACGTTTATGCAGCTCCTTTCTTTGGTTTAACCGAAAACACCATCTTCCTTCTTACTTTGCCATCACCGAAACCCATTATTTGCTCTCCCCATTTTTGGAATTTTTACTGAAGGAATTGAAGTGTGAATCAAGTAAGTATTGCTTTATGTTTTATGATAGTGTAAATGATTTATGTTGAGGTTTTAATGTTTGTAACTGGATGCATGCGTAAAAGATGTATATTTTCATGCTTGTGGATTGCCGCATGCGTAAATGGTGTTGATGCATGTGCGGGTGGTGAAAGAAGAAGCAAATTCGGCGATATGATTAACAAGATGAAGGATTATAGTCATCAGAATATGATATATGCAGTATTTTACTGAATATACATTTGTATTTAGGGCATAACCTGATCTGTGAGTATCCAAATTAGATGAAGTTTGATTTAGAGTAAACTAGAGACATAGAACTACATTTTTCATGAAAGAATCGAATTCGAAATATGTAATTAAGAGTATGAAAATTTGGCTTGAAGTTAAAATTGGTGTTCTGTCGAGGTATGAAAACAGTATGTGAAATTTTGATTATAACTTGCAGGATACTGAGCTAAAATGCATGATATTGGTGTCATTAGACTTTCAAGACATTAAGGAACATTTGATTATCAGAAAATGTTGCCTAAATACCCCATTATCGAGGTCAAAATGGTCATGCAAATCAGACTGAAATCTGTTTAAGAAAAATCTGAAAAATTGATAGGTTTATGATTAATTTTATAAAGATGAAGAGGCTTAAGAAAATTGATTAGGGCTTGATGATTTTATGAAAAACAAATTGGTTTGTGAATGAGTATAGAATGGTGAAGTGTTTGTGCTAAAGTGATCTAAAATAAAAATTGAAATAAATTTGGTGTGAAAATGGAAGTGAGTTTTGGATGAAAGCGAGAGGCTATTAAAGGATTATTGTTTTTATTGAACATGCTTTGGTATTTTGCTTATATTTTGATATGTATATTTTCAATTGAGTTGATTCTTAATTCAGATTAAACTTGAAACGGTTCTACAACTTTCTTGAAAAGGCCGAATTTTGATTTTGTCTCTAAGACTCTCAAAAATGGCATGGAATTGAGTCTTGTTTTAGGCTGTAGCACTACAAGGGACAGAAATCATATCCTGTTTTTATTGAATAGACTGTATTGATGTATGCCGAATGAGGCTAAGGTGTCTTCACCAAAGTTGTAGGTTATTCTCTCAGCTTTAAATTGGTATAAATTTTGTAATTTTTGGATATTGGAATTGAGAGTTATGAGGTGTACAACTTAGAGGCATGATCATGCATTAGCCAAAATTTCAAATATACACAGTCTGTGGTATTTAGAGCATAACTCATTGAATAATAAACCAAATTGTATGATCTTGGTATCATTAGAAACTTAAGACGCAGAGGAACAATTGTCTAGAAAAGAGTGTTACATCATTTTCTTGATCTTATTGATTATGCAAAGTTGACCCAAATGAGGTGCTTCCAGCAAAAGCTGGAATAGTAATTAAATGTATGAATTTTGAAACTTTTGAAGTACAATTAATGTTTACATCAGATTAGTAAGAAAATATACCTGAGAATTTGTCATGAACATGCATTATACATATTCAGTATACATAAATGAATTCTTAATCATGCATAATAGTGATTTGTATATGTGTTAAATGTTATAAAGGGACACATAGAACAACCACTTCCAGATATTGCCAGGACTTCGAGGCAATAAGCAATAAAGGAACTTTTGTAAGTAATCTTATAAGGTTACACCTTACTTTGTTCTGCTTGTCGAATTTGATTTATGCTGATTGTATTTTGAATTTCGGACAATGATTGTCTGAGACGTTTGATACATGTTTATATTATTGGAAGTGCTACTAGCTTGTGAATATGATTGACTACTTGCTTTGCATATGAAATGTCTAAAATAATTTTGTTTTGTTTTAAAATTGTTGAGTCCTAGTTTTGGATAAATAGGCATGCCTAAAAGGGTCTGCAACTGCTCCTGTGACACTTCGGCGTCGAGACTTCAGTCTCTCCTGGAAACTTCTTCGTCGAGACTTCGGTCTCTCCTGTATAAGTCTCATTACCTGCTTCTGTAAATGGATTTGCAGTCAACTAATTTTGTAGTCTGATATATGTTTGATTCTTACATAAATAAAAATTATGTTATGATTCTGAAGGGTTTATACCCTCTTGTGATATTTAGTTCTGATAATTATAAAAATCTGTTCTGAAATGTATTATGTCTAATTTAATGTTAGGCAATCTTTTAATGCATGCTTATGCTGTTACATGATTTCGTATGATGAGTTGTCACTTCTTGTATAGATTAGTTATTACTCACTAAGCTATATGCTTAGCACGGTGGATTTGCCCGTATAGGTTTAGAGTGAAGATTTTAAAGACTGGGACAAGTCAACCGCAATGGCCAATGAAGTCTGAGTCTTGTTTTGTCAAAAATATATTTTGAGTTTATTTTGGCTTGTATATAAAGTGTATGATTCTGAATTGTTGTAAGTTTTTACTATAACTATGTTTCAGGTCGGTTTCGGTTTTTGGAACAAATTTGTATTAAGTTCATGTATTATAATATATGTAATGTATGTTTGTTTCAGATTTTGAAACTGCATGTATGAAATGTTTCGTAAGTTTTGATCTGTTTATGCTCTATGTATGTTATGTGTGTGTGGCACTCGCAATATCCTCCTAGGGGGTATTAGGGCATCACACTTTTTGGTATCAGAGGGTGGTTTAGGCGATTCTGGGTTAACCAGTGCTTAACTATTGCTTCTATTTGAGTGTACTAGTTGTGTTTTGGCCTAATGCTGTATCCTATGTTTTGTCTATAGAAATAAAGATGGATGGATCTCGTGAAATCGTTGACGAGGTTGTTGAGAGTAATAATCCTGAGCGATCTCGTCTAGTGATATCTGTACCTTCTGGAGACAATCGAGGAGAAGCTGAGGTGCTACCTCCTCCTAGAGCTCAGGGAGAGGCTTTGTTTAAGTTGTCTCAAGATATGATGACTTTGCTGCATCGTATGACAGCACCTAAGGCTCCAATTGATCAGCTGAGGAAGTATGGAGCAGAGGAATTTACTGGGACGTCTTTGGAGGAATCAGAAAGAGCTGAATTCTGGATTGAGAAGGTGAAGAGGGTGTTGGATGAGATTAATTGTCCAGCGGAGCAGATGGTGCACTGTACTGTCTCCCTTTTGCAAGGAGCAGCTTATAAATGGTGGAAGCTCGTTCTAAGGTGTCCTCAGCTACCGGTGCCTCTAACTTGGGATTTCTTTTCCCAAGAATTCCAAGCAAAATATATTACGGAGGCTTACAGAAACGATAAGTGGAGGCAATTTTAGAGTCTGAAGCAGAGGAATTTGTCAGTTGCTGAGTATGATTGAGAATTCAATCGGCTCAGTAAGTATGCCCCTGAATCTGTGCTTACTGAGGAGTTCCGATGTCATCAGTTTGAGGATGGTTTGTATGACTCCATCAAGGAGTATCTGGCAGCGTTTACTTTGTTGCTGCAAGTGACTTACCATCAGCTGGTACAAGCTGCATGAAAATAGAGAGGCAGGAAATGGTCAGGAGAGAAAGAAGTCAACAGAGGGGCTTTGTTAGAGGAATCGACCAGTTGTGACTTCTGCTTCGGCTTGAGCTTATGCATTGAAAGCTCGTGAGGATCAGGACGCACCAGACGTCATTACTGCCTCTCTATTTTCATTGCAACTTGTACCAGCTGATGGTAAGTCACTTGCAGCAACAAAGTAAACGCTGCCAGATACTGCTTGATGGATTCGTGCAAACTATCCTCAAACTGATGACATCGGAATTCTTCAGTAAGCACAGATTCAGGGGCATACTTATTGAGCCGATTGAATTTCCGATCATACTCAGTAACTCGCAAATTCCTCTGCTTTAGACTCAGAAATTGCCTTCACTTATCCTTTCTGTAAGCCTTCGTAATATATTTTGCTTGGAATTCTTGGGAAAAGAAATTCCAAGTTAAAGGCACCGATAGATGAGGACTTCTCATAACAAACTTCTACTATTCATAAGCTGCTCCTTACAGAAGGGAGACAGTACAGTGCACCATCTGCTCTGCTGGACAACTGATCTCATCCAACACCCTCTTCACCTTCTCAATCCAAAATTCAGCTCTTTCTGATTCCTCCAAAGACGTCCCAGTAAATTCCTCGGCTCCATACTTCCTCAACTGATCAATTGGAGCCTTAGGTGCTGTCATACGATGCAGTAAGGTCATCATATCTTGAGACAACTTAAACAAAGCCTCTCCCTGGGTTGTAGGAAGAGGTGACACCTTAGCTTCTCCTCGATTGTCTACAAAAGGTCCAGATATCACTAGATGAGATCGCTCATGATTATTACTCTCAACATCCTTGTCAACGATTCCATGAGATCCATCCATCTTTATTTTTATAGACAAAACATGGGACACCGCATTAGGCCAAAACACAACTTGTATACTTAAATAGAAGCAATAGTTAAGCGCTGATTAAACCAGAATCGCCTAAACCACGCTCTGATACCAAATAGTGTGACGCTCTAATACCCCCTAGGAGGATATTGCGAGTGCCACACACACAGAACATGCATAGAACCGAAACAGATCCAAACGTACGAAACATTTCATACATGCATTTCCAAAATCTGAAATAAACATACATTACATATATTATAATACATGAACTTAATGCAAATTTGTTCCAAAAACCGAAACCAACCTGAAACATAGTTATAGTCAAAACTTACAACAATTCAGAATCATACACTTTATATATAAGCCAAAATAAACTCAAAATACATTTTTGACAAAACAAGGCTCAGACTCCATTGGCCATTGCGGTTGACTTGTCCCAGTCTTTATAATCCTTGCTCTGAACCTACACGAGGCAAATCTACCGTCCTAAGCATATAGCTTGGTGAGTAATAACTAATCTATACAAGAAGTGACAACTCATCATATGGAATCATATAACAGCATAAGCACGCATTAAAAGATTGCCTAACATTAAATCAGACATAATGCATTTCAGAACAGATTTTTATAATTATCAGAATCGAATATCACAAGAGGGTATAAACCCTTTAGAATCAGAACACAATTTTTGTTTATGTAAGAATCAAACATATATCATATTAAAAAATCAATTGACTGCAAATCTATTTACAGAAGCGGGTAACGGGATTTATACAGGAGAGACCGAAGTCTCGACACCGAAGTGTCACAGGAGCAGTTGCAGACTCTTCTAGGTATGCCTATTTACCCACAACTAGAACTCAACAGTTTTAAAATAAAACAAAGTCATTTTAGACATTTCATGTGCAAAGCAAGTAGTCAATCATATTCACAAGCAAGTAGCACTTCCAATGATATAAACATGCATCAAACACCTCGGACAATCATTGTCCGAAATTCAGAACACAATCAGCATAAATCAAATTCGACAAGCAGAATAAAGTAAGGTGTAACCTTCTAAGATTATTTAAAAAAGCTCCCTTATTGCTTATTGCCTCGAAGTTCTGGCAATATCTGGAAGTGGTCGTTCTATGCGTTCCTTTATAACATTTAACACACATACAAATCACTATTGTGCATGATTAAGAATTCATTTATGTATACTGAATATATATGATGCATGTTCATGACAAATTATCGGGTATATTTTCTTACTAATCTGATGTAAACATCAATTGTACTTCAAAAGTTCCAAAATTTATACATTTAATTACTATTCCAGCTTTTGCTAGAAGCACCTCATTTGGGTCAACTTTGCATAATCAATAAGATCAAGAAAATGATATATTTCTGTAACACTCTCTTATAGACAATTGTTCTTCTATGTCTTAAGTTTCTAATGATACCAATGTCATACAATTTGGTTTATTATTCAATGAGTTATGCTCTAAATACTATAGACTATGTACAATTGAAATTTTGGCTAATGTATGATCATGCCTCCAAGTTGTACACCTCATAACTCTCAACTCCAATATCCAAAAATTACAAACTTTATACCAATTTAAAGCTAAGAGAATAAGCTACAACTTTGTTGAAGACACCTTAGCCTCATTCGGCCTACATCAATACAGTTTATTCAATAAAAACAGGACCTGATTTATGTCCCTTGTAGTACTACAGCCTAAGACAAGACTCAATTCTATGCCATTTTTGAAAGTCTTAGAGACAGAATTAAAATTCGACTTTTGCAAGAAAGTTGTAGAACTATGTCTCAGGTTTAATCTGAATTAAGAATCAACTCAATTGGAAATCTACAGATCAAAATATAAGCAAAATACCGAAGCATGTTCAATAAAAATAATAACCTTTTAATAGCCTCTCGGCTTTCATACGAAACTCACTTCCATTTTTACACCAAATTTATTTCAATTTTTGTTTTAGGTCACTTTAGCACAAACACTTCACCATTCTATACTCATTCACAAACCAATTTATTTTTCATAAAATCATTAAACTCTAATCAATTTTCTTAAACCTCTTCATCTTCATAAAATCAATCATAAACCTATTAATTTTCCAGATTTTTCTTAAGTAGATTTCGGGTCTGATTTGCATGACCATTTTGACCTCGATAATGGGGTATTTTGGCAACATTTTATGCTAATCAAATATTCCTTAATGTCTTGAAAGTCTAATGACACCAATATCATGCATTTTAGCTCAGTATCCTGCAAGTTATAATCAAAAT
>JAOQMQ010000002.1:4501134-4560630 GCA_027563845.1 Erythroxylum subrotundum | reverse complement strand
TCATTCATACTTTTCATTCTTTACAAGGAATCATACCATATTTTCTCATTAATTTTCATTTAATAAATTCTAATTTCCAAGAAGAGTTCGGGATCCAACAGTAAGCAATAACCATAATACCAAGATGTACATTCTATTTAGAGCAATAATTAGACAATGATTGTATATACCTCTAATGTTGGGCATAACATCTTGATTCATTTTCTCCATTCAAGAGACCATAACCTATCAATACTCTACAATCATGTGCAAGAGACAGCTTATGGTAGAAAACTCTTTTAAACTATCACCATACACATCCACAACAAAAAGCACACATTCTCGTCATATGTTATATTTATAACATGTTCTACCCTAAAGAGTATAATGAGGCTAATTATGTCATTTCATAATTTTTATGAACTATGATTTAATGAGTCAACCTATAATTATTAGGATATTACTATGTGCCTCAAATGCAATTAGTAAATTATTAATCATCCTATTATAGTTATTAAAAATACATTAGACAATTCAATTAATGGTTGTGAATATAGAATTAATGTTCTGATTATATTAGTCCATATACTTCTAACATTCTCACACTTAGACAATATAATCAAACCACCATACCAATCTTCATTATCCAAAGACAGTCAAATAAATCATATGCAATATCATATCGACATAATATATTTACTACATATGATTAGGCCCTAGAGATATTCCAATACAACAATAACCACAACAACTGAGACTATGCATTTGTCTCATTTTATACCTGTCATTTCGTCAAACTATATATATACATCAACATATATATGTCAATATTAATAAGAAGTGACTGCAAATATCATTATGCATTTTTCATATATATAAGTAATAAGCAATCCGTACAAAATACTAACATGTTTAATACAAAATAGCAAACTCCCACTAATCTTATCAAGCTAGGCTCCTAACAATCATATGTGGGAGACATGTTCTGTAAACACACATATAAGTAAGCCTTTTGTAAGTGGATCTGCTAACATGCTAGCTGTAGACGTATACTCAATAGTAATGAGGGATTTATCAATTTTCTCTTTAACAAAATAGTACTTTTATATCAATATGCTTTGAGCAAGAAGTACTTCTAGTGTTCTTAGAGAAAGCTATAGCTGCGGAGTTATCACAATACAATTTCAGCGGACTCAAAATAAAGTCTACAATACCCAATGCTGAAATGAAATTCCGCAGCCATATTGCTTGACAAGCTGCCTCATAATATGCCATATACTCTGCCTCCATTATAGAGGACGATGTGAGTGTCTGTTTGACACTTTTCCATGATACAGCTCCTCCAACCATTATATAGATGTAGCCTGAAGTGAACTTGTTATCATCCACACATCCTGCATAATCCACGTTACTAATCCCAACTATATCAAGAGTGTCAGTTCGCCGATAAGTCAACATATGATCCTTGTTACCCTAAAGATACCTAATAACTTTCTTGGCTGCTTTTCAATGACTAATTCCAAGATCACTTAAGTATCTTCCCAACACACCTACAACAAAAGCAATATCAGGGCGTATGCATACTTGAGCATATATCAGACTACCTACAAGTGACGCGTAAGGAACGAATGTCATTTCATCTCTCTCTTTATTATTTTATGGACATTGGGCCTTTGAGAATTTGTCACCTTTCACTATTGGTGCCTTTCCAGGAGAACAAGAATGCATATTGAATCTTTTCAAGATCCGATTAATATAAATCTTTTGAGACAATCAAAGAATCTCATTAGCTCTATCTTGGAGAATCTGAATTCCAAGTACATAAGAGACCTCACCAAGATCCTTCATATCAAAATGGCTAGATAACAATTGTTTTGTCTCAAATAATATATCAGTATCATTAGAAGCAAGTAGAATGTCATTAGTGTACAGTACCAGAAAAATGAAACTACTCCCACTAAACTTCACATATATACATTGATCAACTACATTCTCCTTGAAGCCATTTGCAGTGACAACCATATCGAACTTGAGATACCACTGCCTTGATGCTTGTTTTAACCCATGGATAGACCTCTTGAGCTTGCAAACCATGTGTTCTTTACCAGTCATCTCGAAACCAACTGGTTCAGTCATATAAACATCTTCATACAAATCACTATTCAAGAAGGCGGTCCTCACATCCATTTTATTGAGTTCCAAATCAAAATAAGCAACTATAGTCATAATGATTTGAAGTGAATCTTTGGTAGAAACCAGGAGAAGGTTTTTTTGAAATCAATCCCTTCCCTTTGGCTATAACCTTTAGCTACAAGTCTAGCCTTATGCCTTTCTACTTGTCCACTTAAGTCATGTTTGATTTTGTAAACCCACTTGCACCTAATGGGTTTGCAACCTTTAGGTAGTTCAACCAACTCCCAAACTCCATTTTGTGACATGGAACTCAACTCATCTTCCATTGCATTCATCCACAACACAGATTGAGGACTATTTATGACTTCTTGATAACTGACTGGTTTAGTATTATTTCACACATCAAACTCATGTTCCTACAAATAGACAATATAGTCATTAGGAATGGTAGGTCTGTGTGTTCTTTGTGATCTCCTCACAACAACTTCATCATACCCAGTATTAATGACTTCATCTTGTGTTTGATTCTGATGTTCATCATGAGATTATACTGTAATATGTTCAATGATAGGGTCATCAGTAAGAGTGGAAGCAACGAGTACAAAGATTAGAATATGTTCTTCCCTGAATATAATTTCTCTTGACCCTTGACTTGAACCAAATTCAACTTCAAAATAGACAACTCTATCTAATTCTATGATTTTGGTCGTGTGAGATAGGCAATAGAATCTAGAGTCCCTTGATCCGACGGTGTAGCCTACAAAGTAACTGTTGATTTTAGATCATAACTCAAACAAGAAATCTCATGATTTCATAAGTATATAAGATCCTACACATGTCACTAAGAAGAGTAGAATGAAATACTAACTTGAAACACAACAAAATAACTCCTTGTATGCTTGATGTTTTGCCTCTCTTATGGAGATCCACTATGGTTTCTCCTTCTTCTCCAACTCGTCGTGGTTGGAATGGATGAAGTAGACCGATCTCGTCACAACGCACTAAGGTTAGAAGAGTTGCTAACTTGTGAAAGTAACAATCCTTATGGTTCACCTACAATGCTCTTAATAAGCTTAACAACTATTTTATGGGAGAGTACTTCAACGCATGAAAACTTGAAAGAAGAGAGTATTTTCGGCTCAAATATGGGGAGAAGAGTGTAGTATTCGGCCAAAGAAAAAACAAAACTCACTTAGAGGAGGACCTGTCAAATAACTATGAAATACTCCTTATTCTCACTCTTAAAAATGAAATAACGTGACGGTATGAAATCATGAAAAACAACGTCATGATATTTATCATGTGAATTTCACATTAACAAAGGAGAAAATAGAAGCTAGTCGTTGGAGATCTAAAAACAAAATGACATTGTTTTAAAAGAGTTCACTCAAGATCTAAATGAACCAAAACTCCTAAATCTCTAGTTTTGAGCATCTTAACATTATAAGATTTTTTTACGAAGAAATATATGAGTTGGTAAGTTTCATTAATCATCATCATTATTTCTTATTTAAAATAATTAATCAAACTACTAATTATTGGATATGTTATTACTTTTTTTTCAATCCAACAACCTTGTAATTGGTTAGGTTATAGTTCAACAACCAGAAACCACAAGTTGGATGAGTAATCCATGGCGATTGACAAAATTTGATCCAATTAATGATCAAACCAGACCCGATATTGGTCCAGTATGAAAGCCCAAAATATTTTCTTGTCGGCCTTTTACAGAGTCTCAGATCATAAGATCGAGAGTGTCCACGTGGCAGAATCAAGACGGTTAACATAGAACTCAAAAGCGTGCCTTGTCAGGAGCTAAAAAGAATAAAGTAGACACGAAGCAACGAACGAACGGCCTCATAAAATGGCATTGGCAGTGAGACTTTGCTCAAGACCATCGTTAGCGTCACTCTCATCGAGTACGATACGACGACGTCTGCCACTAATCGGAGCGTTTTGCCTGGTGAGCGTAGGCCTTTCTAGTCTCTCCTCTTCTTTTCACACCACGGGTTCCTCTCTCTCTCTCCGTCTCTTCAAGTAAACAAAATTCTCTTTCGCTAATCTTGTTCTCTTCTTCATTTCTTAGTCTTATTTCATTTTCTGATTGAGTAACATTTGTGATTCTAGGAAAAGGCAATATAATACGCAAGCTCGAGCTGAGGCTGTCAGAATGGAAGGCAACACTGTACCTAGTATTGTTGTCTATGTCACTGTCCCTAACAGAGAAGCTGGTTTGTGTCTATGACTCTGCCTGTTGTGGAATCGATTCTTGTTCTTTTAACAAGTAGTTGTTTTTGGATAATGTTGCACACCTTTATTAATTTTGTAATTTTGTTTTGTTCAGGATTGAAACAAGTTTGATCACTTTTTCAAATTTATATGTTTTGATTGAGGGGTTTTCTTACTAGTAACGATGTGCTAGAGAAAGAGGGGCATTCTTGTTCCTTTTGCCTCAAACTTTTGTGCCTTAGAGGGATTTTGATTTGGACACAGCCTTAATCATTCTTCTACTTCACTTTTCTGGACTTAACTTCCAAATTCTTTCTTTTTTTCTGTTATTTCGACCTTTTTTTTTCCTGCGTAGTTGAGGTATATTCTTTTTATTTTTGTTTAAGTTTTGGATTTTGATGTGCGTTTCATTTTGAATGATTTAATGTATTGAAGCTTACAGTTTCATATATTTGTCTCTTCATCTTCAACTACGTGCAGGGAAAAAGTTGGCAGATAGCATAATCAAAGAGAAATTAGCAGCATGTGTAAATATAGTGCCAGGCATGTGCTTTATACCGTTTCATTAGTCATGTTAACAGTTTAGATTGCAAATCATTTTGTATAAAGTCTCTTCCTTGTTTGTACTTAATTGGCATCTGCTTGTTTTTGTATATATAAGGGATGCTTAATAAGGTATCGTCGCCACTAGCTTGCTGACAGGGGAGATGATGTCTCTGCGATAGATAGGATTGTAGGACCTTCATTTCTCTGACAATGCGGGAGATATAGAAATTGCAAGAGTGGAGGAGTAACTTCTTCAGTTGGATGTGCTCTTCTGTTAGGTTGTTAGGCTGGGTACTATCATGACTGGAAGCCCATTTAGGATAACCAACTCTCGACATCATATTCGTTCATTTATACATATCTACATTCTACTTAACCTTGATGTACTTCTGAGGTTTATTTTATTGTGCTGTCTAATAGTGAGTAACTTCTTTTGTGTGGATGTGCTTTTTAGTCTGGTTGGTTGGGCTGAGGACTATCTTGACAAAAGGAACTTTGAGGATTTAATAACTATAATCAATTCCGAGTCACGAGTTTTAGGGTTTTTCAATACTTGGAACTGTATATCGTCTTTGACCCAGTATGTCAGTATGTGGCATGTGTTAGAGAACTTGAAATTACCCGACAGACAATTACTTTGGCATAGCATGATGCAACTATTCGATAGATGAGATGACCTAATCTATTAAGTTGATAACCAGAAAATAAGCTCTAAGTGTGGATAATGTGAATTTTGTAACAGAAATTGAAGAATGAGTGAATGAATGAACATTGTTTGATATAAACAAAATGAAGGAAAAGTGGCTCATCTTGACATAATTGTGCTCTTAAAACATACAGAACACAGGTGTTTATAGATAGTTTTTACTGGTCCAGAAATTGATATTCTTTCTGCTAATCAAATTCACCATGAAAATTTTCATCATTGATGTGTATATAGTAGCTCTTGCAATGCAGCTTTGGTCATTTGTTTTACAGGTAGATTTTAGTTATTTACTGTCACATCTCCACTCTCTCTTGCAATGTAATCTTTTTAGTTTTTCTTTTCCAGATCTGCAATGCATGCGCAAAATCTTAACTGCTGATGAGACTTTCATGTTTCTTCTATGCAGGTATTCTATCAGTGTACCAGTGGCAGGGAGAGGTTTGATTCCTCTCCAGATTATTTGAAATCCTATATAATAATTTTGAAGAATGCATGCAAAGGAATCTTGAATCTTGTAATCATAATTGTTAGTTCACGAAAAATCTTCACCAGGTAAGTTACGTCTGTCTCTGGGTTGTTGCAGATCGAGACAGATTCCGAGGAACTACTCATAATCAAGACTAGGCAATCTCTGTTGGAAGCACTGACCGAACATGTAAAGGCAAATCATGAATACGAGTAAGCACTAATAGCATGCCGATTTGCATTTTGTAAATTCAGTTTAGTTTTTCTTTTTAAAAGTTTGATGCTCTGATTGCGAAGGGTGAAAAGGGTTATCAAAATTGCCTGTAGGATTTGAGCAATTTAACTCAATTGTCATCATGTCTAATAGTGTATATGCTCTTGAATTTACCATGTTCCATTTATATTTCCTGTTTTTCTGCTCATTGCATCAGAAGTTATTTACCAAGTTCCATTTATATTTCCTGTTTTTCTGTTCAGTGTACCAGAAGTTATTTCTTTGCCCATTACCGGGGGCAGCATTCCATATCTGGAATGGCTCAAAAGTAGCACAAGGGATTGACTGCACAATCAAGTTGCGAAAATTTGAGGACAAAATCATCGATATTGGTACTTGAGTTGGCGTATGCAGATGGCATCTTTATCATCGTCATGTTATATACAGGTGAAGCTGGCATGTCCATGTCTGTAATCTGGCTTTAACCTACTGTAAGTGAATATGAGTGAATGTCTCTTTAAATAGTAGATAATGATGGCTGTGTGTTTACTATGCACTTCTTTGTAATTTTCTTCCTCTTTCCAAATAAAAGGTTTGTCGATTCTGGGTTTATCGTAGTTCTTTCCGCTGCCCTTCGGCCTCTTAGATCCTTTGCATGTGCTCTTAGTCGTCTCTGACTTGGCCCTAGCTAATTATGTCCACCATAATTGGGTGTCGTTTCAATTGTTAATATGAGATGCTCATGAAACCATGCTTTCCTATTGTCAGAAATAGCTTCAGCAAAATGGATCTGAGCTGGTTTTACCCAAATTCAACTGGTTAGATTGGGGTTAATTGGATTTCGGTAATCATCGGGTTTGGAGGTTGGGGTCAGCGACGGTGATTATTCAACAAAACGATATTTTAGTGAATTATGCCAAAGTAACGATATTTTAGTGAATTATGCCAAATTAAAGATATCAAGTTGGTTATATTAAAATGACATCTTCTAATTCGAACTATGAGAACAAAGATTAGGCCGGGCTCAAAAGATATCGCATTTGCTAAAAAAATTGGAAGGCATTCTAAGCCACATGGAATGGTAACCTTCTCAGTACACTTAAAATTAAAAAAGCAATCTTAGTCCAAACAGCAAAACATACATTTATTCCAGGCCTTTAAATTAACACATTTTTAGTCAGGACCAAGGAACTACGTGCCAAGTCCACCTCCTCCAAATGTCTAGGGCCTGTCCAGGTTATCATGCTTTCTATGGCTCATCCAACTGGTCCTGCAAGAGTGCAAGGAGGTAAGGTTAGACCAAATAACGGTTCTAACCTGAAATTTCTGGCAGAAATCATCCTTAGACCAAATAGTAGAGAGATATAGAATAACCTGAACATCTGAAGTCCAAAGAGTAAGGTTGTCCCTCAGTAATTGCATGATTAGGGTGCTGTCCTTGTATGATTCTTCTCCCAAAGCGTCGAGCTCTGCAATGGCTTCCTCAAATGCCTGTACAAAAGATTGATCAATCCAAAATGACATCTTCAATTGCCTGTATAAAAGATTGATCAACAGCAAATGACATGATAACTCAAGGTGGGTGTACAACAACAACAACAACAACAAGTGCAACTCCAGAAAGGAGCATCTAGACTGTTACAAATATTCAAACCTCAAAATCAGTCATTTTTAATATCCGTATGCAAAGCAGCATATTCTGCACCTGAGAAACTCTCACGTATGGAATTCTACAGCAGTCATAAATTTCATGTGCTCAATTCAAAAGTAAGGATCAGCCGGCAGCAATTCATTTTCAAGGAAATAATCAACCCGGCCAAACTTCGAATCTGAAATTCTGTTGATATGACATAATCTTAGAAGAAAACTTCACAAAGACATCCCATGTATTGACTAATCATATGCATTTGTGAACTTCGAGCATGAAGCGAGATTCCCTAAGCACGTGCAGATGGAGAAATCAATAAATGTTAAAGGACCTTGCATTTTGAAACTAATTCACTATGAACAGTTAACACTAAAAACCAGATCTGAATCTAGGAACAATTTGATTTTCTTGAAATGAATAGGAAAGGAAAAGAAAACACAATAAGAAACAATTTGGACACAAATGAGGAGGTAAAGACGAAGAAGCTATAAACAAAGTCTTACTTCCTTAGCCATACTGCAAGCCTTGTCGGATTGATTGAGAATCTCATAGTAGAACACAGAGAAGTTGAGAGCCAATCCCAATTTTATGGGATGAGTTGGTGCAAGCTCTGCCCCGGCAACTTCCTTCAAGATTGCAAAAACATAACAAACAAAAGATATTAGAGATAAAATAACGAAAAAAGAGGAACACAACATTTGCGATTACCAATAGAATCAAAGTCTTACTCAGCACCACCTATTAGCCAATACCAATTCAAAAATTACGATTCCCAATTAATCAATACAGAGAACAAACCTAGGCCTAACCTATTCAACCAGACTCATAATTCAATTCATTCCTCAAGTTAACCCTAAAAATTAGATGTTTCACTGAAAATCCCCAATTCCATCAATAACAAGATGAAACCGAACAGAGTTAAAATACTTACCTGAGCGTCCTTATAAGCCAACATGGTGTCCTCAGCAGCAGCTTTTTTCTCATCGCCAACCTTAAACTCGGCCATATACCGATGATAATCACCTTTCATCTTCAAATAAAACACATTCGACTCACCCACTGTAGCCGACGGTATCAGATTGGAGTCCAACAACTTGAGTATGCTCGCGCAAACCTCCGACAACTCGCTCTCGATCTTAGATCTGTACTCCTTGACCAGAGTGACATGCTCTTCGTTCTTTCTACCTTCTTCTTTCTGCTCGATCGACGACACGATCCTCCAAGCCGCCCTAAGAGAGCCGATGACGTTCTTATACGCGACGGAGAGGAGGTTGCGCTCTTCGAAGGTGAGTTCGGCAGCGGGAGTGGAGCCCACGACCAGCTTCTGCATGATCTGAACCATCTCTTCGTATCGCTCGGCTTGTTCGGCCAGCTTTGCTAAGTACACGTACTGTTCTCTGGTGAGATTGTCGGGGATTGCTACAGTTGCCGCCATTTTTTATTTTCTTTCCTTTTCTCAGTCGCGTTTGGTCTGCGAGAAAAAGAAAATGCGAAAGAGCGAGCGAGCGAGCGAGCGAGAGTTGTTTTTGTCTGTAATCTGTATGGGCCATTTTCCTCCTAATCTGATCTCCACGTCATCGTTATTTGTTTTCTTAACGGGGTACACATGAAAATTTTGTTTCTGATGAGGGCTATACAAGTAATTTTATTTTAGGCCATCATACGACCCATAACCCGAAACTCGAAGCCCAATATTATTAGACTCTGATCTCTGTTCAAACCAGTATTCCAGTGATAAGACCTCGAAACGGTGCGCCTTGTCGTAGCAATGACAAAATGATGCTTTAAGCCGTTCCTCTGCCGGAGACCGGAGTCTCCATCAGCAACGAAGCACACCTCAAGGTCTGACGAATCTCTATAATTTATGAAGAAGACAAGGAGTAAACTTGGTGAACGCGTGTTATTTCTTTCCATTTGACAAGAGCTTTCCTTGAAGTAAGCTTTCTGAGGTTTCAGCATGTTTCGAGTTTTCAAATTTTAATTGTAACTGGTAATTCAATCAGATTTTTTTTTCTGGTTTGTCCTCAGATTCCTTTTTTTGTGTTGCTTCTGGGTTTATTAGTGTCCTTCACGTTTGTTCTGATTTTCTCACTTGTTTTGATTCGATACTGTTTGGGCAGTAGGTTCTTATTTATAATGATTGATGCCAGAAGTATGCAAGTAAGAATGTTGAAAATGTACCTCTTTTCACATTCACTGTTGGCACTTGACTATGTTTTGTCTGAATCTCTCATATTTTAATTGACCAAGCATAGAGACTTGTCATTTCAGTGACCAGAGGGCTAGATTCAACGTTGGTGAATTGATCCGGATACTTATCATTGCAGTTTCTTTACTTGAATGTTGTGATGTTAGTATCTATATGTGTTATCTAATTGTCTTTCTGCATAAAAGACTGATCTTGGCTGGAGCTTATGTCCCTTAAGTTTTATGGTTTGGTGGGTTCTTTTGTTAGTTCTTATTTTTAAGAGTTAGTCGTTGCTTCGATTATTTTCCAGTTAATATAGCTTTTTGTACTGAAAGTTGGTGACTCATTAGTTTGGTCTGCTCTGCTCGAATTGTGTGACATTTTTGTTAATGATAAAATTAGCAGGTTTCTGCTATTTCCAGTTGATGAAGTTAAACATAAATGGTTTATTTTCCATGAGTTCTGCAAGAGGTTTTCACCACCAGTATCCCTCATTCTGTGCATCCTTTTCAACCACATCAGCTTCATCTCCAAGGTCTTCTCTGCTTCAGCTTTCAAAAGCAACTTCTAGAGAATTGAATGAGCCACCCAAAATCTCAGTTGAAACTCAAAGGAAAACCAAATTTATCACTCATGAGTCTGCCATAAACTTGATAAAACGAGAGAAGGATCTACAGCATGCCTTACAGATATTCAACAGAGTAGGGGAGCAAAAGGGTTTTAATCATAACCATGCCACGTATTCGATTATGCTTCATAAGCTTGCTCAGGCCAAGAAGTTCAAGGCTGTCGATGCATTGCTTCATCAAATAACATACGAAACTTGTAAATTCCATGAAAGCATATTTCTTATTCTCATGAAACATTTTTCGAAGTCCCGTCTGCATGACAAAGTGCTTGAGATGTTTCATAAGATTCAACCAGTTACTCGTGAGAAGCCCTCTCTTAAAGCTATCAGCACATGTCTTAATCTTTTGGTTGAATCAAAGAAGGTTGATTTGGCCCTTGATTTCTTGTTGTGCACAAATAGCCATCTCAAATTGAAACCAAACACCTGCATTTTCAACATCTTAGTTAAGCATCATTGCAAAAGTGGGGGTGTTGAATCTGCCCTTGAGGTTGTGAAAGAGATGAAAAAATCTCAGATTTCTTATCCTAATTTGATTACCTACTCAACGCTGTTGGCTGGTCTTTGTGAAAGTGGAAGACTCCAAGAAGCAATGGATTTATTTGAGGAAATGATATCAAAAGATCAGATCTTGCCTGATGTTCTCACGTATAACATTTTGATTGATGGCTTTTGCCGTGGTGGGAAAGTCAATGGGGCAAGGAGGATAATGGATTTCATGAAAACTAATGGATGTGAACCCAATCTGTTCAATTACACGGCTCTAATGAATGGATTTTGTAGGGAAGGAAGGTTGGAGGATGCCAAACAAATTTTTGATGAATTGAAAAGCATTGATTTGAGACCTGATACTCTATGCTATACTGCACTGATAAATGGCTACTGTAGAGCAGGCAAAATTGACGAAGCAATGAAGCTGCTTAAAGAGATGAAAGAAGCTAATTGCAGAGCTGATTTTGTTACTTTCAATGTTGTTCTCGGTGGGTTATGCAGAGAAGAAAGGTTTGAGGAGGCCCTTGAAATGCTTGTGAAGTTACCTAATCAGGGTGTTTATCTAAACTCAGCAAGCTACAGAATTGTGTTGAATTTCTTGTGTCAAAAAGGTGAGTTGGAGAAGGCTATAGCACTTCTATGTTTGATGCTTGGAAGAGGCTTTTGGCCCCATCATGCTACTTCAAATGACCTTTTGGTTCGGCTTTGTGGAGCTGGAATCGTAGACGATGCAATTATGGCTTTGTTTAGATTGTTGGAAACAGGTTTCATGCCAGAACCAGATACCTGGGCTTTTTCACTTGAGATGGTTTGCAGAGAAAGAAAGCTATTGCCTGCATTCCAACTGCTTGATGAGTTGGTTCAGATAGAACCGGGGGAATCATTTTCACATTATGTATTCTTTGAAACGTCGGGACGTTTGACCAAATAGAGCTCAGTAAATTTATCAGCATTTCCAATTTTCCATACATGCGGGGATTACAATGGGCCGAGTTAAGTCGGTTCAGACTCAGGGCACTTGTGACTTGGTCTAGCCCTTCCTGAGTCTAGTACAAAATCCAGTCAAATTCGGGTTGGGTACTAAAATCGTTTTGTCCTCAAGTCTGGTTGAATTATTTAGGTTTACCCTAAACTTAAGTTGAAATTTAATTCTTGATGGTTTCAAATTAGGTCAGATTTAATTTATTACCCCTGCTTACAAGTAGGGGTGACAATGTGCTAGGTTAAGTCAAGTACTAGGCCCAGTTTGACTTAATTTGATTTTGTTTTTAAAAATAAAAATGGGATACGTCGTTAGTTTTTGCAAAAAATGACAATGCTTTTCTTATATTTGTTGGACTTCAAACTAGCTTAGGGCTTGGACAAAACGACATAACTTGTCCCGTTTAAGTACCAAAATATAAGATTAACATAACTTGTTACTATTATTATTAAGGACAAGGTTATTTTTAAAAAAGAGCTTCTGGAGATAAATAAATGTACTAAAGTTTTACCCTTTTAACACAAATTATATAATAAACTAGTAGTAGTAAAGAACTAGTATTATAAGATTGGCTAACTCCACCGTTACATTACATGTAGGTATATTCTTACATAGAACACAAGGAGATATATATTTGGTTTGCTCAGGAAATCTCTGGCTGGTTTCTGCTTTTCTTCAAGTCTTCAAACCTTTCTTTCCCTTGAAGTATTATTGCTGTTGTTGACATAAAGAAGGCCAAGGGAACAAGATAATTGCGGTTTCATTTTTATTATTTTTATAGAACATAGTAAAGTCTACTTTTTCTCTCTGTATTTTGTGACGGTGGTCGGTGCTTATCATCGCTGCTTCTTCGTGTATCTCGATTATTATATTTATTAATTGATTACATTTCACTTTCTTCAAATACTTCTATAGTTCACGAGTTTGTGATTACTTTTCAATTTGGGTTTTCAATCAAGATGACATCTTCACAAAAGTAGGTGACGGGTTATTAGTCATTACTGTCAATTGAGATGAAATATTAGTAATGGTGACGACAATTATTTTTTTCAAATTCAGAGAAAATTTTAAATTTTAAAGTTTGATGATTTGTATAATGTTAAAATTTTTATACATCAATAAAATTTATAAATAATATTTTTTATAAAATTAAAATCAAGTAATACATTGATAAAAACTCCGGTATTTTATAAAACATATTTTAAATATAATTTTATATTTTATTTCAAGTACAATAAGTAATATTTTATAACTTATAAAAAGATATAAAAAGTAAACTTAATTAATCCTGCACATTTATCCTTATTTAGATTCATCAGCTTGAAGAAAATTCGATTATCTTTTGGATAAAGATATTAAGAATACCAATACAGTAATCAATTTAATATTTATTTTTAATTTTGATATGATATAATATCAATACTAGGTATTATTTTGAATATTTTTTAAAAATTATAAAATAATTTTTAAATTTTATAAAATTACAAAATAATCTCCCAATATATTATGATATGTATAATTTTCATTTTACTTTAGTCATATCTTAAGAAATCATAATAATATAAAATTGATGTAACAAAAATATAAGGCCCAAACATATGTTCTAGAAGCATTATAGTACGTCTAAGGTGTATTAAGAAGTGAACATAAGGAATTAAATACATCTAAGCATAGTAAGGGATATAATGGTAAGTAATTAACAAAATGAGTAAATGAGTAAATTGTTTATTTTGGCAAGGACATTAATAATTATATGTGAAATATGGATTAGAATGAAATCAATTGATGATATTATATACCAATGTGAGAACTAAAAGAAGAAGGAGGACTAAATGTGCAATTTTGTCTAAGTCAACACTTGGTCCAATAGGATTGAAACATGTGTGAAAGTCTAAAAAGTGCATGAAATGAGTATATAAGAAAAGAGTGAGGGACGACATTTTGGAGATTTTAACTCCTTATTTTTCTCTTCTCATTTGATCTTTTTAATCACATCATTTTTCATAAGGAATCAAATAAATCTTAGGTAGAAATCAAGGTAAAAGTTAGTGGTTTTTCTCATCTTCATCTTTTATTGCTTTGCTCGTGAAGATCCGGAATTATTATGTTGGAATTGAGATTGAGATATGTATTTGTAGTGTTTCTAGTTAGTGAATCAAGCAAAGCTAAAGGAGAAGAGAAGGAAGAGAATTATAAGAGTTAGTTGACCAATTTTAAAGTTTGGGACTAAATTTAGTTTAATTTCTATTTTTGCATGTTTAAATGTGTACAAAGATTGATTTATACATGTAATTGTTGCTGGAATGGTGTTTTGGTATTGCTTTGCATGGAATTGGTTGAATATGATAAAAGAGTAACATTTAGTGGAATTCTGTTTTCAGTTCACTTGAACCAATCCCATTATTTTCTTATAAACCTCTAAATTGGGTGATTCTAGATGGAGATGAAACTACATGATATCAGAAATTGAGATTAAAAATGGTGACCTAATGTTGCCCCTATATTGGAGTAGCTTGTGATGTTTGGTGCATATCTCATGATTTAGAATTCCAAATGACTTAATATTTGATGCTATAGAAACTAGAGACATAAAAGAACAAATATTTAGAAGACCTTAAAGCCTAAGTTGAACGTTTGCTATGTAAAAATCGTGGAACAAGTGGAAAACGTCGTGTGATTTGCTTTCGGACTGATTTGTTTGCCTGTTTTTAGACTCATCATGTATTTAGCCCAAATTGCAATATTTTGAGTTTTTCGCTTCCAATTTTTAACCAATCATATCCAAACCTTTTCAAATGTTTATGAAAATTTGCAAGCACCTAGAAATAAGTAAAATATGACTTACCATATGTGAAGTGGTTAAATATAGAAATTTAAGATTGAACATAATCCACACTAAAGGAAATTAACATATATATAGATGATTTATATGCATATTTGTTGCTTATATGTTTATAGTATGACTATACAAGTTTACATACAAATTTTGTGAAGATAATTAAGTACAATTTAACATGTTTCATAATAAATGATGTATAGGAATTTATATACTAGAAGTATGTGAATGTACGCAGAGAAATGCAATTGAACAAAACATATATGAAATAAACCGTGAGAGTACATGTGATTTGTATACTATTATAAAGGTGGTAAGTTATGACTTACATGTATGAACTTAAATACAGATTTTATGATTTCAAATGAATATCATATGTTTTGTCAATATATTAATTATGAAATTGGAAAACGATTAAAGGATGTCTACTTCATTGCCTTGGTGATGAATATATAGGCATGCCTATAGAGTTACAGTACAGCTGTTACAGTTTGACACCAACGGTGTTTTCCTTTTGAGACTATAGTGTCTATATAGTTCGATGTCTTCGGGTATCTATAGTTCAATACCTTTGAGCATCTATAGTTCGATACTTTTGGGTATCTATAGTTTGATATCTTCATATATCCAAAATTCTCGTTATTCACACCCACAGAAATGTGCAAGTCTAACACATAAAGTAAATTAAACAATTATGTATAATAGATACAATATGACAACATGAATAATTTGTATTCACAAGCATTGAATATCAATATTTGGCTTATAAACGTGCATTTATATTATATGAATAAGATATTGATGCATATTTGCAATATGTACCTTGATTAATTATGTCATTAATATTTATACGAGTTTATGATATTCATGAATGTGTGTGTACTCAGTGGATGATTGTTGTGAATGGTCATCCAAACTAAGTGTTTCTCCATTAAGTTTTTAAGCTTAGTACAAGTGTTAATCTGTGTAGGTTCAAGTAATAGGAGTGAGACACATGGATTATTTACAAGGACCAAAGCCAACCGCTAGAAGTAAATGTTATTTTGGAATGTATCTTTTGTGTTAAAGATGATTATAATGTTTCTTTTGGATTATCATATGAATGTAAAGATGTAATACTGCTTTTAAATGATAATGTTAAGTGATATAAAGTTTTGTAGTATGTATATGCATATAAGAGAATAGACAAACATGTGATGACAATCCCTATAAATAAATAGAAATGTATGTCGTGAATCTATGTACAATATGTATGTGGTTGGTTGTAGGTTCCGTATGTAG
Organism: Erythroxylum subrotundum; assembly: GCA_027563845.1. Lineage (NCBI taxonomy): Eukaryota > Viridiplantae > Streptophyta > Magnoliopsida > Malpighiales > Erythroxylaceae > Erythroxylum > Erythroxylum subrotundum. Next base: position 4,544,303 of record JAOQMQ010000002.1, on the reverse strand, counting down.
ATTCCTATAGGAGGTGTTACAAAAATTTATTTATTTATATTAATACTATTTTCATTTTTATAAATTAAAATAAATTTAATTTCAAATATTATATCTACATATTTTAAAATATATTATAATATTATAATATTTATATATTAAAAATATATAAATTATCAATATTAAAATATAGATTTTAAAAATATTAAATATAATTGTATTAAACTAATATATTTAGTTATGCAAATTATAATCACTTTGTAAAAGTGTAATGAAATAAGAATTTTATTTAATATATTTTTATCTGTATTATTATTATTTGTTAAATAAATTATAGACAAATTTATCATATTCTTTTTTATGTATAAGTAATTATTATTTTAAAATTTAAAATTTATAGTTATAACCGATACCAGAATTTGGTTTTTTTATACCGATTGGTATAGAACGGTATTCTAAAAATTAATATCGAAAAATATTAAATTAAAATTTTTGAATTTTAATCCTAACTTAAATTATATTATTTTGATTTTTAAATATTTTCTAACAATTTAAGTAGACCTCAAATTAAAAAAATGCTATTCAAATTGAAATAAATTTTAAATTGAATTTAAATTATATTTTAAAAAATTGATTAGTGTAACTTAACTCTTTATCATAGCATCTTTAAAGATAGCCCGATTCAAATTAAAGCTTATATTCCTTTTTATTAGATCCATTGTCTTTGTTTCGATGGGGGGTCTCGGGGACAAGCTGTCATCTTCTTGGCTAATCCAATTTCGAAACTCTTCTCAGTGTGCAATCCAACTGCACGTGACAATGGTGTAACGGCCAACTTTAGAGAATAGGTAGAATCCCTCCATTCGCCAAATATTCAAACTCCTAATGATAACCCTAATGCCCTTTTTATTGACAAGAACCTCAAAAATTGCACACCACAGTGGGCGTGTATTTTAATTTTTGATTACGGCGGCCAACGAGAACCCTCGGTGCGCTTGCAGTTTCAGTCACGACATAACCAAACCAACGACCCAAAACCTAACAACAGGGATCAAAAACGAAGGTCATTTGTTGCGTGGGACCCACACAACTCCACGACCCATGTGATTCTATTGCTGAAAGTGTGCCCCACTTACAACGTTCGACTTCTTAATGTTTTTTAAAAAGAGAACTCAAGTACCTCTGCCACGTAACCTTGTCCGTTACACTAACAAGTAACACCCCCTCAACGCCCACTACCTCGCAACGTGGCCTTTATTTTCGGACAATTTTAGATTACCATTAATTAAAATAAAGTATTAAGATGTGCTTAAACTGGAATTTAGTGTTTAATGGCAGGCAATAAATAAATACAACGGAAAATAAGGACACAAAATAATGCAAAGTCCCTCCATTTCCATAGCTGTTAGCTGAGCCACAGCCAAGAAAGGAAAGCTTACAAGTGAAGCAAACCCTTTCAATAATTCAATTTCTAAGTTCGTCTCGCTCTCTCCCTCCCTCTCTCTAAAGTGAGCTTGGTGGTTGAGACCGACACTGGTCTTAGAGTCTTATGTAAGTTGCTGTTTCTCTGGCATTGTATAAGAATGTTCAGTTTGAGGTTTCTGTTGTAAGCTGACTGTGTCTCTCTGTCTTTTTTTTGTTAGGTGAAATACAAATATGTTCACTGAAGGTCTAGATAGCAATGCGGTTCGTTGGGTTCGAGAGGTGGAATGTCCTCCCCTAATTCTTTTGTTTATAGATTTTTTTTTTTGGTGAATGTGAAATATTGGAGAAGAAGTTGTTGTTTTACTGAGATTTGGTTGTGGCGTGGTGTTTGTGAGTTAATTTTGTTATTGTTATTGGTGTGCAGAACCAGAAGGAAGATGCGCTTTCAAGTTCAAGTTTAAGGCCTAGAGCTGATCTAATAACCAACATTAGGAACAGCCGCGGATTTGTTTTGCCTCCACCGGCCAAGTTCAGAAGCGGCCACCTTCCACCGACGGCGATCCCGGTGTCCCGAACCATACCGAATGACGTGGACGACAGTGGGTCCGCTTCAGAAAATGACATTACAACTGAATCTGACGAAGATGATGTATATGGTGGACGTTACTCACTTGATTCCTCTCCACAGGACGAGAGAATCCGCAATTCAACCACATTGGCACCAAGATACGGTGGGAATGTGGGTCAGAGGAGCTCACTTTATGCCAATGATTATGTGTATTCTGATGTTAGTTCGTCCGTGGAGACGATGACGGGGATTCGTGGAAATTTGGATGAGAGATTGGGGAGGGTTAACGGAAGGTATGCAGTTGGGAGGAATGTTTATCCGGAAGATATGGAGGATGAATCAGAATCAGCTTCCAGCTCGGAATTCTCTACCACGCAAGTTTCAAGTGTTAATGGTTCTTTGCCGAGGAGTAAGCTGCGTGATTCAGAGGGTTATGCTTCAAGTGTTCCTTCTCGAGCCAATGTGGAGAGCCTTCCTGCAAAGGTTTGTTTTAGTTATAATACATGCTTGCACTTGTAAGCCTATAATAGTTTCCTAATGCGGATGGTGTGCAGTAGTTGTATCATTGTCACAATTTTATTGTGCCTGACCCATCAGGGCACCAATTAGATTGACATTTTAATATAAGTGCTATTAATGCTTGTTATGCTCGCACGAATCTGCTTCCAAGCTGAGGGATCATTTTTTAGAGCCTCTCAGGCAGCTCACGTGGTTGATGCTTGCTTATGTTTGGATTGTTATGCTGTTGTATGCTTTTTAATTTAATTATTTATTTTACAGGTTTTGCATTCCAGAAATATACAGAATCAGAAATTTTCTCATGACGAGGATGTTCCCAGTGCACCTCCATTTTCTTGTCATGCTCAGGCGATTAAAGAAAGTCCTGAACTAGCATCTGAAGTGTCTAAAACTGCAGAAACTCCATATTCACGTGATTTCTCTACCAACAAGGATTTAGATAGAGTCAAAAGTGTGCCTGGAAATGAACAAAAGAATGACACTGCAAGCGAGAATCCTGCTCATTTTGTAAGGTTTGCATCATTTGCAACTCCTCTTCTTGGTTGGAGTCTTGGAAATGTTAGCTCTGCCTGATACATAATATTAACTACATACTGGCAGCTCACAGAATTGAGTATTTAGGCATAGTTTTAATGAACTGCTTTCTATATTTACTGCTTGCAGAACTGTTGCTAGCGCAGAGCCACCTAAATCAGCATCATTCGGTGCAAATCCAGCTCGACTCCCTACCTTTCATGCCAGGTAAGCGTTTCCACGCCACAACTGTAAGCCCTCAAGATTCTATAACCTCAAAAATTTCCACCTGCAACATTAACTGAATGTGCTAATTAAATAAAATGCAGTGCATTAGGGCCATGGCATGCTGTGATTGCTTATGATGGATGTGTGCGCCTTTGCCTTCAGGCTTGGGCAAAGGGTTGCATGGAGGCTCCTATGTTCCTGGAAAATGAATGTGCTCTGCTGAGAGAGGCATTTGGGTGAGTTTCTATGAATGCAGTCTTTTGATGGGGTCAGGCTTCCAATACAAACTAAATTTATCATAAACTGCCTACTTCATTACCTTATGGAGATATGGCTATCGACACATACTTTATTTGTTCCCCGAGTATTTAAGAATCATGATTTCAAAGTATATGCAAAAGATGTTCCACTAAGTCATTTAGGCTCTTTTTATTTGAACACCAGTGTCCAGCATGTGTTATTGCAATCAGAAGATGAACTTTTGGAGAAACGATCATCTGAGCAAGGCAATGAACTAACTGCTCCAAAACCCAAAAAGGTTGCGGGGAAGATGAAGGTGCAAGGTAACCCTCTACCATTATGCTGGCTTTGAAATCTTCCTAATAAAAAGTAATTGTATTAAATTTCTCTATTTTATTTTTAGTACGGAAAGTGAAAACAGTTCTTGATCCTCCTACTGGCTGTAATATGTCATCTTTGAGTCTGAGGGCACCAAAGATTAAAATGGCATTGGTACGATATCGTTTCTTCAAGCTGCACTCATCTGTTTCTCGTGGTTGGAAAGCTCTGCGGAAAATCCGGGTTGCACCTTGTCGACCTGCACATGGTTCTTTTTCACGTCAAAGCTTGGCATATGTACATGCCAGCACTCAGTATCTAAAACAAGTATCTGGACTTCTCAAAACTGGGGTAACAAGCCTACGAAACAGTTCTTCATCTTACGAGGTTGTGCAAGGTATGAACTCTTCAAACTTAAATTCTAGTCATTTAACTAGCTTTGAGCACTTGATTGACATAAGAAACATAATTCTTTGCAGACTTGATTTTTTGACTGCATGTCCATATTTCTCGTACTGCTTGTCATAAATAAACATTCTTATTAACTGAAACTTTGATCAATCATAAGCTTTGGTCTATATTATGTCAACAAATATTAAACTGGTGCTTCTATTCATCAATTGATGGCATAACTCTGTTAAATAGCTTGTATATGAACTTTCATATCACGCTCTAATGAAGTGTAAATTTCATGGTTGTTATCAGAAATATATTCTTGTTTGTTGAGATTGAAAAGTTCAACAGAAGAAGATGCCATTCGGATGCAACCTGGATCTGGTGAAACCCATGTTTTGTATGTACAAACTGGCCATTAGTGAAATCAATTAATTAACCGAACCTTCTAGTGCATATCATTGACAACTCTACAGCTTTCCAGATAGTATAGGAGATGATCTAATTGTTGAAGTCCAAGATTCAAAAGGGGAACATTTTGGGCGTGTTGTTGCTCAACTTGCCGCCGTCATCGAAGACTCGGTAATATACTATAACCATTGATAAAATCACTCCGGCAACCCCATTTTATCTGTTTGAAGGCTTAATTGAATTGGATGCAGGTTGATAAGCTGCGATGGTGGTCCATTTATCAAGAGCCAGAACATGAGCTCGTTGGAAAACTACAGCTCTATATTAATTACGCAACAAGTTCAGATGATTGTAATCTCAAGGTGAGCTACACAGGATGTAACTTCTTGATTCCATGAGCTATGGTGTTGTAATGGATTGAGTTGGGTTGTTGCAATGGAAAATAATTAATTTCCTTAATGTACCTGATATAAGTTGGATGACCAGATGATTATAATTGAGCATTGAAACATTTTGGAAGCTAAGGACAATAAGTAGAATGACAGAATTAATCTCTACTAATTACAGTGTTATTAATTTTAATGGACTTGGTCTAGGAATTTACTTTTCATGATATGAGTATGGAAGCTAATTCTTTAACTGATAATGAAATTCATGATATTGACTCCTATTTCATTATCTTAGTGTGGCTCTGTGGCTGAAACGGTTGCATATGACCTCGTTTTAGAAGTTGCTATGAAGATTCAGCAATTTCAACAAAGAAACTTGCTGTTATATGGGTCATGGAAATGGCTTCTCAATGAATTTGCCTCATATTATGGGGTTTCTGAAGTCTATACCAAGCTGAGGTAATGAGAGATATTCTACTTGGGTTATTCATCTTTAATTATCCCAGCTCAATTATGCATCCTGTAGACCTGGCTTTAACTGTTGGGTTTATCGAGAGCAATGCCCATGTTTGATTCATCAGAAACCACACATAAATCAGGTTTAGGATCAAGGCATGCAACTACTAATGGCTAATTCTCTTTATCAGTCAGTTTCCCCAATTATCTAAAATATGTCGTGTTGATAGGTATTTATCCTATATCATGGATGTAGCCACTCCAACTGCTGACTGCCTGACCTTGGTACATGACTTGTTAATGCCTGTAATAATGAAGGGCAATAGTAAGAGCTCGTTGAGTCATCAAGAGGTGAAATTTACAGTTTCCTGTTTTACATAGCTCAAAATGATGATTATCAGCATCAGTATTATTTTATCTCATATTGTTATGTTTGGCTTCACCAGAACCGGATATTGGGAGAAATCAAGGATCAAATTGAACAGATTCTGGCTCTTGTGTTTGAGAATTATAAGTCTTTAGATGAATCATCACATTCTGGTATAATGGATGTTTTCAAACCTGCAACCGGAATTGCGGCACCTGCATTAGACCCTGCTGTGAAGTTATACACTCTCCTCCATGATGTATTAACTCCTGAGGCACAAACAAAATTAACCCAATATTTACAGGTATGGTAGTATAAAATTCAATGTTCTAACCTGCTTTTGTTACTTCGTATGTTGAATGCTGATGTCTTCTCCAGACTGCTGCCAGAAAAAGGTCAAGAAGGCACTTAACTGAGACAGACGAATTTGTAGCAAACAATAATGAAGGGTTTCTAATGGACTCCATTGCAATGTCCACTGCTTATCAAAAGATGGCTACCCTTTGTATGAACCTAAAAAATGAAATACACACTGACATTGAAATTCACAATCAGCATATACTTCCCAGGTATGTTTGAGTGGCATTTCATATTTTAGATTCTTCTGAGCATGTATTATACTGCTGGCTCTGGATGCATCTCTCTCACACACACACAAGTGCAGCATATACAGTGTTTTGCATATTGTAGATAATGATGCTTTAGCATAGGTGCTATTCTCTATTATAGTGCTGTGTTAGAAACTTAGTTGAATCGGCATTTCAATATGTCAAATGGAAGTGTAAAATCCCTGTTCACTTCTAATTTCTTGCAATCCAAATAAGTTCTAATATATTTATCGCACATGGATTGTATCTAGTGAGCAGGATACATGCCTGCTAGTTTTCTGTAGGAAGCTCTGACGTGCAACAGAGTTTTGTCACTTTGTCTAAACTTGGTGCACGTCATTAGTACTTTATTGTTTCCAAGTCATTTCTCTTGCCTTCTAATGTTTTGTGCTTAGTTTTTCTGATGGTTAAGTCCTTTTCCTGCAGTTTTATAGACCTCCCAGAATTGTCTTCATCAATATACAGTTTGGAACTTTGCAATAGATTGCGAGCTTTCCTGCTTGCACAGCCCCCAACTGGTCCTTCACCTCCTGTAACAGAACTTGTTATTGCGACATCTGATTTTCAGAGAGATCTTGCCAGCTGGAGCATTAGGTAAGCACTCTCCTTAATTTGTCTATCGTACATGTTTCATTTTAGTGTTTCCCCACCCTCTAATTCTTTAACAGTCCTGTGAAAGGGGGAGTTGATGCAAAGGAGTTGTTTCATCTGTATATTATGCTTTGGATACAAGATAAGCGCCATTCATTGCTTGAATCTTGTAAACTAGACAAGGTATATTCTCAATCAGACGTTAGTTATTGAATGTTTGATTCTTGCAAGTATTTCCAAAGATCTGGATAACAGTCTTGGTTTGCGGTTTCTGCATCATGGGAAGTGCAAATGTTTCAGTAACTGAAGCTTTGTCACGCTCAATAATCAAGTGTCATTCATCAATATACTTGCTAGAAAGCAAGATAGCACTGGACTTAAAGGACATACCATATATCTGAACGAGACTTATTTTAAGAGTCATGTGAAATAATATGCGATAGTTATTTTATTGTAGGTAAAATGGTCAGGAGTCCGAACACAACATTCTACTACTCCATTCGTTGATGGGATGTATGATCGTCTAAGAGAGACTTTGAATGACTATGAAGTCATTATTTGCCGATGGCCTGAATATGTCTTTGTGCTGGAATCGGTATGTGCAGATGATTGTTTTGTCTTTGATTTCCACTTTATACGATTGTTAATTGGAAAGCATAAAGGTTTTGCCTCACCAGGTGGGGCGCTCTTTTAACCTCCTCTACCAAGTAAAACATTTTTATTTAGGTTTTTTTTTCAACACTTCAGGTGTTATCCTTGATGTTCTTCTATTTAACTATGAAATGATTTCTATGATGTATATGCAAAAATGAAGAGTCTGAAACATGAAGAGATATTGCTGAGATTATGTTCTTTGTTTAGTCAAGTCAGTTTCAGAAAAGGAAGAAAAATGATCAGCCACATTGTTTATGTAGGTTGAACTTTAGCAGGCAGTGCTGAGTACCCCATATTTGGGTTCTATAACGTGACTATCACTTAACCAGCGTTGTGTAATTGTTTGATTTGGTGAGGAAAATGAGTTGGCTTGTGTATAAATTCGTACTCTTAGGATTAAAAATTGTGGTTGATTCCTGTGGCCTTAGAGACAGAGCAAAGGTAATGGAGGTTAAGTGTACAAGGACAAGAATAGTAACATAGCTTCATTGACCTTGTGTATAATTCAAATTACATCTGCAGCTGTTTTGCTTGAATCTATGAATGCTTACTTATGTTTTCTATTTATTTGTTTCTGTTTATGCATGTCTATCTGACTAATGATACCATTTATATTTCTTTCCTTTTCCTGGTTTCTCTGAACTTTTCTAACGTGGGTTGTGCTTCATCTAAAAGGCCGTTGCTGACATTGAGAAGGCCATAGTGGAAGCCTTGGACAAGCAGTACGCAGATGTGCTAGCACCTCTAAAGGATAATTTGGCTCCAAAGAAATTTGGTTTCAATTATGTTAAGAAATTAACCAAGCGATCCGTATGCTCCTATACAGTCCCTGATGAGGTAAGCTAATATTCTTCTTCTCTTTCCTTTTTTAGTTAATGGTAGGGTGTTACCTAGGTGCTTTTGATTTAGTTTTTATTCTCTTTTCTGGCTCTCTTTTGCCTTTCTGCAAAAGACTATTCCCAAAACGAGAGAAAGTGGTCTTTTTTATTTTTTTGTCACGCGTCCAATTTCTGTTATCTAAGTAGTAGTGACTTTTTTCAGCTTGGTATTCTGCTAAATTCCATGAAGAGAATGCTTGATGTCCTGAGGCCCAAGGTAGAGGCTCGCTTCAAGTCATGGGGATCATGCATACCTGATGGTGGGAACGCGGTCTCTGGAGAGCGTCTTAGTGAAGTTACGGTGATGCTAAGAACCAAGTTCCGAAGTTATTTGCAAGCTATTATGGAGAAACTAGTGGAAAATGTAGGTACCATCTTTAGAGCACCATGCTCTTTGAGCTCCTTCAGATCCTTAGATCCAAGGATCTGATAAATATACGAGCCCGAGAAGATATACTTGGATGGCATATATACATTATCGTACAATGATTAAGATTTTTTTTAAAATTTTATTGGACTATTTAATTGCATCTTTATTTTCTACAAGGTTTTAATTACATCAACATTTACATGCGCCTTTTATCTTGTTGCAGACCAAGTTGCTGAATGCTACAAAATTGAAAAAGATTCTCCAAGAATCAAAGGAATCTGTGTCGGATTCTGACATAAGAGGCAAAATGCAGCCATTGAAAGAGCAACTGACGAATATAGTTACTCACCTTCATTCTGTCTTTGAGACTCATGTTTTTATTGCCATCTGCCGAGGTTATTGGGACCGAATGGGGCTGGTAACTCTCATTAGAGCCTATCACATTGACAAAATAGCCATCCTCTGGTTTGTTTCTATGTTAGGATTACTGATATTCTGGTTTTCTTCTCGTCATAGGATGTACTTAGTTTCTTGGAGAATAGAAAAGAGAACAAGTCATGGTACAAAGGCACAAGGATTGCAGTGTCGGTACGTTTTTTTACTTTTGCAACTGACTAATTGAAAATTGCACAATCAGTAATAGTTCACTAAACCACAAGCTTCTTCTCTGGTAAGTTAAATTGGACTAGAAAGTATACAAGTATAGCATTTGGATTCTCTGTTCTAAGAAATACCTTCTGCATCCATGAAATTAGGACTGGCTGACCATTCTCTCCCAATCATCAGTTTATTTAGGGGCATTCCTGTGTTGATTATTGAGGGAACGTTGGTAAACTTGTTTTGATTTTGCAGGTATTGGATGATACCTTTGGATCACAAATGCAGCAACTGCTTGGGAATGCACTACAAGATAAAGACCTTGAACCACCCAGATCCATCATGGAAGTGAGGTCCATGCTATGCAAGGATGCTCCCCATCACAAGGCCAATACCTATTACTATTAACAAGGTTGCCTGAAACAGGAAGGAACCTGGCAAACAAAATGGTGGCTTGAGATTGTTTAGAAATGGTGGCCGTGAGATGACATAATCTCATTGACCTGATGAAGGAAAATTTTCAACCAGTGGGAGCAAGCGACTCTGCTGCTCCAAATTTGCAAATCTACGCTCAAAGTTCTGTTTTACACAAGTAATTGAATTTTACACAAGATGTCCATCTACCTTTTTTTAACACATAAATCAATAGACTATAGTTTTGGTTTGTGGTCAATGCAATGTTATTGCTGTTTATTTAAAAATGGGCAACTAATGCCAAAGTCCTGTGATTGTATGGCAAAGGGTCTGTGCTAAGCCAAATCATTCCTAAAAAAGAAAAATAGTTCGAGCAAAGTTTATCAAATTTTGGAATTTTTTTTTGACTAATTTGAAGATTAATTCGAATTTAATTTATTAATTTTAATTTTTGAAATGTCTATCTGTCTATATTATTAATTCATTATTAAATCAAAACCTTTTTTTTAATAATTTTCAGCAATAATTAAACAAACCTAATTGATAATTTAAAATAAATTAATTAAACTTTAAAATTTTAAATAAATAAGGACAATTTTTAGTGATATTTTCAATTTTAAATTTTATTCAATCTTAAATCAATTTTATAACTAATTGATCTTTTTAAACTTTGTATCCGATTTAACTGCCAATTCGTTTTTTAAAACTCGTTCCATCCCCAGCCAAATTAGATGAATTACTTGTGGAATTGAATTTTACTACCCAGAAGGTATCACATAATCTGTTAAAGTTCATGAGAAGACGTTGAATTCCAATTGCAGTTTAAGGAAGAGACGAATTAGCATTGGAGAAGAGGCCTTCCAAGGACAAATTTTAATTGCATTCATAGTGAGTAACAGACTAGAAGAAACATATTTACAATATCAAATCATGTCACAAAAATCAATCAATTTGTGGCATGAAAAGAATGGGTTACATCATACAGGCAAACACCAAGCAAGCTGCTTTACAAACGATCACCAACCCAACACCATAGCACTACCGGAGCCAGAACAGGACAGATCAGAGAAGCTTGGATATAACATGGCAAGATGTCCAGAAAGCGTTAGAGGCAACCCTAATTATCACAGGGTTCTGATATATCCTGTTTGTCACAAGAAACAAGGAATGGAGATCAGCAAGGAACATTGTCATCTGTCGAAACTCAATCATCATATTACAATGAAAAAACAGCGGCAGCAGTGTAAAAGAAGAAAAAAAAAGGTTACTTCAGGGAAAGATATCTGCCGACAGAAAGGATAAGAAGTAAATAACACTCAGCAAGAAGAACAACCATTTGTCGTTGCATATGCAAAAATGAATTAAGCACCAGAACAAACAAAAAGAAACTGAGTAGCATACCCAATGGCAGTTGCCCCCCATGATGCTACATTATAAATAACTTTGCTTCCTTCCCATGCCTTTCGAAGCTTTCCTTTCTTCTTTTTCACAGAGAATGTCTTGCTAAGAGCTGAAAGGTTAAAAAGCTAATGTCTTGAATTCTTCCATGCAAATTAATAACAATAAACTGGTATCACTGAAGTGTAATGTGTAATTAATGCATAATGTCAAAAGTAACTAGAAAATATTTTGCCTAAACTGACCTTCCTGGAGTTGATTAGGGGTCAAGTCCTGTAAAGACATAATATCCAAAGTAAGAAATTTTTTATTTTTCATGTAGGGAAACCAAGAGGAACCCTTTGATCAAACCATTAAGTTCATGATAAACTTCAAAAGCTAAATGTTGATTTCATAAATAGCTAAATGCTGATTTCAGAATAGTAAGGTCATACTTACAGCTGTTGATCATCTCCTAATTAGAACCAAACCCTAGGGCCGTTATACTACTAAGTAGGAAAACTCAAAGTGGATTGAAGTTAAATGGGAAAACTCCCACAATAGGATTGCCTCTGTGAAAGCCAGAATAACTAAATAACTTGTCCATGTCGATCTATGTATCATTTTGCATACCTTTGTCTGCTTAAGGGATAACAAATAAGAAGCCATGAAGCATGCAACACCTTCTACTATATCTTCTTCTCGAACAAGAACATAATCCTCCTGATCTGAATTGTCATTTTCACCTTCCCAAAGATCATTTTCACTCACCATTTCCCAAGAATTAACTTCTGTGAGCACATGAAAGCTCATTAGCTTAAAGGCCATGTAGAGGAAGCATGACTATGCTAGATTTTAAGCATACAGCCTTCAAAAGCTTAGCTTTGAGAATGCAATCAGATGCCCAGGCGAAACTATCAGTCAGAATACCATTTACAACTAAGCATACTAGAACCTTTTCCCGATGCTTACCGGGTATATTTTTTGAAATTGAAATCTGAGCACACTCCAACTTTTCAAGGAATTCAGGGCATTCCAATCTAGATTTCAGAAGGTCACACAACTGCGGGAAGAACAATAGACACATAAAACATCTGGATTACACTCCTGAAGCCAAATAGGAAAGGGAAAACACATTTTGCTCAGGCAGGGATGAAGTTGCCCGACATTGAAACTCCACCACATTTAGATTTTAACAGCAAAAATTCTACAAGCAAATTAGCTATAATATACATTTATATATAAGTTAAACTGAATATCAAAGCATTCAACATCAACAGTCGTAAATTGTATTTAAAGTCTAGCATGGAATGATTTCATAGAAAAAGAAAAGTCCCGCATTATAGAAGCATAGCTTAGCAATGAGTCAAACCCATAGGAATCATGACCCATTACAACACAATGATTCTTCAAACAAAACAAATTTCTCACATGACTTTAACGACTACAGATAAAAGTTTCCAGCAAAACTCAAGGACTACAACCACCATGAATATTCAATCAACCTCTCATAATAAACCAAAATTTAACAAAAGTCAGAATCCAGAAACAGTCAACTCCCGACCTCATCGGCTTCTCGGTTGTCAGGCGAGCCCGGCGAGTCCTCTTTAATGTGCTGCAACTGCTGTTTACCTTCTAAGCTACTTTCATCGTTGTCATCGTCAACGCCGCCGGCGTTGCTCAACAATTCAAGAGCTCTCTGGCACTCCTCGAGCACAGCCTGTAACGTCTTCTTCTTCACATGAACTCTATCTTTATCAGCTTTATTTTTGCCCCCTTCTCTCGTACCCACACAATCCTTCGGACTCTGGACCTCAATTTCCATAACTCCGAAAACAAAAACCCCCCTTTCCGAGTTTCCCTAGTTTTCACCCAAAACCCTAGAAACCAAATTCAATCCAATCAAACTCGATTTAATCCAAAACAACTCCAGTCCGATCCATAGCTCTTTTTCGTGGAATCCGAGGACAAAGTGAATAATATAGACGTCTAACGGAATTCCAACATGTGATTCTTCTTCTTGAACAAATATTTAATAAAGTTGTCTTCTTTTTTTCTGAAATTTTGATGGGTTAAAGACTATAGAAATTTGGCGGCGGGTGGTGGTGGTGGCCTCAAAGCCGCCGTGTGGCGTGTGCGGAACTGAGACGATTATAAATTTAAAATTTATAATGACGCGTTATGAAGCGTAATTGGGTAAGAGTCTGTTTCTTTCTTTCTTTGCTCCCAATTGCACGGAACGGATGATTGGGGGTTAGTCATGTCGTATTGATTTTGATAATAAAATCCATTATAGAAAATAGCATATGCTCTTTTATTTTGCCCACGCATCTGTTTCTGAGGGTTATCAGTCTGGAGATTATGATTATCATTAAGATTAAGCTTAGGATTAATTAATCTGACACAAAGTTTTAAGCTTAATTAAGTGATAATTCATCATCCAACTGTAAGTTCTCTCCTTCTGGCTTAAATAATTACTCTCATGTGACTGTGAATGTGATGTCAGTACGTCACCATGCCACGCTTTCTTTTGTTTTGGTCATTTTGACCGTCAACGTGCCCAATTGACACAATAAAATGATGCAACGTGAATCTCGTGGACAATTATAGATCCGGCCCAGAGGTCGGTACCGCTCAAATTGACCAGCGTTTAGGCTCAACTTTTTAAAAAATTAGTTTGGATCAAGTTAGGCCCAACTCTTTTTTTTTTTGCAGCTCCTAAAGGATGTAGAGAGCCGGACAACGAATGACTGCAAGGTTGGCCAAGCTGTCGGCACACTAGTTTCCTTTGTGAGGTTAGACTGAAGCCACGTCGCCTCATCTTGCTGGAAAAAGCTCGTGTCTACCACGGCTCTAGGAAACTTATACCAGATGGTGGCCACTCTCGGGCAGTCCCTAATCACATGAACCGTTGTCTCTTCCTGTCTACAGGAAAGAGACAGGAAGAGACAACTGTTGTCCTTGACAAGATGCCTTGCCACTCGCTGTTGGTTCGTCAGGAGTTTACGTTTAGCCACTAGCTAGAGAAACGATCTAATCTGCTGAGGGCTAGTCCATTTCCAAATAATCTTCCAAAGCTTTTGAGAGGATCCCATGGAGCGCCCTTCAATGAAGGCATAAGCAGACGCTATTGTAAACCTTCCATAGATGGTAGGTTCCCACAAAATCCTGTCTTCGACTAGCTCGTCCAAAATAGGGCAGCAGTTAGCTAGTTCCATGTAGATAGTGGACGGAAGATATTTATTAGATTCCTTTTTCTATGCAGACTTTGGGCTGAAAATTAAGACTAGATTTGTGGTAACCTCGTAAAGGGCCATAATTGCTTAGTGGCACCTTCAAAAATAAGGATGGGCAATGGACAAGGCTTTTGATCTTAGGTCGGGTCAAGTTAGGCTAAGGTCCAAATACCATTCCTATAATAAAACATGCAATTGGTGTTTTGTGGGACGATGATTTGAAGTTAGAAGATACTGAAGCTTCTGATAATGTTAAATAAGTTAAAATTTTAATTGTTTAAATTATTTACTTATTAAGTATTAATAAATAGAAAGGCAACTCGGTTACGATAAATATGCATTCGTTACAACAAGGGATAGGTCTCATAAGGAAAGCATAAAGAATACTCCAAGTGAGGAAAGTATAAAACTAAGATAAATATATATTTACAACTTAAAAAGGTAAATCCAACTTATCTAATATCTATTTCCAGGTATGCATATCAATGAGTCGGATTGGGCTGAGCTAAGAACGGCCTAAGCCCATCTCGGTCAAAAGTTAGTGTCCATTTGATTTTTTTTTTTTTGAAGGAAAAATCACAATCTCATTACTCAAAGAAGGTTCGAATACAATCGGGAATAGAGTTCCATGACGTAAAAGAATCATAAGAAAACGACGAGCGAGCTAGACGATGAGCACACTCATTAAAGGACCTACGAATCTACTTGACTTTAACATCCGGACGTGATAAAAGGAGTTGCTTACGTTCATGCACAAGCATCCCAGATTCGGAGAAATCATCATCTTGTGAATGGATTGCGTGAAACACGGTCTGGGTCATTTTTAAAAATTTAATAACAATGCCATTTTTGATATTTCAATCGAACTATGAGTTGGACCGAGTCGCTAAGCCTAACTCAGTTTGTAACTCAAAAATCTGGATCAAAATTGGGTTAAATCAAACCAATCGGGTTAAAACTAATATCCCTATATTCAGTTAATTTGTCTTTGCTTTATTATGTAATTTGGGAGGCAGAGTGTTCGCAACGAGGGTTACTTGCCAAGATTAACGCCACCAATTATTCACTCTCGTGCGTATCCAAAAAGATGGAAAAAAAAAACCTTTTGTTGACAAGTTGCTAATGCTCATCATCGCCCCCGCCCTCCCTCCCTCGTCCGAGGCAAATAATATCTTTTTTTGAAATTAAATTAAAAATTAAAATTAATAATGAATTTAGAAATTTATATATTAAATTATGTTTCATTAAACTTGATAATAAATCAAATCTGATCTTAACATTACATAATTTGAAATTCATTAAATTATATTTAAAGATCAAAATAATTTTATTAATTACAAAATTCTTTATATATTAAGTAAAATAATATTTTTTTTAATTAGGATCGGCTTGAATTAAATTAAAAAAGTCTTTTAAAACTTAATTTTGATTAATTTAAAATTAACTAATGTCATCTATATAATTTATTGTCATAATTATGTGTTGTATTTTTTTTCTTAATTTTGAAAATTTACAAGTCTAATTTTAATTTTTTTTTCTTTTATATTAATTAGGTCTCATCTTTGTGTCGAGAAGTCGTATTTATAATATTTTATTACTTTTACTCATTTCCTATAGTATATACTCCTACGATGGTTCTTGGACAAGAAGTATAAGGATTATTTAGTAAATATGAAAAATAAAAACATTATAAAATCTTTTAAAAGAATAATTTAAATATATTGGTCTTTAAAATATAAATGATTCAATTTTTTTTAAATTCTAAAAGTTAAGAGAATATCTATCCACTTTTTCTTATTATTCTGTTCTTATTCCGGTATAAGAATATCTATCCATCTAATAAATAAGAATTACAAAAAATAAATAAATAGATACTCATAAATCTAGTAAAAAGAGGATATGTTCAAAAGTGTCACTTAATGAAGTATCAAGTCAGACGAATAATCTGATTCCCGCAAATTAAAAGTAAAAACCAGAAAACAAACAAACCGAAAAAGGCCAAAGCTTTTCAATGATTCCTGCAGGAAAAGACAAAAAAGCCCCTAAGTACGGAAGAAAAGGGAAATATAATTGCCCCTGAGATGAACAGGTGGTGTTAGAAAAGGGAAAGTCCGTTCTCTTTGGAAGTGCAATGGTTTTCCAACTTAGACCACCGAAGTTCCCGTTAGAAATTCACTGAAAGAGAGAGCTAAGCTAATGGAAGAAACTAACGTCCAAAAGACAGAGAGAAAGTTTATTACCTTCTTTTAATAACTTCCTCTCCTTTTTCTCTCATTCCCTCCCAAACAAAAGGTATATTTCCCATTCTGTTACTCTTCCTTTTTCACTAGTCTCCGATCATTAGATTGTGATATGAGGTGTTTCATCCCTTCATGCACTACGATTCTTTCTGTAATGCATCAGATTTTTGTTTATCAGTGCGTTTCTGATACTCTTTATTTTGTTAGTCAATGTTATGGATTGTAGAATGCGGTTCTGTGGTGACTGATGGCATATATATATATTGCAGAGCATGAGCATGAGCATGAGCATGAGCATGAGCGTGGCGGTTTAACCGATCAAAAGGTGTGAGATGTGATGTCGTGATCTGGTGGATCCAAGGAATGACTGCCAACAAGAATACGGAATCTTCTCAGGTACATTTCGTGTTTGCGATTTTCGACTGGTTTTTTTTGCATGTTTTCTATTTTTTTTTCCCTCAACGCGTGCGTTGATTACGTCTGGAGTTTTTTGTATTTTGTTGCTCGATCTCGATATCGGTTTCGGCCATTGTGTAGGGAGATGGTGGCGGTGGACCTCCACCCCCTCCGCATTCGGGGCAGACCGATCAGCCGGAGTCTCGGAATAGCAATATGGTAATCAAATTTGCGACTTGGAATCTTCTAACCCTTGTTTTATCTTTTTTTTATCCAAGTATTGTAACGGTCAAATGTGGGGGTCATCATTGATAATCGAGTCATTAAGTATATAATAACAGGAAAAAGTTATAAGACCATCATTTTGGTCACTTTTGGCAATGTATTGATCCATTCGACTTTTGCGAGTTTGTTCGGAATGTGCTGGCTTTCATATGACGCATTATGAAATAGTATATTTTGATGGTAGATAAAGGATACCTGTAAGTAAATTGATAGTTATTCGAGGACAGGGATGTGTAATGTCGATAATGGTTTGTAAGGCTTATTACTTCACGTGGCTAGTGTTTGTTGCCTATACTATTAGTTAGTTTTTGCCGTTAATGTTCTGGACACTTGTAGTTTGATCAAGTATAATCTGCCTCGCAGGTTTTCAAGAGTGGGCCTCTTTTCATATCATCCAAAGGTATACCTTCATTGCGTTGGTTTGATATTTCTTCTTACAGTGAGTGATAAGCGGGCTGGAACTGATCACACGAGCCTTAAATGCTCTTGCATTGAGTTTATCTGTAATAATGCAGCCATTGTGACTCAGTTTTTAGAATCAGTCACTACTCGTTAGAAACTAATTTGCTGGTTTTGGTAACTTAGGGATTGGATGGACATCCTGGAAAAAGAGGTGGTTTATTTTAACACAAACTTCACTTGTTTTCTTCAGAAGTGATCCGGTACGTAGTATGAATGTGTACTTATTGAGGATGGTCAACTTATACTAGGGGTTTCCTGTTAACTTTTATGAATCATTGAGGTTTTATTAGGGTTTCTTTTCAGAATGCTGTTCCTCAGAAGGGGAGTGAAGTGAATTTAACCCTTGGTGGCATTGACCTCAACAATTCAGGCAGGTTGGCTTGCTTTTTCAGATTGGACTTCATTATTTCCCAACTCTATTATCGTGGTTGCCAATGTTGTGGTTTTTTTTCTACTTTACTAACTTTGGAGTGCTTTTGCATAATCTCTAGTGTTGTCGTTAAAGCAGATAAAAAGCTCCTGACTGTTCTATTTCCTGATGGTCGTGATGGAAGAACTTTCACTCTTAAGGTGGTCTTTTAGTTCTTTAAAAAATGTTCCTTCTGATATTGTGTTTGATAGCATTATTACACACTTCTCTCCGTATATTCTTCTAATTTGTGAAAGGGATGAACCTGAGACAAGTCAGCCCAAAATTTAGAATTGTCTCTGTTAGTTTGATAAAGGTAGAGTTTCCGCAGTCATCTTGCTTGAATTTTCTTCACATAGTGGTCATTTTTCTACCTTTATATTTCTTTGAAAGGATGTGCAAGAATTTCTTTGACAAAACAAAAGAAATTAGAGGCTTGACATGGTCTGGAGTTAAGAATTACATACTGATTGTATTTGTTCATGTCTGAGCTCCCAAGTTTCCAGGCTTTGCTCATTGAAGAAACAAAACTAAATAATTTAGGTTTTAAGTTTGTCTTCATTGTGACACAAAAACGCTAAGTTGAGTATTGCTAAGCATAGTTTTCAATGCATTTCACATTTTAGATTGTTTGGATTTTGAAACCAAGTTGATTGGGGTGATGCTTTTGATAGAAACAGATTTGGACAAAATGAAATTCCATTTAGATACATGGTAATTTATCACAAGTGCACAAGTAAGGAGGCTTGTCCATTATGTGAGTAAGAAGTTAGTGTTCTTCTGTTGGGGAATTGAGAGAGAAAAAGTGAACTTCATAAGTTAAAAACCCATGTTGCAGAACTACACTAAAGGAATTCATGTTTAATTTCCTTCTTAGTATAATACGTTAGTCTTCTTGGTTCTACAGGCTGAAACTACGGAAGATTTATATGAGTGGAAAACTGCACTTGAGAATGCACTCGCACAAGCACCAAATACAGCAGCTGTCATGGGGCAAAATGGTATCTTAAAAAATGAGCAGGCTGATGGAACTGACGGCTCAGCTGAAAAGCGTATGTTATTTCTTGCTTTACGACTAAGTTTGTAAAATTGCGTTACAGGCTTCAATATTGAGTTTCTATAAAATCTCAGGGAAAGAGCACTAGATATTTTTTTATGGTCATTTAGAGACTATGGGTACTCAATAGCAACATGCTAAGTGAAAAATGGAATTCTAGGAGATTACTGATAAAGTTATTTTAAACATCTGATTCTGCATCAACAGAGTTTTCCATGAAAACAACAAATGATTTTCTTGTTAGCTTTGTTTGTCCAATGTTTTCAATTCCTTTGTCTGACTTCCCTTAGTTCATAATATGACAATTTGTGTTATTTTTGTCTACATTATCAATTGTGGCAATCTTTGTAAATTGCCTTTTGTCATGGTTTTTGGGGCATAAAGATCTTACATTAAATGCTAGCCTTGAAATCCAACTCGTGTTTTACTTCACTGAGATGCTGACATCTTGGGACTACTCCACCTCTTATTTTTGTAGCAAAGGAGAAGCCACCTGCTAAGTCATTGATTATTGGCAGACCAATCCTACTTGCCCTAGAAGATGTTGATGGATCTCCATCTTTCCTGGAAAAGGCTCTAAAATTCATAGAAGAGCATGGTATGTATTACTTTCCATTATATCTGTTTAAGATGCATGTTTAAGGACCAAGATACCTTTTTGCATACTTTCCTCTAGGAATGTTGAATACAGGAGATGCTGTATGATGTTCAAGTTGTCATGCCTGCTCTATCTGAGACTGCATGTATCCTATCCTTTTCCTGCTGCTCAGAAGGAATTTGTTTCTGCTTGTTCTTCTGTAGTTGGAAACTTGGAATTAACGTGTGCAAAGATATAATAGAAGTATTTGCTACTATCTAATTGTCTGGTGTAAATGGAAAGAAAGAGGATCAACTTATGAACTTTCTTGTGTGGTGTCTGTATTAAGCTCAAAAGGGCATTTTCACTGTTAGTGCCATTTATTTTGATTGGTTTTTGTGCATGGAAGTTATTTTCCTCTGGATATCTTGATTGTGATGTTAACGTTTCTGTCTTTGGGCCTTTAATATCCTTATAACCTGAAATGCATGATTAACGTAAAGTATATACTTTATTATCCAAGTTATGGATCATTCAATTCTATTACTTGTGAAACAAACATGTAATTGTTAGTCTATTCGACTTTGAAATTAATTTCCCATGGGGGTATAGCCGTATAGGCATGCATGCATGCTTGCACAATTGTATTCTTCAGAGTCAGAGAGGAATAAAGCAAATTAATATGCATCAAGCATCAATAGGACCTTCTGTCTGAACTAATCCATTTACCCCTATTAACAAGTAGACGTTCACTTGACAGATCATTGATAAAGTACTGTAACTGGTTGTATTTTTATGAGATCTCCTTCATTTTATTTATGCAGTGACTTATAAAGTTGTTTGAATCTCATCAGCTAAAAAATGATTCACAGGAATTAAAGTTGAAGGCATCTTGCGACAAGCTGCAGATGTTGATGATGTTGAACGTCGAATTCGAGAATATGAGCAGGGTTGTTATACATTGATTACCATTTATTTTCTTCTACTTCCAATGCAGTTGCTGTAGGCTGTCTTTTTTCAAATTTCACATGTATGAATTTTGAAATTTAGGTATCATGAGCAACAAACTATTGATATAGGAATGTTGACGGTTGAGTGTTGAGATATTAAGCAGTGATGAACTCCTATTAGCTCATGAAGTCCCTTCGTTGTCTAAAAATTCTGGGTTATACTATAATTGCAGGGAAAACAGAGTTTATTCAGGGTGAGGATGCACATGTCATTGCTGATTGTATCAAGGTTTCCTTTCCTTTGTTTTAGGTCACAAAAAGTGTTATTTTTCTTGTGATAGGCTAGAGCAAAATTTGAAAGCAATGATTTCTTTTTCATGTTTCAGTATTTTCTTCGGGAGTTACCTTCATCACCAGTACCTGCATCTTGCTGCAATGCTCTTCTAGAAGCATGTCGTAAGTCTACTGCAGAAGTGCTGACACCAATGTTTTGTTCTTTCCTTCCTTTTTTTATGGATTTCTTATGTAGTATGCTTGCAGAAAACTTGACAACATAGCAAGTTCATCATAACTTCACCTGTTGTTGCTACAATTTCTTCAATATTATTCAAATCTCAGTCCTGAACTGCAGTCATGCTGCTTGGTTCATGTGACAATTCGTCTTTGAACTGGAATTTTCAATTTGAAGAGGGATTACTTCTGTTTGGTTGCTTAATTATGCAAAATTTTTGTTCTAAAAGCTACAGGAGATGAAGAGTTTGTTTCTGAAGTTCTGATTTACAGTCTGTCAATTGTTTCAACTCCTCATATATCATCTCTGTAGCTCTAAATTTCATTAATTGCTGTAGTATATGATTACTATATTTGATACATGGGCTTTAAATTTTTCATGGTGGTATGGGGCATTCACTCAGCTTCCCTATAATACCAAGATTGTTTTCATTGCTTAAAACAGTTTTATCATTACATTACTTAGTAAGCTTCTTTATGTTAAATACCAGAAATTATTTGCATGTCTACGGGATAACTCTTGAGTTAATGATGGATCATTGTCTATCTTAAAAACTATCAGAAACTTGATTGACTACTACTTTTAATTTATGGATCCCCCAGCAGTTGGATTAAGATCAAAGATTGAGTGTTAGACTGCAGGATGATAGTTTGTAATTATCTTCTCAAGGAATTAACTATTTAGCTGACTTCTAAGCAGAGATCTGACATTCTTTCTGTACTAACTATTAGGTTTCTTAGATGTTTTAGTCAGGCGAAAATGCAAGATCACTTTTCATGCTATAGATGCTGCTTTATATTGGTTTTTTTTTTTTTGATCATTGGATGAATTTACAATCTTCAGGAATTGATCGTAGCAAGAGAGTGAGTGCCATGCGTACAGCAATATGTGAAACTTTCCCTGAGCCTAATCGTCGTTTGTTGCAAAGGTAGTTTATCTTTTTCTGTATTGTGAAATATGTGAAATTTAACCTAGCATAGACTGTCACTAACTTTTCCGTTTACTGTATTTCTGCTGTTATATTTATTTCTATTTGGTTATCCACCATGTTTACTTTAAAACTAAATTCCTTGTAGGGTGTTCAACATGCAACTTTTTGTTGAGTCTTATATGCAAGTGAGATGCCATCTGTAGAATTGTTATTTCTTGACCCAAATAAAATTTGTACATGCTGTTGTTTGGGAGAGGGAAGTGGTAAGAAGATTTAGTGTGCACGTTGACAAAAACACCAAACCTTGATTGAAAAATAAGTAGACCAGCATTCTTCTGTTTCCAAGTACTCTCACACCTTTATTTCAGTGCGTGTACTTCTGTTCCAGATTTATGCATGATGTGGCCTTGTTGAAGCCTCCAATTCTGAAATTTTGATGAATAATTGGTTCCCAATAAGTGAATGCTTAATTATTGTAATTCCTGCTTCATCTTTATGGCACTATAAAATGAATGCCGGTCAAATGGTATTGGTTCTTGACTTCAGCAAAAGGCAAACCTGACTGTGATAACTGTAACATATAAATTTGGACCTTTTAGTTTAGGATAAAACATTCTGTTAGGGATGCTTGAGGTGAAAAACAATTGTAAAATTTTGTTCATTGCGTAATTGTTTCTTACAACATCTTTCTCCTTATCAAAGCGATGCTCTTTTTGTCTGCGGCACTTATTTTGGATCAAATTGTTTTATTTTCCTTTGTTATTCAGAATTCTTGTAATGATGCAAATTGTGGCTTCTCACAAAACTGTGAATCGAATGAGTACTTCAGCTGTGGCTGCTTGCATGGCACCTTTACTTCTTCGTCCTCTTCTAGCCGGAGACTGTGAAATTGAAACTAATATTGACGTAGGTGGTGATAGTTCAATTCAACTTTTGAAAGCTGCTGCTGCAGCTAATCATGCTCAGGCCATCCTTATCATGTTACTAGAAGAGTATGGCACCATATTCAGCGTAAGCAGTTATCTTCTCTATGTTTCCAGCATGGCTTTGATTATTACGCTGAAACACAGCTTGCATTGGAAGCTTCTCTTCTACTTGGGGGGGATTCACCAGAAGTTGGAATGATTAGCATGGAAATATGGATGAGATATTCTGGCATAGTTTTGGAGTCTATTGTTGAAATAGCAAGATCATGGTCACTGGTTTATAACAAATAAAATCTCAAAAATTCTTATGCTGTTCCTGTCATTGAAAATGTCCATCAAGTAATGAATAATGAGTGCATTTACCAAAGAAAGAGATGCGCTTTTCTTCCTTTTTATCCTTTTGTGACAGCAATTACAAAGAGTTTCTTCTCAACTACTTGAGGAATACTGTATGCTAGATAAAACAGCTGAGATGAACTTGTGTAGAGGCTCGTGTTGGCAATATGCAGTAGAAAAACAATGATTTGACCATATTGTCTGGTGCTGATGGCAATCGAAATATCCAAATTGGAGAAATTAGTAGCTTTTTCATTGTTTCTGTGTTGACTTCATTTGGAAGCAGCTTTTACCATGTGCTTTATTTAATTTGGTACGGTGATTACAGGAAGGTTCCATGTCTCCCGGACTATATACTGACTCAGAAGAGTGTGAAAGTGAAGGAGAGGTAACTGATGATGACGAATACTATGAAGATGATGAAGAAGATGATGCCACGGAAGAGGGTGATACTTACTCAGATGATGATCTTGAAGATGTCTCAGCTGGATCCTACACTGGGAGTGATGGCTCTGGAAAAGATGACCTGTCTGTCAATAAGGTTTGTCCACTTTTTTTCTCATTTTCATTCTGCTTTTCTCTTTTAAATTCCGTATCTTTTTATTTTTAGTGCATTTTTCTGTGCATTCGAAGAATATTGTTCGGAACCAACCCTGAGAGCTTTGCTGAAAATTATTCAAATGCTCTTTGCTTCCCTTTGCTCCTTTTTTGTCTACCAAAAGCTTGATAACTCACATTTTGAAAGGTTTATTGTCCTCAAATTTGATGTTATTCAAGCCATCAACCGATGGCCTCTCTTACTCCATTTCCCTGAACTCCTACTATTATCCATATCTCAAGCTCTTACCTTTCCCTCCTTTCTTCTCTTCCCTTTCTTGCCTAATAATTGGAATCTTGAAAAGCATAATATCCTCAAAATCAATGTTACTCAAGCCATTGAAAATGGTGGCCCCTCTCACTTCAATACCAGAACTCCTGTTATTTGTATTCTGTCACATTTTATATCATTACTCCATGCTACAAGTCTTCCATATTCCAGCTCCTCCCCAACATCCTGTTCTTTTAGTATACTGTGTTTTCACTATGCTTCAGATTAATTAATGCCTCATGTTATGCTTTCATTTCCTTGCTTGTTTGTTTTCCTAGTTTATACATAGAAACAAGGGAAAGAGCTATATGCACTAATGAGTTAAAAGTAACAGGATGGTGACGACCTTAGCTCTGGTTCCAAGAGTTCCGAGGTAGATAATGATTCTAGAGCTGAGCAGAAGTCATCAAGTTCAGTTCAAACCACATTGCTCCCTGATGGTGATGGTAAAAAAAGTGAGAAGATCACAGATCGAAGTAAGAGCGCCAATGTTTATGGTCAACTTTTAGAAGATGAATCTGTGGAAACAACTTTGGAGAGTAAGCAAACTAGTCGTAATGCACCAGAATGCATTCAGAAATCTGCAACAATAGCAAATGGACCTGCTGAAAGCATCAAGCGTCCAACTGTTTGGGGTCGTACCTCTGTATGTATATGCTCATGCATTCTTTATATGTCGTTAAGTTTCCTTTTTTGTTCAGTTCTTTCCAATTTTGCATCTTCCTACTTTGTCTCTCTCATGCAATTAGAGCACATTGTGTGTTTTAAGTTCCTTTCATTTACTGATTGTATACAAGCAATATAATTCCACTTGTAATTTCTGGTTTACCACCATTTTTGGCATGAGTTCAGGCAAGGAAGGACCTCTCCAGGGAATCAATGGATTTTCCTATTGAAGAGGAGTAAGTATTTAAACATCATTTGCACAAAAATGTAAATTCCTTTTGTATGTTTTAATTTTTGCAATTCTAGTGTGATGTACTGCATGCAGTTATTATTCATTTATTCTTAACAATCACTGCAGAAAGATGCTATTTCTCTCATTTCTAAAATGCATAGGGATATATGAGTGCATGTCTATGTTATTTGTGTGTTTGGGGTGGGTACCTATACGTGTGTGAGTGAGAGATGGGAGGCTGACATCTAGAAAAGCCTGTTATGACGCATTGACCCGCCTGGGAAGGCAAGATTAGTGCCCAAAATAAATTGAATCTGGTTTGTGCTGTTTAAGGAGGACAGTTCAAGATATATGTCAACATAATGGGAATTTACCAACAAACACTGGGAAACTAGTAATTAGGCTCTACTTGATTCGTTTATAACCATCAGGAGAAATTTTATGTGTGGAACTGATAATTTCTTTTAACAATGAAGCGACGCAAAGTCTAGTTGATTACCTTTTTCCTTTAAAATTGATCTTAGATTTTTTTTTCCCCATAATACTACTACTTTTTCTGTCAATTAGTTTCAATTCATATAGTGGAGAATTTTGAATGTTTAGTTGTAAGGTTAAAAAAATTCCCGTTATTAAAGCCAACTCATCCTTCTCTTCTTTATTCTTGTTTCATGTCATTGCACAGTTGTACTGCCTCGTATTTTTCCTTGTTGCTTTTGATCCAATATGGGATATTCTTTTTAGAATCATTATGTATGGATAATAAGCTCTTGCTATGCTAATGATCTGACCTTCTAACACATATGTAGAGCTGAACTTGAGCAGCTGGAAGCAGCTAAACTTGAGCTACAAAACAAAATTTCTGAACAGGTTAGAAATTAAAGAACGCATCTTCTTTCTGATCTATGTAACAAATTCCGATCTCTTCTGGAGCATTTCTATAACAATTTATTCTATTTTTCTTTGTAGGTTAAAGGTAATGCAGCTCTCCAAGCCAACTTGGAACAGCGAAGAAAGGCCTTTGATCAGCGGCGCTTAGCTCTCGAGCAAGAGGTATGTTCAACACTCAAAAACAGTACTTTCATTTGATTCTTTTTATCATGCTTTGGCATTTACATGTATGAGAGGATTGATGCATCTCAAGATTGTGGTAACTGTAGTAAGATTGTTGCAGTTCTATCTTTAAGCTGTTCAAAAGAAACATGATTGATGTTCTTATGCCATTGACATCCCTCATTAAACTAGTATTTTCATGTTCAATTGCTGGATTTTTCTACTTCTCTCTGGGTCTGGATTAGTGAACGGAAAATAGGCTACAGATTCCAATTCTGTAGTCTTAAGGCAATGTCAGCTCCAATCGGATGTGTTGGGAACCTTTATTGGTCCAATAACATTACAAGAATATCTGGTTGAGTTTACGTGAGAACTCAAAGTCAATAAATAATTATTGCTATTATCTGCTTTTGGTTTTCGTCCCTAGCATTGCTGTTGATAGCATGTAAATTTTTGTTTTCTGAATGCCATATTGGCCTATTATGTCATTTCAATCTGTAAATCAAGTATATATATGTGCCTTTAAGTTTTCTAGCTTAAAAAGGGGCCTGTCTTTTGTTCTTAAATAGTAAGCGACAGGAAGACATGTCTCCTTGACTGGGTTTTTTTGGTGCGTATGTACAGGTCGCAAGACTGCAGGAACAACTGCAGGAGGAGAGGGATAAGAGGAAAGCTCTTGAAGCTGCACTTAGCGCAACTGAGAAGCCCTTATTTGTTCCATCCACAATTGATGAAAAAGTTAGTTAATCTCTGTTCTAGTATATGTAATCATTGCAATGGCATATCAAGATGTTAACTTGTGGCACAGATGAAGGCAGATATTGAAGAAGTAACTCAAACAGAGGCAGATATCACAAAGTTAAAGGAGCAGGTTGATGATCTGAATCTGCAGCTCAATCAACAGCGTGGATCAAGCAATTGCTCTATGCCTGATTCCAGAAATCAGCCCATAAACACATCAAACAATCAAACAAAAGTGTAAGCCCTTTATTAGTTTTTATTCCATGTCTGTTTTTGTTTTGCTCTGTACTTTTGATGTTAGTTTGTCTTCTTCTGTTCACAACCCCCAAAAACGACTATTGTATCTAAAATTTGGATTGTTATGGTTAATGTGCTATGTTTGCAGGAAAGATAAGCAGAAGGATGTTGGAGGAAAGTCTGGAAGCAAGGTAAACCTAATCCGGCACTTCCATTATATTTTTAGTGAACTATTGCAATACTTACTGTTGATTTTCTAGGATAAAAATCCCAAGTTTTCCCTCTGCCTAATCAAAATTCTTGACAGATCACCATGCATTCGCTGTTCTAATCCTGTTCATCCTTTCATATACTTCACAGTTTACCAAATAACTGAATAAGCTTGCTCTTTCTGGAATTGCTTGATTATCTAAGGCAATAAATACAATAACCATTTCCATGTGTTAATTAATTATTGGATAATCTGGTTGCATGTATAATCTACCATGTTTCAAGTATGACAAATTTAGTTTGTCTACTACATATGTTGTGTAGGAATAGTACATTAGGAATGGACGACTGCAAATTAGATGAACTTGTGCTTGAGGTAGCTTCAAGGAATTTTTTTGATAAATTAGCTTCAAGGAATTTAGCTGGAGCCTTTCAATAAGACTTTGATATTTTTATGCACGTCGTTTCTAGCTCACCTCATCAGTATCCATAGTTTTGATTGCCACTAAATCAGTGAAAATTTGCTGGATTTTAAGAAACGGACTATTACTTTGTGAGCTCATTCGCCTATTTAACCATTTAGTTCTAATACTCTTCAACTTTTGAATTTGAATAACGGAGTGTCATGTCCACAAGAAAATTTTACCATCTGCTGCCATAATCATTGGTAGTTCTATTTCTTCCATTTTTCTTTTGTTAGCTAAGTCTACATGCTCTCATTCTTTAAGAAAAATTAAAATTTCTGTTGACTTAACTGCATAAGAAAAACTGCTAGAAAATAGATTCAGGGAAAGCTGAATCAAGTTAGCAGCCTTTATGAATGTAGATTCTCCTTGATGAACAATTCATGGCAGGATAATTCCATAGATGGAGCTGAAAGTAAGAACAAGCATGAATCATCCTTAAGCAACAAGCATCCTCCTCACAATCAGCAGCAGGGTCAGACTCGTAGAAGCAACAGTTCCAAGTCTGCGTCGACCCATTCCAAGAAATCCAGTGCAAAGAACGAGGTGAGGAGTAGGTTTTGTAGTTATCTGGGTGAAATAGCCACTCTGAAAATGATATTATTTCTAGTTCACGCAAAATGGATTCCCATTCTTCTGGCTGAGCTTGGTATTGGATATCCTTCGTTTCGCTTCGTTAATAATAGAATCGCTGCCTGTTCTAAGTTTGCGTATTTGTAGTCATACATGTGGGCTAACCACCGCAACTTTGCGAATGACAGGGAGTGAATTCTACTTCTTCTGCATTAACAAAGTTGACAACCAGACTCAATTTTTTGAAGGAGAGACGCAACCAGATTGCAAATGAACTCCACAATCTGGACAAAACCCGTGCGTCAACTCAAGCAGTCTTGAACCAAGAAAAAGGGAGAGCATTGGAGGATTCTCAATCAGCCCAGAACCCAGAAAAAGGGTTTGAAACTGAAGAGCAATCACTTCCTAATTCTGACAAGTCCAAGAAACCAGACAATCGAACACTGAAAAACCAATATGATTCGGAGGGTCATGATCCTAGAATTCTTGAGAGAGGAAAATCTGAAGGTAATGTATCTTACGTTGCAGGATCAGGAGACCATCCAGAAGCGACCTCAAGAACCAACACCAGATGACTACTCATTGGTCTTACCATATTGTTTGTGCATATGCAAGATGGTTGTGCTGGCTAATTTGTTTGTGAATATCAAAAGGTTCGATCGGTGCTTATTCCAGCAGCAGATGATCATACCTGTGGTACTCCCCACGAGCCCATCATGTACATATCAATTATCTCCTTCAAGTTCATTCAAGCAAGTGATTTCTAATTTAGCCGTGAGTTCGTTTCTTTCTTCTTTCTCTTCTTTCCTTTTTTGGGTTTAAAGACAATGGGTAAACGCAAATTTTGGTGTAATCGAAGTTGCTTAAGATCAAAGCTTCCACTTGCCTTTTCTTGGGTCCAAGTCAAATTGTATTTCTGGGTCAAGTGATTCTTAATTAGATGACTTCAAATCTCTAGTATTTTGTACTTTGATTCCAGTTTTATTGGACGTGTTGATCTGATCAAATTCCTTGACCTTATAGCATCCTTCATATAAACTTCATAAAAAGTCCAAATCGCATTTTAATACTTTTCAAAAAAATTAAAGTGAATAGTATTTTAAAAATATTAAAAAATAAAATAGTATTATACATCCGATAAAATTTAAAACCGATTATTAAGTGAATACTGAATAGTATATTTTGACTGTTATAACTTATAAGCCCTAATAGGCAGTAAGAACTAAGAACAATTCGGTACGATGATCTTTTAGATCGTCGAGAGAATAACTAAAGTATAATACTAATTCTTCGTCGTCATCAATCAAAACTGAAAATCCTTAAGCAACTTCCTAACTTGCTCAAGCGTCACGAACAGAACCACAGTGAAAGGACCCTGCCTCGATACAGTTGGTATAAAACCTTTGTAAAGAGCCATAAGCCCTTCAGCTCTTACAGTCTTCAACGCACAGTCAATAGCTCCTTTGTACGGCGGAGCATTCCCAGGCTCCACCTTCATATTCATCACTCTCGTCTTTATCACATCCACGGGGTTCGACGCTACCGCCGCCACAAACCCCGCCGCGAAGCTCGCCGTCACGTGGGTCCCAAGCCCATCACTCATAACCCCATTGTCCAAAATCGCCTCCTTCATCTGGTCATATGACGCCAGCTGTGACGCCGTTACTATCATCGCGCGGTTCACCGTCAACGAGGACCCACGCCACAGGCTAGTCACACCTTCCTGTTTAGACATCCTTGATATGGCGTCGATAACGCCTTTATAGTTCCGGCGCTGAGCGGGCGGCAGCCTGCCGTCGCCTTGCATTCTTACCATCGCCACGTCGGCGGGGTTCCCGACCGCCGCACCGATCCCTCCGGCGATTAACCCCGCGGCAATTTTCCTGGTTAAGGGCATGGTATTAGTCTCCTTATTCGTCCACTTTTGTTTGAGCACATCGTAGAGCCCCATGCGAGTGGTTGAGTAAAGTGTTTGCCGGAGTACGGTGGCGGAGACGCCAGAGAACAATGCGGCTACTCCTTCGCTCTGAACAATCCTCATGCCGACGGAGATGGGTCCGACACGGGCAGGAGGCGGGTGGTGGAGGACGGCGGCGGAAGACGAGTTATAGGCAAAAGCTGGCCGGAGATTATGAATCCGTTGGGCATTCGGCAAGTTTTCACCTTGAAGCTGCATACGAACCTTAATTAGGTCCAGAGGGTGTGTAGAGCAGCCAGCAATCACGGAAGCAATTCCTCCTTCGACAAAACCCTTAACTCCCATGATTAGGACTCTTCCCAGAACTTTTAGCGTACAAAAATAATGTCAGTAAGATCGGAAACAGGAAAAAGAAATTAAACCCAGTTAGGAGAAAGGTCGCTAGAGACCAAAAGATGGGAGTGTAAGCTAAAAGCTATGGAGGAAGAGTGAGGGACGCAGGGCCTTTGAGTCATATGCTAGTAAGATACAACTATGAAGACTTGGAATGTTGTGTTGGGAGGAGAAAGGAAAGGGTTAGCGAGTTTATATACAAAGCGACAGAGCGTAAAGGAAAGAAAGAAGAAACAGCCAAACGGTGTCCATGGAGAGGAAAAAACGCGTTGGTGTGGGAACCATGTTTGAAATTCTCGTTCTAATTCGGTGGTCTTTACTCTTCAAGTTTGGTCTTTGGAATAGGGAAGGACCGGTTCTTTTCCTCCTTTTTCTTTGGAAAATTTTTAATTTTTAATTTAATTAAAATTATTAAATAAAAAGTAATTAATTTAATTTAATTTATAACATTTTATTAAAATTGGTTAATTAATTAATAAATTAATCAATTTTTAATAACAAGAGTTATTAAAAAATTTAATTAAAAATAAAAATTGAACTAAAAAATTGAATACTTTAAATTTTTTTAATTAAATTGATTAAATTAGTTAAGTTAATGAACAAAAAAAAAAACTTAAACTCTCTCAAATGACTCTTAATAATACTTTTTTTTATAGGCCCATTTACTTCAACAAATCTAAAACCATAAAAATCTTAAAAGAAAAAAAAATGAAAAAAGCAAAAACCCGGTTCTTGGTGGCATCAATTATGGCTTGATTATGTTCTCCGGTCGAATCAAACAGTTGTGAGAAAATGGATTGCTTATTGCTGTAAGATAATGTTGAGATGTATTTAGGCACAGAATTTGGTTTAGGATTAGACACTAACCAAACCATCTATCTAATTAATCGTCGGTAATGCATAATTAAGACTCCTACTCTTCCAGAGGAAGACTCGGTCTAGTCCATTTCCTTCTTGAAGTTGCGTATTTACATCATACGTAGTCTTCGCGTGAACATAAAAATGGAAAAAACTATATGTTATGGAATTCCTTGTGTAGAAATGGTCATACGTAATGGACTGACTTCATCGATTCAAATTTGTCTCCTTGTCCGCGTATTAAAGTTCTCAACCAGAGACATAGACCAAAATCTTATACCATAAGACAAGTTCAATTCACTATAAAGTATTATATTCCTAGTATATTTATGACAATTACTTATTCTTGTGTTTGGTTAGAAAAATAGAGTTATAATAGTTATTATCGGGTTTAATTATTTCCGGATCTTGGGGAATAGCTAAAGAAGATATACCCTTGTCTTTACCTATTCTGGGTATGTCGGAATAAACTTTACGACGTTGAGGACCGAAATATCCTTGTCTCTCTCGCTCTCATCTTTAAGCTTCATGCTCTCGTCTCCCTTGCTCTTGTCCTCCTTGCTCTCGTCTTCACACTCTCGTCTCTCTCGTTCTTCACGGTTTTCTCCAACATTTCTCTGCCAATTGCATAAATTAGGTATGTTTCTTGTAAACCTAACTTCGCCGCTAATTTTTTTTCTTTTGCTATCAATGTGGTTGTTTGGCTTACCTCATCAGCCAAATAGCTTTTGTGATGCTTATTTGGCTTTCTCATCTCTTCCAATCAACTTGATTTTCTTTTAGAATTTATCTGCGGCCCGTCTCTTCCCTGCATCTGTGCGAGTCTTTCTGTTTGATGAAGGGTTGTAACAGCCTGCTTGTTCCCCTTTGTGGTATTCAAGCAGTTGGGTCAACTTGTTTAAATGTGTTTGCATCAACTTGTTTGAAGTTAGAGTGAAAAATCATCTGAATTGCTTGGGACGTGTTAATTGCTAATTGATATGATTGAAGGGTGTTTGAGTTATCTGGGTGGTATAAATTATGTTGAAGATACGTTATCTGTGTGGTATTAATATGGATTGTAGGGTGTCTGCGTTATCTGGGTTATGGCACTTATTAGAAGAGTTTGTTCCCAGATAGATTTCCATTAGAGCAAAAACTAGAAGAGGAAACTACTGGTAGTTAAAATTGGTTGTGAATGAATTTAGCCATTGACAAAATTTTTATTTATTTCAATAGGCTATATATGGTATGAATGTAGATGGAGAGATTGGTTTCCTGCATTATCTTCATGTTGTGGAAGATAGGAAAATTTGTTAATTATCTTCAAAGAGAAGATTATTACTGGTCTTAATAGAATTTCATCCTTGACAAACTTGTTGAAGCATTGATAAATTGTTGTTGGTTTTTAGATATGAAAACAGAGAATAAGACTTAAAGTTGAAAAGAAATAAATATAAGGCATATATAGCAGTACATAGTCTCAAGCATAAAAAAAGGGATATATATATATAGTAGTACATAGCAGTATATATGTAAAGGGATATTAGATGAACACAAAAGTAACCGTTGTGATGTAAACCATTACTGCATAACTTAACTTTTTTAGAATAACAGATTATAACTTAACTTAATTATAGTGAACTTCAAATTGAATATTGAATAAATGGTGTTATTAGCAATTGAAACAAGTCATAACAAATTCTTAAAATGCTTTATTATGACAATTATGTTTATGTTAAACTCTAAAAAGAAAACATGTAAGTTACAGAACTTCATTTTCTTCAAGCATACTTCAAATCCTTTGTTTCATTTTAGTGTCCACGAATTTGCACAGGGTGACTAATTAAGTCACTAGCCACACACGGGGGTAACTAATTAAGTCACCCTCGTGACTAGCCGCGGACGAAGGTGACCTAATTAAGTCACCCCCGTGACTAGCATTTAACCTAAATGCTAGTCATGCATGGTGATGACTGACATTTAAGTTAGTCACACCACCTTTAAGGTGGTGACTTATCACCACCGAGAAATGGTGACACTTGTCACCACTTTTCTTTTCTTTTTTTTTAATTTTTATCTCTTTTCATGCAACTTTACTTGACTTTCCCTTCAACCTATATGCAAAATTCACAAAAATAATCCAATTAATATTCATGTAATATTCACACCATTTGTATTCAATTTATCTCACATTTGGATCAAAACACAAATATTTGTAACCAAAATCAAAATATGAATGTACTTCCTTATCCTTAGCCAGTAGGATCATCATGCTTATCATGCTTTTGCCTTTCTTTCTATCTTCCTTAAGTTGGTGTTGGGTTATTTGAGTTATGGTTTCATTTAAACTATTTGTTTGAGTTTTGGTTTTTATGTTCTATAATCCCCTCTTTTTAACTCTAGAAATATTATCTTCTTTTTTTGTCTCTTAGTCTACTTTATGCCTTCAACTATTTTGAATTATTTCATAATTGTTCTCTTACATTGTACATTGTTTGAACAAATTTATGTAAATACATTAGAAATTTTATTTTTTGCAGTCATGGCTCGTTTCAGTTTGAATTTACGTAGAAATGCCGAAAGAACAAAAAGGATTGTGGTTGTCTTAACTGTATGGTTGCAGTCGTGTAATGTTATTAGTTCGCTATTCAGTTTGTTAGCATCAAAGGCTTCTTTATATAATTATAGGCCAAAGGTTAGAAGTTATTTTCTAAATTTTTATGCAAATCGAGATTATGTGAGGCGAATTGTACATGACAATGATGAGTCATGTATTTCAATGGTTAGGATGTATAGGCAAGCTTTTTTTAAATTATGTGAAATGCTAGAAAGTATAGGAGGATTAAAGTTAACAAAAAACATGCTTATTGATGAACAAATAGCGATTGTCTTATGTATTATTGCTTATCATGTTAAAAATCAAGTTATTAGGAAAAATTTTAGAAGGTTAGGTGAGACAATTAGTTAGTGTTTTCATAATGTTTTAAATGCAATGATGCATTTGCAAGATCATTTGTTTAGGAAACTTGAGTCTATATCAATAAACTCTTCAGACCATCGGTGGATGTGGTTTAAGGTAGATAATCACCCTATTATTTTTATAAGAAAATATAGTGAATATGATTAAGGTTCCTCATTATTTTTTATTTTATTTAAATTGTAGAATTGCTTAGGTGCTCTAGATGGGACACATATCAGGGTTAATGTGTCAATTAAAGATAAGCCTAGATTTTGAATTCGTAAGGGCGACATTGCAACAAATATGTTAAGTGTGTGCACACCTGACATGAAGGGTCAGTAGCTGATGGTCGAGTTCTTCGTAATGCAATT
Organism: Erythroxylum subrotundum; assembly: GCA_027563845.1. Lineage (NCBI taxonomy): Eukaryota > Viridiplantae > Streptophyta > Magnoliopsida > Malpighiales > Erythroxylaceae > Erythroxylum > Erythroxylum subrotundum. The sequence goes on along the minus strand of JAOQMQ010000002.1, from coordinate 4,509,170 downwards.
ACTAGGACACATGGACTAAAAGTACCTCATGTTAAGCTTTCCTCTATGATATAGGAAGGTTGTTTGAAATTTTGTATATGAGATAATGTACATTGAATAACTTATGTAGTGTTTTTTTATAGAGGTTGCTATTACCTAGTTGACACAGGTTATACAGATTGTGAGGGCTTTCTTGTACCTTTTAGGGGTCAAAGGTACCATTTGAATGAATGGCATCAAGGTTACCAAACAAGAACTCCAGAGGAATTTTTTAATATGAAACATGCTACTGAACGCAATGTAATTGAGAGGTGTTTTGGGTTACTAAAAATTAGGTGGGCTATTCTTAGGAGTCCATCATTTTATCCAATAAAGACGCACAATCAAATTATTATAGCTTGTTGTTTGCTTCATAATTTTATTAGGCAGGAGATGAGTTTTGATCCTATGGAGAGTGATTTAGGGAATTATTTTCACACCAATCCAGTTGTTGAGGAGGAGTGTATAGCTGCTATTGAGTCAACTAATGCTTAGACAAATTGGAGAAATGACTTGGCACGTGAAATGTTCAATGAATGGCGAACATTTAGGCAAAATGAGAATTGACATTTTTTAGGTGTTCTATTATGTTTAAGTGTTAGGAGGTTTTATATTATTGTTTATGTAAGTTGTCTCACTCTTTGTTGTTTATGTTGTAAGTTGTTATTAAGCACTATATGAATATTTTTGAGTTGTTGATCATTAATGTTAATTGGTATGAAGAATTTTATGAATGTTTCCTTTATTATGATGTTTATTTTTTAATTTATCAATATTGCTTTAATTTGGTAGATAAGTGTGTCGATGAATTCCCCTTCAACTATTGATTCTCAAAGTTTAAAAGGAACAAAAAGAAAGTGGAACTATGGTAAGGATGTTGTGTTAGTTTCCTCCGTGGTTGATTTGCATAATGTGGGAACATACAATGCTGATACTGAATTTAAAGCTGGGTATCTCAATGAATTAGAAAGAATGGTATCAACAAAGCTTCCTAATTCAAACTTAAAAGCCAGACCTCACATAGAGTCTAGGATTAAGACTTTAAAGAAAGAATGAATCATTGTTTATGATATGGTAAGGAAAGATACTAGTGAATTTGGATGGGATACCGAAAGGAAGATGGTCACTGCTGAAGATCATGTATGGGATTCTTACTTAAGTGTAAGTATTGAACTTTTAACTTGTTTTAAGTATTTTCTTTAACTACTTTCTTGTCATTTATATAAATTAATGATGTTTTTTTCATCTTGCCAGAGTCACAAAGATGCTGCTCAATTTTGAAGGAAGAGCTTTCCTTTCTATAATGAATTGACTGGGATGTATGAAGAAGATCGTGCAACTGGAAATGATGCACAAACTGTTGCAGATATTCTTGAAGAAATGAAAAGACAAGAAGGTGTAGGTGGGTCAAATGAAGGTGGTGAAGATCAATATGAGCATAGTTTGCATGATATAGATGAGTCCTTTACCCAACCTCAAGCATCAAATCTTGAAAGACAAGTTGAAAATATTTCGGAGAGGAGAAAAAAAAGGAGAAATGATACGGGAGAAGCAAGCTATGTAGATTCACTTATTGTTGCTGCTAGGATGTTAGGTGATACCATGGAGATAAATTGTGTAAAAGTATTAAGATTGAAATGTATATTCAACAAAGAGTTAAACAATTATATAGTGCATTGGGTGAGATAAAGGGGCTCACAGATGATGAAAGGGATACTGCTTTAGGCAAAATTCCTTATCATCCTACACAAATGCCTGTGTTTTTCATTGTTCCGCCTTCTCATTGACTTGGGTGAGTGAGGAGGTTTCTTACAACACACTGAAGGTTATATTGAAATTTAAATATTTTGTCTAGTTATTTAAAATAGGGCTGAAACTTAATTTTTGTTCAACTAAATAACTTTTTAGCAATTTAAAATCCTATGTTATATTTATTTTCAATATCGTTACATTGTTATTTTATATTGAAATTGCGACTATATAATGAATGCTAACATGAGTCGGACCAGTAAAAATTAACCACTGCAAAATGTTAGAAAGTCATATGATAAGAAGAAAATTAATAATAATAAATAAAATTAATAAAATTAATATTAATAAGAATAATAGTAAGTAGAATAATAATAATAATAATAATAATAATAATAATAATAATAATAATAATAATAATAATAATAATAATAATAAGAGGAAGAATAAAATTAATAATAAGAAGAAGAAAATTAATAATAATAATGATGATGATGATAATGATGATGATGATGATGAGGATAAGGATAAGGATATTTTGGTCTTTTGTTAGTTATTCCTTTGTCATTCCAAGTTTATATTTTCAAACAAAGCAGTGACATTGAAATTCTTTAGCAGTAAACTAAACAAAATAATACATATTCTATTATATTCCTCATCTTTTCTATTCCTAATAATGATTATTCTATTCCTTTTCTATTCCAGCCGTTAAACCAAACAAGCCGTATGTGAAAAACAAAAACGGTTTGCTTCGAGGGATGACAGTGTTTCAGCTTTGTTAATTTTTTAAAAATAAAAGTGTAAAATAATAATTTTTTTATAATTAAATTTAGAATTGGGTTACCTAGATCTAGACTTACCTAAGGCCCATAAAATAGTTAAATCTCAAGTTGGCCTATTAAAAACACTTAAATTTAGGCTCCTAAGTCTCTTATTGTCATTCCTACCTTTGATTATGAACATTCAAGTCATTGTTATTAACCAGTTTTTTAAGAGAAATTAAAAGTTTTACATTTTATTATAGAAGTATTTTTACATGAATAAAATCTTATAAAAATGAAAATTTTCATTCTATGTAACATAAGTTTCGCAGTAGGTAACTAACATTTAGTTCAGGTAAACAGTAAAACTTTTCAAGTAGAACCCACAATGTAACTTATGTGTGTGGTCCTTAGAAGTAGTTTAGGTAAAGAAGAAAACCATTCTAGTATTTTGAATTATTATTAAATTTTAAGTTTAAATTCAAATTTTTATTATGATTTTTTAAGTGTTGTTGAAATATAAGTGGAAGTTTGTCCTACATTAAAAAAAATGATCTTAAGCATGCATATAAGCCTAACGAGTTACTCCTCTTATTACCAATTGATTTTAGGATGAAACCTTATTTAAGTTTGTATATGCTCAGTTTATTTAAACTCAATCTTACAAAATTTAACATTGTATCAGAGCCAACGAAAATCTTGGCTTACTATTTATCCCAAAAGGGGACCCATCATTTAAGCAACTGGAGAATGATTTGAAATCTACATAGAGCAAGTGGCCTAGTAATATTGTTTACCCCAAGAAGGGGCCTATTTGACCTCAATCAGAAATCCAATTCCTGATGAGGATTGTTTACGTATCTCTCCAGATTGTTCAAATAAAAAGGGACTCATATGTGAGAGGGAGTATTGAGAATATTCACGTATAAGTGTCCCACATCAAAGAAAGAGGAGAAAGAATATTGACATATAAGTCTAGTAGATTATTCTACCCATTGCCAATTAGTTTTAAGATGGAATCTCATTTGGGCTTATGCATAGTCTCACTTTCCTCCTCATGTGGGCCTATAGGCCCATTGCAAATCTAACAAGTGTTTTCAAGTGTTAGAAAATTGGATTTATATATGTGTTACGAACTCATCAAGCACTTGAATTGTGGTTGTTACTTAAATTGAATTTATTAGTTTATTAATTTATTTGTCTATAATATATAGTGAATTATTATTTGTATTTAAAATGATATTTAATGTATTTTTTAAGTTCCTTGTTACGAAGAAAAAATGATTTAATGGCAACCCTTGGAAAGTTAAGTGACGAAAGGTTGGAGTAATGGGCTATGTTATCAGGGTGGTAAATTAAAATCAAGAGAATAAATTCGATTTGACTAAAATTAGGTTGGATAACTAAAATAATATTTGAATATTTAAGTCTTATTGAACTTAGACACCAATTTGACAAAATTTTAAATCTAAAAATAACGGGACATTAATTGGATCTTGCCAACCCAAATTAAGGTAAACAAAATTTAATCAACTCAAATGCTAATATTTATTTGATCAAATTCAAAAGAGTCTGTTATAAAACTTCATATTAAGAAATGTTAAAACTTTGAGTGTGAAAACCTTGATCATACCTATATATTATAGAATATTTCTAATTGATTTAATTGAAACTAACAAAGGCAAGTTATTGTAATTGACATAACTACAGAAGAAATAGATATTGAATCATATAATATCTTATATTCTACGAATCCTTATACAAAATCATACTATTTATATAATTAGTTATGAAGATATTCGCTAGAGAATATCAATGTTAGATAATCGATACAATTTTCACTATGTCAATCTTGTTGAAGTGCTTCAATATTTGTGACAGATTAATTTCTACTTAAATTTAAATACTTCAAACTTTTCAAAAATTTAAATTGATATTTCATTTAACATGTATGATTCTAATATACAAAGTCATCAGTAAATATAATGAAATATAATTATTCATATTTTTATAAATTGTTATTGCATCTCATACATCATATGTATAAATTTTAACAAGTTAGGGTCATAATCAAACTTTCACTAAAGGTTGATATGGTCACTTTTTAACCTAAACAGATTTATAAGTTTCATATGGTTCATAATCAAAAAGATACATATATCCTTCTATATAAATTTATGATTCTCGTTATGTTGTTGTAATTTTTGTTTTTGGCCAATGTTGTTGTAATTAATATTACATAAAAAGATAATATATGTTATCTAACTTTATATTTTTACAACTTATATTAAACATAAAGACTCCATTTATCCAACATATACAAAATGTTTGTATAAACTTGGATGAGATAATTTTACTCAACATATACAATACTAACTCCTTTATGTCTTTTTTTTTTCTATTTATAGACATTAGGTTTTTGAATTAAAATTAAACTACTAATTATAATTAAATTATAACTCTGATTATAATTATAAATTAATTTTAATAAAATCAAATATCTCATATTTGATCTCTAAAATTTATTAAAATTTACAATTAAGAACACAACTTAATTTAAATTGAATTTTTTCTTTTAAATTGGTCATTATGTGTGACATATTAGGCTCCTATAAACTATAATTATAATTTATAAGTAGAATTAGATAAATTAAAACTTCTTTTGACTTATCTTTAATTCTCTTATTGAATAATCTATAATTATATAACAAGATTGACATCTAATAACATATCATGACCATTTAAATATGAAAAATGTCTAAATAATTTAACTTCATTCGTCTATGTATGGTTATAATATATAAATCAATTCTTTTGCCTTTTAATATTCCAATTAGACATGATCATGGAATAAATGTCTATTTTATTTAAATTCAATCATTTTTATCTTGATAATAATTAATTGATTTGTAATTAATACTTGAAAACAAAATTTTCAAATGTCAATTCACCTCAGTTATAAGTTTTCTTAAATTGCTACTAATCTATTTTCACATAGTTCATATTATTTTCAAGTACTACTAACCGAACTACTCTTAAATAAAATAGCTTATAAATAGCATTAAAATATAATAATTCTATATAAGATACCTTGGTAGTCTCGAGCTTAAGGATCAACTATACAGCCATAATAATGATGAAATGCACGGCAAATAAGTAGTGCTCCATTTAAGATCCTCATAATTGACCTATTCAGTGAACTTATTCTCTAATAAGTACCCACGTGTTTATTTAAGTGTCTCAATACTTTAGTATGGGAGATCAACTACTTCTTTTATGAGGAAAAACACAAAGTATACTAGTTTCTCCTCTCTGTTAATGTCCAATCTTGATAAAGCAATAATTAGGATTAATTTAAGGATAGTACATAAATACAATATAAATCTCATAATTATGATCTCATCAAAATTTTATTCATAAAATATTTATCTTATGAATTTTAGTTTATATGTTAGTTAATTAAACAAATAAACATAAGATAAAAATGTCTTTACTAATTATGTCACAAACTAACAATTTTCCAATTGCACTAAGTCAATCACTTAAGTTTCTTTTATTATATCACCATATGATGATCATACTATTGTCATAATAGTGGTTTGGTTAGAAAATTGAACAAGATTCTTTTTGGTAAATACTTGCATAAATCTTACAACTTTTATCTCAATTATTATCATAATTAAGAGAAACTATCAAAATACATTATTGGATCATTGAAAATACATTATTGGATCATTGATGAGATCTTAAGCTCCTTTTATATGCCTAATGACTTAAATGTTCCATAGAATATTACCATTTCAACATTGCAAGGAACTAAATCAATTTCATTAAAGAATTTCTTGATCCAGATAATCATTTCCACTAAATGAAAAATGTATTATAACTTAATCAACAACTGATGCTATATTGGAACCTTTCTAACTTAAAATAATGTTATTTTAAGTAAATTATACCTTAATTAGGACTTTCATGTGTCAAACAAAGTTAATATCCACATAACCTTGAACTCATATATAAAATAATAAATATATTTAATACTTCACAAGTAAATATCTCAAATATTAGACACCTTTAGTACATTATCTATGTACTTAGATTATAATAAGTGCATAACTTTTGTATCTATCTTTATAGATTTAATTCTCATAATTAAGTTGTTATCTTTTTTGTATCTAATAAGAGTTATTCTTAGACCATGGCGTCTTCAATACTTGAAAAAACAGAATTATTATTATCTATTAATAATAGGTCTCTATGCACTGCTTCTGAAAAGGATAATTATACTCATACTAACCTTTTTTTTATAGAAATGATGAATCATAAATCATCTCTAAAAATAAACTCATTGAATTCATCATGAAAGTAATTCTTTCAAAATCTTGTAACCTTCAAATGATACATCAAATGTATCAACAAAGTGATAGTTTCATTTGGATGTACTGTTATGGGATTTGAACTTTTTCAAACTTCATCTACCCTTATTAATTATCTTTGATAATCATTATCCTATAAGTACGTATTGAAAAAAACATATTATTCAATAGAATATATAAAATTATATCTAAACCATTTGGATATCTTATAACTTTTTACTATCTAATTTAGTTATAAACTTATTGGATAATATATACTTCAGCTAAACATCACATCTTAAAATCATTAACTTTAATTCTTTTAAAGTATTATTATTCCATATCTAATGTGGAATCTTTCTAATTGATTTGATTTTAACTAACAAAGGCAAGTTGTTATACTAGGCATAACTATAGAAGAAATAGATATTGAATCATATAATATCTCATACTGTCACCCCTCCTTATTCAAAACCATACTATTATGAATTTCATATATGGAGATATTTACTAGAGAATATCATTCTTTATAAATAATCGAGAAATTTTAGTTCTCACTACGTCAATCTTATTAAAGTGTTTCAACATTTATAGTGCTTAATTTCTACTTAAATTTAAATATCTCAAACGTTTCAAATACTTAAATTGATATTTCATTTAATACGTGTGATTCTATTATACAAAGTGATTAGAAATCGATATTTCATTTAATATGTGTGATTCTATTATACGAAGTCATTAGTAACTATAACGAAATACAAGTATTCATACTTTTTTATAAATTGTTATTACACCTCATACATCACACACACACATTTATATAATTAATTAATTAAACTATTCAGTACCTTAATCAACCTTTCACCAAAGGTTGACTGGTCACTTTACATCCTAACAAGATTCATATGGTTCATAATAAAAAGAATACATATATCTTTGTATATAACTTTATGATTCTCATTATATTGATGTAACCAATATACATAAAATGATAGTCGTTGCTACCTAACTTTGTATGCTTGCCACTTATGCTAACATATACAAAACATTTGAATAAACTTGGATCAACTACTTTTACTAAGCAATATATTTCTTATTATGTCTAATAATATTGAATCTAGATTCAATATCAAATACTAAACATATGAATTAT
>JAOQMQ010000002.1:4474574-4484911 GCA_027563845.1 Erythroxylum subrotundum | reverse complement strand
CCACGTGAGGTTTAGTAGTGATCGATCGTAGTGCGTCTTTATCGTAGGATATGTACCAGAATGACCTTCGGGCGTCCCGGTGCGTACTCTACGGTAAGGGGACGCTACACTTATGATAGAACAAGATGCTTTATCATGTAATCGAACATGGTGCATTCATGAGCTACTGTGAGTGCTATATAAAGGATGCATTAGATGGTTATATGATCAACTTTGAATTATTTGCCTAATAGTGGTCAAATTTAGAAAGAAGTGACTTGTAATGCAATTTAACAATTGAAGACATATTAACAATTGAAGACATATCATATGGAGGCTGCTTTTGGTTTTGTATGCAGGTCTCAAACAATCTTCAATGAAAAATGCTACGCTCACCTAAACTTGATTAATTTTTCATTAAGTGGAAAATGAAATATGAATGTCTTCAATATGTTTTCAGTTGAAACCTTATCAAATTGAATCATATTAACTATTACAGAGCTATTACATTTTACCTATTACCCATCTGCTGTAGACATCATATCTAGAACATGTGTAGCAAGAATTAAAAATGAATATGAACATCCTAAGTTGTCAAATGCGGAGATTTTAAAGTCCCAAATTTTAACCTAACAATTTTCTTTTAAAAACAAGCAATTCCAGCTAGGAATTGGTTTGTGGCACTTGAAGAAGATTTTTAAATCGGTTAAGAGAAGAAATAATGAATTTTGGTTAAATAAGCATTTTAGTATATTTCTTGTATAGAGAAAACAAGAATTGGTATCTAAACGATTCCTCTCCAAAAAGGTAGGAACTAAATAAACTTAAAATTGTCATATTATATCTTTTAAAGTGTTGCCTATCACCTGTCATTTATTTTAATAAGTCTCTATTACTTATTATCATATGAAAAACATTTTAGAATTCTTTTTAACTATTCATATACCCTTAATACTTTGAAAATGTATAATTGCATGCAATATCTTTACCTCTCTTAGGGTTTATATGTTTCCTAGATAAAATTAGTTAGTTTATTTTGTTTTATCTATAAATATAACTTCATAACATAATAAAAGTGTTCTAAATAGCTAAAGAAATAATAGTTAAGTATAATTGAATATATTTATATATTTAAGTAAGCAACAAAGCTTCAAAATAGAACTTTTGCAAACTTCATTTTTGTATCTCATATTTATTTATTCTTTGTGATGTGGTAGTAAAATTTGGGATAATGAATTAATAAGTACAAAATTTTTAAAATATTTTTTCAATTTAATAGTCAACGTTTTAAATTTTTCAATTTGATTTTAATGTTTTAAAAAACAAAGCATTCAATTCAAATTGTTCTCTTCATTACTATTTAACTAATGTGATAAACGAAGCATACAAAAATTGACACTTAAACAAGCTAAATGGCTCTAATTCAAAGTTCAATAGTTACACATCTGTTTTCAATTCAGTAGTAATTCTAATAAGTTATTTATCTCTAAATTTTTTATTGTCTTCATCAGTCCCTCCATCCCCATTTTGTCATCTATTTATTCTTGTGGAATAAGATTATACCAATGTCTATAGAAGATAACAAATCTTTAATGATAAAACAGGAAATCAAGTCAATAAAAACAAACTAATTCTAATAAGAACAAACAATTTCAATAAAAACTTATCTAAACCCACATATCTCTTACTCCTCCAAATTCATAAGTTTTTATCTTTTTCTATCTTTTTTTTTTAAATAATCCCACCACCCCCACAAATGAGAAGAGAAGTCATACCTTTAAAGGTCTTGCATACACGACAATAATGCAATAGTTGTTAATGTTGGATAATATGTTTGCCGACATAGTGGGGAATGAAAAGGATGAAGAAGGAAAATAACTCAAAACAACAAGAGAGAAAGATATGTGATAATAAAGAAGAAAACCATCATTAATCTATCATTGGTGATGTTAGCAATAGTAATGGAAACCGTGGAGACAGTAATGGGAGCTTCAATGGAGGTACTTATGTGGTCATCCAAAATGTCTTGTATGGACCTAAAATTTGGTTATCAATAAATAATTTTTATGGTTTGTAGATTGTATTATTGCAAAAATGTGCATTTAAGATAATTAAAAAATTTCGGGATAAATGACTTGTTAGAGTTATTAGATAATTAGATAAAAGGCATAACTGTTAAACCTCAAATAAGAGTTAGTAGCATGTTCAGGTGTTCAAATTCACATACTTTTGTATCCGCAATATCAAAATATTAATGTAGAAAATATTTTAAATTGAATGGTCCAAATTTTCTAAAATTTTTAGAACTAAATTGAAAATTTTAAAAGATTGAACTTTGAATTGAAATATCTTAAAATTTTTTAGACTTATGAATCTGTTATCCCTTAAAATTGTATTAATCTAATGGTTTGTGCTTTTAAATAGTGAAAATAGCTAAGCTTTACGTTTATTTGAAACGACATAAACACTAAAAGTTAAGGATGACTTCTAATAGTTTTTTTTACTCCAATACCTTTATTTTTAGTGACAAAAATTACCCTGTTTGGATAATAAAAATAGATTTTATCTTTGAGCCTTTCATATATATGATACGATAGAAGTTGAGAGGCAAATAACACAAAATTTTGATAATCTAATTGCGAACTAAATTAAAATCCATAGTAAAGAGAAGTAAAAGCAAGACACTTTCAACTATATATGTATATGTTTTTTGCAAAAATTGTTAAACAATCATAACTTACAATACTAAGAAAGAGGGTTAAGACAAGAAAAAGAAGGAGTTTCAAGGAGGCAATATAACCAAAAACATTAAGGTTCTCAACCTTTAGAGAGAATTATATATTTTTTTGATAAATGATATTGAAAACATTAAGGAATATATAGAAAATCTCATGAAGGTAATAAATGGATTAGGCTATTGGGAGAATAGATATCTTACTTTAGATTTGTTAACAAAGTTGAAGAGAGTTTCTATTAGAAATTTGATTCTAAAATCTCCTTTTTTAGGAATAAAGAATATATTAAACTTTTCCTTGCTAGAATCAGTTAATAACTTAAAATTTATTGAACACATAAGAGCTTTAAGGAAAAAATGATCATCAATTAGAGCTTTTATAATCAAACATAAGGATGAAAAGACAAAGTGAAGATGGAAGGAAGAATCAATTTGGTGAAAAAAAAGTAAAACTAGACAATGATGGGTTAGAAAGTAGTGAGAAAAAAGGCAAGTTTCCACTTTGTTTAAATTACATAAAGATGAGTCACACTGAAAACTATTATTAGTGAAGGCTTAATATGAAATATAGAGCTTGTAATTAGCTAAGACATGTTGAGAAGGTATATATAAGTAAAATAGTAGTAGGAGCATTAAGAAATTTTAGTTAAGGTAAAAGCACATTCTGATGAGAACCTCTTTGTTACAATTGTAAATTTGGTGACAATAGTTGATGTTCATAATTGGCTACTTAATAATTTATGTTCACATCGTGTGGAAAATAATGAGAAGCTATTCAAAAGTCTTAATAAAACATATACTTTTTGAGTATACGTAGGTAATGGTGATTGGATAGAAGTGAAAGGAAAAAGAATGGTAGTTACCTCTATAATTTCAGGTATGAAATTTATAGTAGATATATTATTTGAACCTAAAACTTTACAGAATATACTTAGACTGAAATATTATTAAAACATAATATTCGTTAAACTTCATTACCGTTTTTATCATCTTCTTTATGGTATGTTTATTAAAATGTGAGAAAATTTATTTATAATAAAGTGGAACGTAAGTGGGCAACATGCTTATAGTAGTTTTGAAGAAAATTTAACACTATAGCATAAGAGACTTGTTCCTTTTAGATATAAAAAATGTAGATTATGTAGAAGAAAAATATAGTTCATGATTTACCAACAATTAGTGAAACTTCTAGTGTATAATTTTGCCAATTGGAAAAGCAAACCAAAATGCATTTTGATGGTAACAATTGGAGAGCTTATAAGAAAATCAAACTCATACACTTCATCTTTAACATGTGGAGAATATTTGAAATAGAAAAGGAAGCTAAAAAAAGAATAAATACAATGAAGTTGTAACTCTACCTTATTAAGGGAAGATATAAAAGAAACTAAGGAAGAAATAAGGTTCCTGATAAAAAGAAGAGTTCATGTGTAGATTTGTAAAATAAGAAAGATGTTGGTGAAACCTATTTAATCTACCTAGAGTCGTTACTTCAATTTTGAAAATCTTTTTAAAAATTAAGGACTTTAAAATAAAAAAGATTTTATATGTGAATTTAAAAAACTAATAAAGAATTAGAAATAAAATTGATTTTAAAAAGGGAAACATGATACAAAAATGACTTAAAATGAAATGAATCTAAATTAAACAAAAAGTTTGATTAGATTTACATAATTTAAAAAAAATGTAGTTAGGTTTTTAATTATTACAACATTTTTTGAAGAGAAAAATGTTAAATTGACATTTGTGGAGTATAATGATTATGTTGTGGATTAGTGAGATCAATATATCCTTATTAGAAGAAGGAATCGAGAGCCTCCTACCAAGAAGAGTTCATGTGTAGATTTGTAAAATAAGAAAGATGTTGGTGAAACCTATTTAATCTACCTAGAGTCGTTACTTCAATTTTGAAAATCTTTTTAAAAATTAAGGACTTTAAAATAAAAAAGATTTTATATGTGAATTTAAAAAACTAATAAAGAATTAGAAATAAAATTGATTTTAAAAAGGGAAACATGATACAAAAATGACTTAAAATGAAATGAATCTAAATTAAACAAAAAGTTTGATTAGATTTACATAATTTAAAAAAAATGTAGTTAGGTTTTTAATTATTACAACATTTTTTGAAGAGAAAAATGTTAAATTGACATTTGTGGAGTATAATGATTATGTTGTGGATTAGTGAGATCAATATATCCTTATTAGAAGAAGGAATCGAGAGCCTCCTACCAAAAAGTGGGAAGAGATGAAATAATAATGAGAAAATATTTTGTAGTAAGTTCTTATTATAAGGATCTCTATCAAAGGCGACGGATATTAACTCGAGGTTATAAGAGTTTGGAGGAGCACCATAAAGAGATGGAGGTTCCATAGTTAAGGAGAATGTGGAGGAAGATAAGGAAGCAATAATAGTTTATATCATTGATGGACTAAATCTAAACATTGTCAATGTCATCGAGTTACACGATTACATAGTATTAAAGGATGCAAATCAAATGGTCATAAAGGAAGAAAGACAATTAAAAAAGATGCATATTAACCTTTTTAGTGTTGCTAGTGTAGGTTCTTCATCATAGATCAACTATGAAGTAAAAATAAAGACACAAAGATCTAAGGCCAAAATATAAAGGAACCAAAACGAAGGTGCAAGCACTAGGTAGCGAGAGAGCTAAAAATGATCCTTCTTTAACAATTAAGAATAAAGGTATCAAGTGCTTCAAGTTACTAGAGAGAGGATATATAGCTTCACAACATCTCAATAACAGAGTGATGATGATGAGGGAGGATGGAAAGTTTGTTTCCAGGAGGAAAAAGCAAGTGGATGATGATATGACTAGTTTAAAGGATGTTAATGATGATAAGTGTACTAAGAGGCTCAAAGACAGGAGGATTACAGTCACTAGGAGGGTATTAAATATATATGTGGGAGAAGAGGCTCAACGACAGGAGGATTCCAGTCACTATGAGGGTATTAAATATGTATGTGGGAGAGGATGATGTGAATGAACAGCAAAGGAATCTCTTCTATATAAGGTGTCCCACTAACAAACAAATTTGCAGTATAATCGTAAATAGATGAATTTATTTGAATATAGATAGTGTGGAGTTAGTGGAGAAGTTATGGTTGCCAACTACAAAACACTTTAAACTATACAATCTACAATAGTTGAATGACAGTAAAAAAGTTAGGGTCACAAAGGAAGTTTTAGTTTCTTTCTCAATTGGGAGGTATAAGGATGTGGTGCTAATGTTAATGGGTTAAATTCTTTAGGGGCATTCTTAACAATTTAATAAGAGAGACATGTATGATAGGTACAAGAATCACTATTCATTTACCATGAATGGAAAACCAATCTCCTTGCTCTATTACTAGTAAATCAATTCCATGAAGATGTTAATTTGAGGATAAATCCTTTTGAGGAGAGAGGAAATGATAAAAATAAAACATCTATTCAAGTTACATAATCTACTAAGTTAGGAAGATATGAAGAAGGGCCTTTACAACTTGCAAATAGTTCAAATAAAGTACCAAAAGTTGCTAGAGATTGAAGAACATTGGAGAACGAGGTAATATAACACCTATATATTGCCATATTAGACTAGTGTTCCATAATATAATATCATTTTAGTGTTATGTTGGTCATGTTTATATCCAAAATAAGTTTCAAAAGCAAGCTAATAGATATAAAATGAGACCGACATTAGACACATTTGTGTTTTACACTCATAAAGTTATAAAAGCTAATCAAGATCAATTATAAAGTTAGATAGACGCCAAACTTATATATTTAGGTGTTATAGTTTCGTTTAGAAGGAATTGACTCTTCAAATTTGTTTAGTTGTTTTGTAATTAAATTATGCTAAAGATGATACTTTCCTTATAGGACTTTAGTTCATAAAGTTTTATGCTTATAAATGATTTTCCTAATATTGTAATTAATAGTTCATCATTATTATTGATTAATTAAAAATGTAACATCTCGTTTCCATACAAAGGGTTAGAACCCTAAAAATTTGGTACATGTGAGATCAATCAGAGAAATTAGGAAAACACATCTCATGCTCATGCATTACATAAGGTGCACATGCACATGAATAGTGAATTTACATGCACATGAATAGTGAATTTATCTGCACATGAAACTAATCGACATGCATTCATGAATAATTCCAGGTATCATTGGATTGATTTGTGAATTTTTGATAATTGTGGTTTGTTTCTATTGAAAAATTTATTCGAAGAGTACAATTGTTGATTTAGAATTTTTTTTTAGAATTTTAGAAAATTTTCTGAAAATTCGGGGTAAATTTTGGACTAGAAAAAATACCAAGTGGCAAGACAATTGTTAAATGGTAGTAGAAATTACTGTCCAATGGCAATGGAAATTTTTTTAATGACTTTAGGAATTTTATCAAGTGCCATTGAAAATTTGGGAGAAAATTGAAGTAGAAACAAAAATTTGATTGGAAAGAAAACCAACCTAATGCCTTAGAAATGGAACATGTGGCAAATGACAAGTGTCACTTGCCTAACCATGTCTTGAACCCTTGTTTTAATTAAAAGGCTTTATCATTCTCGATACTCTCCTTCTTATTAAAGCTATTGGAGTTTTGCTTTGGTTCTCTCCATTTTCGTAGCTTCTCTTCTTCCTCCTTTCTTCTTGATTTTTGACCATCTTTCATGCTACTCTCTCATCCTGCTTTCTCTTCCATTCTCACCAAAATTTGCTAGCCTTCCAACCCTAAAGATGGTGATGATCGTGGGTGGTGTTTGAAGCTAGGGTTGAGTGAGATTTGTGAAGAGCTTGCAGCTAAACCAAGTAAGTTTTGCTTTCAATGTTTTGGGTATTATTAAACTAAGCTAGAATGATGGGTAAATTGAGATTGGATGCCTTGATTATATGAATTGTATGTATGGGTCATGAATGATGGAAAGCCTAGGTAAAGTTCTTGCTTTTATATATGTATGATGATTTATGATGTATAATGTGATATAGAGATGTTTTGGAAGTTGGAGTTTGAATATAATGATGTTTAGATTAGTGTAGAAAATTGGTTATGAATGGGTAGATATATATGCTCTGTTTTGGTTAATGATCATTCTAGATCATGATTTGTTTGTGATTGATGTATTAAGTGGAATTGGGTAGATAATGATGAGGAAATGTAGTGAGGAAATGTAATGGAAGAGGTAGAAGATGAGTTAGATGTAAATAGTGAAAGTTTGAAAATCTGGAAATTTTTCTTTGAGTATGCTTCAATTTATTAGCCATAACTCTCTCTATAGTTGTGAAATTGAGATGATTTTTAGTTTAGATTAAACTAGAGTTGATTGCCTACATTTCTTGTGAAGACATTGACTTTTAATTTTGTCTTTAAGAGTCCCAAATCTTGACATGAATTTTGGAAATTGAGTGCAGCAAAAGTTATAGATAAATGTTTATGTTGTGTTTTGTGTGTGTGGGAATGCATTATATTGGAGTGTTTATGATCAAATGGGGAATATGAGATGTGCATGGAGGATGTTGAGTTGAAATTGGATATATTTGAAGGAGTTATCCATAGAGATGATGGTTTAAATGAGTTGGGATGGGGTAGTGAATGCATTATAATTTGTGTTTGAGTGGTTATGGAGTGATAATTGCTTAAGAAGAGGTGAATTAGTGATGCTTAAGAGTGTATGTAAGGTTAGAATGAGTTTAGGACCTTTTGGAGGAGTTTTGGTGATGAAAATTTTGTGTAACCCGAAGGTTACACGGCCTGCCCGTGTAAATTCACACAGGCCGTGTGTTTTTGGCCGCAGGGACACTATTTCAACATAAGGTTACACGGCCTGACCTTGTTGGATCACACAGTCCGTGTGTTTTGACCACGAAAAAGACATCATTTCAATTTTTGGTCTTCATGAACTTTTTAGCCTAGATGTCCTCTTTCTAACCGTCCAAACACGAAATCATTTCGACATCTATAGTGAAAGTTATGGCAATCGCGCCAACATAGGTTCGTTAGGAGTGAGGACATAAACATGATTGCTTCTTTTGATCATAACTTCTTCTATAGACCTCCAAATGACTTGATTCTTGAAGTAATAGATTCCTAAACCATTTTCCTATATCTCCATGAAAATTTGTACTAATTGGTGTTGAATTGAAAATTTTTGATCGAAATAAAGTGAAGGAATCTGTTGGAGAGTATGAACTGGTGTGTTTTCACTGAACATGTTTAGGTATTTAGGTTATATCTTGATCTTTATTCATCCAAATGAGATGGGTTTTGATTTGGAGTAAAGTAGAGAAATAGGGCTACGAATTATCTAAAGAAGTCATTTTTTGATTCATTCTCTAAGATATTTAAATTTTGGATGGAATTTGGGTATAGTACACTGTTTTTGGATAAGAATAGTTCAAAAATGTTTGGGGTATATCTTCCTATTTACTGAACCAAATTGAGTGATTATGGTGTCAATGAAAACATAAGACATAGAGGAACACTTTTCTAGAAGAGAGCATGACCAAAT
Source organism: Erythroxylum subrotundum (assembly GCA_027563845.1). Classification (NCBI taxonomy): domain Eukaryota; kingdom Viridiplantae; phylum Streptophyta; class Magnoliopsida; order Malpighiales; family Erythroxylaceae; genus Erythroxylum; species Erythroxylum subrotundum. The sequence goes on along the minus strand of JAOQMQ010000002.1, from coordinate 4,475,678 downwards.
TACATCAGTTTCACTTTCTGATTGAATGTGAATAGTAGACCCGAAAGTGTGATTTGGAAAATCTCTGAAGCGAGACAATGAAAAAGGAATGGAGATTTTAATGGGTTTAGTGAGCCATAAACCTAAGTATAAATTACACTTAGATGAGTTTTGAAATGAGAATGATTTTGTAAAGAAATTATAGTGGGATTGTCATGAACATGCATTATACATATTTCATTTCAGTCATGTGCATTATTAAACACTTATGATTGTACAAATTGTGACGTATGTGTATCTTGCATAAATGGGTTATGCAGGCTAAATGTCCGCGTTCAAGCGTTCCCAGAAATTGGAAGCAAATGCTAATGTGGAGTGTACTGTGAGTAGACCTAGATAGTCTCATTTCATTGTTTGTTTTATTTTAATTTTGTATTAATTGACTGTTGAATATTGATATGAATGCGTCTTAACTATTGATTCCGGACAGAAGGTCCGATGATTGTGATGGTTGATGGGATATTGAAATGCTGCTTGTATGTGAATGAGATGAACTAAGTGTACTTAATGTGATTGTTAAATGTGTTCTGAATGTACATTTACATGTAAGTGAAAGTGTGATTCTCCACTTAATGTTGAATGCCGGACTAAGGTCCGATGATATGGGAATGAATGAGTTTATGTAAATGTGAGTGATGCATTGTAACATCCCACCCCCTACTGGAAGGGTAAAATAGGAATTTGTCATAGGATGGGATTGACAGGGATTAATTAATACTGTTCATGCATAATAGGATTGATACACAAGATAAATTGTGCACATGGTTATTGGGTTTAAAAAAAATATTCTGAGTGATCCATAGAGTGTTTTACATTTTACAAGATTTTCAGGAATTTTTCTGGAATTTTCCGGAGAAAATTCCCGGACCGGAAAAATCGCCAAGTGGCGAATCGGTCGATTTTCGGTAGCAAAAATTGCTACCCAATGGCACTGTCATATTGGGTATATTATTTTGGGATTGAAATTAGGGTCATTGGACTAGAATGGGTTTTTCAATCCTATCCATTCATTAATTGCTTAAAGCTACTTTGACTTTTCTTTTAAGTTTGAACTACTAATATGAT
>JAOQMQ010000002.1:4428235-4448863 GCA_027563845.1 Erythroxylum subrotundum | reverse complement strand
AAAATTTATATCGGAATTTTCGGATTAGTCAAGGGTTTTTAGTAAGAGGTTGGATATCCGGAAACGGGTTCCAACAGTTTGAATCCACAACCTCACCTGCTCCTCGAGTACTTTAAATAATGATTATTGTAAAATGGAAAATAAAAATCGTTAAAGTCTTGTCAGCATCCAATTAGCCATTTTGATTCAGTTGGTTGGTGTGTCAGATGTCCGTGGCGACATTGCTATCACGCCCTTTTAAGAGAAACATGACAAAGTTAGCCATCAAGATGTAAATTTTACATTTTGTGAATGTTAAGGAGAAAATGATACTAAAGATAAGACAACAATTGTGTTGGATATTTGGTAAAACGTTAAAGATTAAAATTTGCCTCTTATGGAATGAAGCTCTAATATTACTAATATGTTACTTACATAGTTAAAATTAATATGAAAATAATATCTATAATTTTTACGTCTCACAATATTTTCTTTTATTCGTAAAATTTATAATCATTATCTTTCAAATATGCATTAGGTACTCTCGTGAAGAAAGTATTTGCATTCTTGTAGGTTATATTAAATCATATCATTTACGTTTATTGCGTTGTAAGTTAGTTTAGCGTAGTTAATTTTCTAATTAACATAATTAAGGTAATGATAGGTCTTATTGAAGTTACTCTTATCCAAATCTTTTATTTTTAATTATTAACATATTATGTCCGTATGCTATTTTTTATTGCTTATCTTTTTTTTGTTGCTCTTTATTAGTAATTTGTATTTTTGTATGTTTTGCATATAAAATTGTTTAGTACCTTTTTGAATATGTCTTCACATTTATTTATAATTTTGTAGTATTGCCATGTCGTATTGTACGTGGGCATATCGGAAACAATCTTTCTACTATATAAGGGTAATGGCTGCGTATTATTAGATCTTCCCAGACCTCACGCCTTAGCGTAATTTCAATTAAATATTGGAATGATGATTTCTACTATGTGGAGGTAAAGTTGTGTACCATCAAATCTTTCCAGACTATGCCTTAGTGGAATTTAACTAGGTGTTGATGATGATAATGATGATAGTTGAATCCCGCATTAACACGGGGTTTGAAGAGGTCTAATAGTACGTAACTTTACCCCTTCATAGTAAAGAGGTTGTTTCCGATAGATCCACATGTAAACATAACATGAAAATTTTAAAAATAATTAAAATAAAATAAAATAACTAGATACATAAAAATTAAATAAATAATTAGAATAAAGTAATAATAAATAAGTAAAATAGAATAATAACAAACTTAAAAAAAAACTACAAATCTTCATTTAAGTCTTACAAGTTTAGAAAACAAAATTATTATTTTCTATTATGAAAATAGCAGTAGAGATATACGTGATATGTTGCAAAGTTTTATTTATACATGTTATGCGTGTCATCCTTACACAAGGCCATGCTAATATACTTTGCAATATTCCAATTTTATCGGGACAGCCAGTTGTTGTATCATAATAAGTAAAGGTTAGTTTGCTATTATAAGCAACCGAAATGGTTTTATTTAAGTTACGATGCGAAAAGACGAATCACTGAAAATGATATCTTTCAAATATGCAATAAATAAATTGTTTAACGGAGAATAAAAGATAATATCTCAATGCTTATGATTGTGATTCCACCCCTGGTCCCCTTCACAATCGAAACAAGCAGTAGGTTACGGTGACTGATCGGGCTTAGCTGGGGTTTTGTGTACGGTTGTTTGGTGGTTCGTCGTGGCTCTCATGATTGAAACAGGACCTATGTATGGTTGTTAGTGATCAGCTTGTCACTGGTTGCGCCAGCTGGTCCATGGTTCGTTTTCTGGGAGCATATTTTGCGCCTAAATAGCTTGAAATGCGATTCTATGTTGCTACTTTTCCATGTCCCGCCGACGCCATATTCGTGTACGGTCTAATATTCCTTTTAACTATAGAAAAGTTTTGAAATTATCATTTTTGGAATATATATTAAATAAGCTTTTGACAACATATAATAGTTCATAAATTGTAGTATATTTTAGATAAATTATCTAATAAATTAATAACTTAAATTCAAATTATTATTTAATTTTGTATTACTTTGCGTTCTTATTTAATAAGTATATGCATATTTTTCATCTAAAAGCACTTTTGGTGCATTTAGATAGCTTAGATTTTAAACTTTGATTACAATGTTATTTTTCTTTGGGTATTAGTGGTCATATATAAATTACAATAATTCTTGGATCAAATTAAGATAAAAAGTTTGATTTTAAGTTTTTCATTAAAATAAAAAATAAATTTTAACGATTTTGAGTGTTTAAAATATTTAAAATAAATAATAAAAGAAAAAAGTTTAGATAATTAAAATCTTTATTTTTATTTATTACGATAATACTTACGTGACACGAATTTAATATTTTTATTAATAGATCTATATTACATGACAATTTAATTTTTTATTTTTATTTTTAGAAATAAAATCATTATAATTTCCATAATCTTCTTCTCCTTCTTCATTTGAACTTTTTAATTTTTTTATATCGTTTTCTCAAAATCTCGGTAGGATTGGGACTTACCAGCAAAGCCTACTAGACGTCTCAGTTTCTGGTTGGGATAACTTTTATTTGGTGCCTGTCCTTTGAATAATGCATGACAAGAAAACAAACAACTGCAAGTTACTTGATTCTCTTTTATTACCAAACAATTAGCTTTCAGGATCCTACAAATTGATGGGTATGGCGTATTGTATGGACAAACCTGAAATATCTGAGTCCCAGATTAACACTTACCTAAGTTTCTACCCACTTGCTAAGTAATTTCTTGCTTTACACATCTCTGCCACAGTATATCCATTCTTTTCAGATTTTATTTAAAAGTTAAAAAACAATTAATCCTCCTGTTTACAGTCAAATTAGGCGGCGACTTCCCAGGGAAAATGCTGCGTTCTGATACAAGATTTTCCATTGGATTTACGTCATCCCACCACCTTCAACATGTTCTAGCTTTACGACTTTCATTGGCTGGGTTTGTACTTCTGCTTTGTACCATTCGTAGGTGTAGGTGTAGGTGTAGGTGTTGGGTTGTGCAATACGCATGGTTGGTCCAACTTCCAACGTATCGACTCCGTTAAAGAAGAAAAACCTTCATGGGAGTTGGCTCAAGTGCAAAATTTTCGGCACTAGGAAGACTAGGGTTGACTTAAAATTAATAAATTTAATTTAATTAATCGAATTTAAACTTTTTAATTCTTTTTTTTTTTTTTTGAATAACATCCACGTTATCGCAAAAAACAGACAAAGGTATGGAAGACAAAGAAAACTAACCCAAGCCAACAGGCTTATCCCGTACACCCGGAACCTAATAGCTTTTCCCTCTCAACAACAACAGAAGCTGAACAATCTGAATTTAAAATAGAGACTAAACAAAAAGGATGATCAGTCTAGTGATGTGAGTTTGCATATAATAAAGCTACAATGGCTAAAGCATGAGCCGCCTTATTGACAATTCTATGCGTCCATTAAAAGGATAAGTGAAGGAAATGTCGCTTGAATGAAAAACAATCAAGGGTCAAAATTTCAATCTCAGGCCGATTTGGCGAAGGAGCTAATATTGATTGGATAGCTGCCAAACAATCCGACTCCACAATGACCTTGGCAAGCTGTTGGGCTTTTAGCCAAGAAAGAGCTTCCCTTAGAAACATAATTTCGGCAAGAACTGAGTCAAACAAGGCAGGGAAAAAACCTGAAATAGCAGTCACAAACCTACCTCGTGCGTCTTTAAGAACCGCAGCAAAGTCTTCCGTCGGAACATCCTCTGGAGAAACAACGAACTCGCTGTCTTCCTTCTCCCCAATAGAGAGCCTTTGCAACCCTAAATCTATGAAACTAAAACGAAAATATAAAAGAGACCAACGTAGAAATAATACCTAGACCTTACCTTGCACATGAACGGCAAGGCCAACACTTGCACTCGTAGAGAGAAGGAGAGAGAGGCAAGACCTAATTAGGGTTACACATAGTTAGTAAACTTTTTAATTTTAAAATTTTATTGTCTTAATCTCACATAATTCAAGAATTAAAATTATAAAATTAAATAATGTTACTTTAAAATTTAAAAACTATCAATTTTAGTTCAAATCTAATCAAGCTTCGAATTAGGTCTAAGCTCGAAACTAAGGTTCGAACCTTATCTAGCCTATTCTCTATTTTAAAATTTATTAGTTAGTATTTATATCAATTTTATTGCTTAGAATAAAGCCTTATTATGCAATAAAATAATTTAAATATTTTATTTTAGTTAAATAATGTAATTCTGCAAATGAAACATATGCTTTTTTCTAATTATAATTATATTCGTACAAATTTGGTTTGGGGGTTGAACTTTAATAATTAATTTATAATTTGAGTATTATTTTGATAAATGATTAAATAAATTATTTATATTTTGTATGAATGATAATTTAGAATGTGAGCTTATAAAATAAACTTAACCAGAAACTTCTATAATAAGTTAAGTATAATTTCAAAATAATATTAATTTTATAAATTAGGTTCGATATGCTTAAAGTCTTATCAAATAATTATACTATACTTTAATTAAACCCACTAAAATCCAACTCTCGCACCTGATTGGATCGAAGTTAATATTCCTTAGTCACATGGCACAATGATTAAGGAAGGGTAAACCAACCTTAATTGCCTCCATCCGCTCCCTTTGTTCCAGAATGTCAATGCGTGGATAATTTTGAAGTGTACAACTTTGACTCCTGGATCCCAGATGCATGTTATAATGTGAAGTCGGTTTCAGGAAAGCAAGGATTAAGCCCCCTGGGGGTGGTCCGTGGAGTGGGATACGAGGCTAAAAGGTCTTGTGTTTGAATTCTTCTATCTAAACTTTTTTGATCGAGCCTATTATATAGAATTTGCCTAATGCAAAATATTCGATTGACATGATTTACAAACTATTGTGTCAATTCGAAAATTTACTCAACGCGCATCTAAAAGATTACGACTGTAAATTTCTCTAAAAAAAAAAAGATTACACTAATTATAAGTTAATGTTGTTGTGTGAGATTGTTTTTAGAATCATAATTAACGACAAATCAAGCATTTTCTAATTACCGACACAAAGCAAAATCCAAGCCCATTATATGTATCTTATTAAAACATCTGGTCTGGTTCCATTGATATCATGAATAGTATGATTGGTGTCATCAGTACTCTCTTTCTCTATCTCTCTCTCTCCACGCTGAAAACAGTCAGAAACGGAGAGACGTCATGCGACTTGCAAGTTGCAACTACTTTTCTAGTCCAACCTTAACAAGGAAGGTGTTTACTGGGAATAAACGCCGTGAAATCACACAGAAAGTGGTAGTTATCATCATCAACAAACAACCACATCAAATCTCGACCGTCGGATCTTCTCCCCAAGCCGAGCTCAACCATCACATCGTATGCACCGTCAGTCAATCGTTCAATCCGGAATCTTCTACAGTAACGAACGATGTCGTTAAATTTGATAAAAATGTAGGAAGGATATTCCGAAATTTATCAAAAAGTATAATAGAAAAAATTATTAAAATATAAGTTGCATCTTTAGTCCGTTAAATTTTACAAGGAAAGGATTAGAATAAGAAACAGAACCGTTTGTTGCAACCGGCCGGACCGAGGTGTGGGTGGGGACCAGCAGTCCGAGTGCTTGACGAGCAACGAATTCACTTTTAAGAGGTGCATGAAAGCAAAATTCCTTTCCCTCGTCCATGAAATTTCTTATAAAAAATTAATTAAAAATATACCCCTTCTCCTTCTGTTGTAAAATTCATATTCCCACTCTCTCCCAAACACCCCTAAACTCTCGATCTAATTGTTCGAAAATCAAAGGAGCTTAAAAAAATCCACTGCGATTCCTACTGTTTCACTCTCTCTACTCGGCGATTATTTGGCATTTTCTTGTTTCTGAGCCACATTCCGTTGTCTATTTCTGCTCCAATCTCCACCGTCAGAGAGCTTTGATGGCTGGAATTTTGCGAGCGCAATCGCTGCAGTAGACCTAGCCGGCCTCGGTGCCGCCTCGCCCATGTGTGGCGGTGAGAATAGGAATCAAGGGATTGTGAATTTCGCCGGATGTCGTTTTAGATACGGCCTTATAAATGCATGTGACCGGGGTCCTCGTGGTGTGCGTGGCTTTTCCGTTAGTCTTTTTGGTGCTCCATCGTAAATGGCGATTTTCCGTCGCTAGGCAGGAGGAGATCAGGCGGTTGTTGGTTTTGGCGTCGGAGGAGACTGCTAGGGCGGAGTTGGAGGCCACGGTTTCTTACACCCCCGCCTCCATCGCCACCACTCTGCCGGTTCTTATGAACAGTTATCATTGCGCTGTTTGTTATTGCCCTACCACTACTCGGTGTGCGCAGTGTAAAACGGTTAGATATTGGTATGCTATGTTCAATTCATTTCCTCCTTTTTAATCGTTTAGATTTGTTTGCTTGGTTTTACTTGAATGTGGGTGGTGAATTTGGAATTTGTATTGGAAGTTAACTGTTGATAGTTTGTAGAATTATAGAAAAAACTGTTGGGATTTTGAACAGTGGTTTTGGGAGAATTATTCGTTACTTCGCATTATTTGGGGTAAACAGTGGATGGAAAGTAAAGTGTGCAATCTGGGAATCAACTTCATTGATCAGAATTCAGAAGAACTTCAACACTGGTTATCTTTTTATAGTTAAAGATTTTCTTATCTGGTTGGTGTTATTGAATACGGATAAACAAAAATGTTGGATTTGAAGTTTACGAATTTTAGTTGAAAAGAATTAAAAAAAATGGTGGATGTGAATTTTACAAGGAAAATTAAAGGGTTTCCCCTTGTTCACTAATTTTTTCAGGGTGTCAGCAGTGTAAGTTTTTTATTTGAGGTGTTGGTACTAAATAATTGTGGTGTTGTTGATTATCATGATCTGGTTGTGCATGAATTAAGATAGTTGTAATTTGTCATCTTAGAAAGAAAAGAAATTTTATAAATTAGGGCTCTTTAGGATTTCAATTCTCTCTAAATGTTCACACCTATGATTAGTGAGACCAATGATTTCTGAGTGACTGGATTAGTTTTTGCTACTTTTGTTTATTTGAGCAGGCTTCTGGCCTTTTCCATTTTGATGTTTTGGTATCGATGTTTATTTGCCACAGTTCCGGTAAGTGTCAAATAATCCACTGGAGACAAGGTCATAAGGAAGAATGCCGTCCTCGTGATATCTCATTCAGTACTAGCAACAATGCGAGCAATTCTGGGAACAGGATTTCAAAACCGGAGCAATGTATTATTGATGACAGCATATATGAGAATGCAAACATCAGACCACCCCATTCAAAACCACCATTTCCAGATTTAAGTGTGAAGGATGATGACAACGATGTTAAAGCTCCTTCAGTTGCTGATACAGATGGAGCATGTTCTGCATCTGAATCCTCAGGCACCTCTTTTTCTGGATTCTCTTCTTCCTCTCGTGGTGGTGAATCGTCTGATGATATTTCAGTTGGTGAGAGTGTCAGTTCGAGTGAACCTGAGGATTCAGGAAAGAGATCAGCTGATGTTTCTCCTGACATTCAAGACAAAGTGGATCAAATCAAGCCATCATCTCCAAAATTTACCAGCTTGGTTGATTCTTTGGATAGTACCAGCAAATTGAGTAAGCTATATAATAGCAGATCTGATGATGATTATGAGGATAGTCTGTCTGCAACTTCAGCTCCTTTGAGTCAGAGTACCATTCCTGTGGTCAGAGGTTCTATAAAACCACAGAATTTTTCGGACTTCTGGGGAAGAGCCCTTGACTCTGTTTTATCCAGCAGCAATGCACAAGATGATTCTTCCCTGCTCAGCGGCAATCGAGCTATGAAATTATCTCATTATGAATCATCTCTCCAGTTTAAGTTCAATTTATCTGGAAGTGTTGATCATATCTCGACAGTAGAAAGCTCCATGGAAAAGGGTACATCCAATGATTCACACGAGACTGCTGTCGGTAAACCAGTTAATAGATTATCTTCTTCAGTGAAAAGTGGTGTTGATGAGATAAAGGTCAGGAGTTCTCCTTCTGTTAGTTCTGAGGGCTCTGATTGTAGGGATAATAAAACTAGCAATGGTTCGGATGTGCCAAAGTCCAGTGAGCTTAAATCTGGGTCATCGTACTCTTCACAGTTGTGGTCATCTTCTAGATCTGCCGAAAAGGTATTCAGTAGAGATGCATCAAAGGTTAAAAGATTTTCGTCCACAAACCTTGACAATTCAAATCATATTGCTAGTGATATTGTGGGTACTTTTGAATTTTCCAAGTCCAAATTACCATCTGATGCTTCTCAGCACAATTTGACTGCTGGTACAAGTGCGCGTTCAGTTAGCAAAGTTATTAATGCGGATGTTTGTCCTTCTAATGTGTCCCATAACACAACTTTCTCAGCAAGTTCTATTTATGGTCTGAAATCGTCAGTGCAGAAAGTAGTTGACCAATTCAGAGGACCTAAATGTGGAAGATACAGCGATAAGGTTTTATTATTGTTTTTTTCTCTTCCATAAATATGTATAGACTCGACTTAATTCATTTTTGGGCTTGCTTGTGTTTTCTTCAGGGACTATTTCCGTACGATCTATTTGTAAAGTTGTATGCCTCAAACAAAGTACTTCAACCATTTGGCCTTATCAATTGTGGAAACAGGTATTGGTAATTCTTCTCATTTCAATTAAGCCACAGACTCTAATATAGAGCCATTTCCTTTATTAATACTAGGCTCTGTGATGGTTTATTTTCAGCATAATCAATATTTTGGTTTTTAGCTTCAATTATTTGAAATTGTCATTGGGGTTCTAATCCATAAGTAGGGTAACTTGCTTTTAATTTTTGGAGTTGCTTTTTTGCAAAATCTTTACTGGTAGGACAAACTGGACCTTGTGTTATAACCATTGAACAATATTGCATGAGCATGCTAAAACAACCATATGCTTAGAACAACCATAATATTTCTCAGAATGGGCATTATTGTTCTATGGATTACTTTGATCCTTCATGCACATTATTGACATGCCAATCAAGGATTTTATTTATAACATTTCCTTTTTTATAAAATATCCTGCAGCTGCTATGCCAATGCTGTCCTGCAATGCCTAGCATTCACTCCACCTTTGACTGCCTTTTTTGTCCAAGGACTCCATTCTAAAGCTTGTATGTTTAAACCTGGTGAAATTCAAAAATCACTTTTCAAATAGTATTGTAACTTTTACACAGTATAATTTCTTTTTCTGCTTTATTCAGGTGCACGAAAAGAATGGTGCTTCACTTGTGAGTTTGAAAATTTGATTTTTAAGGCTAAGGAGGGGAAATCTCCACTTTCTCCTGTTGGGATACTATCCCAACTGTCTAGTATGGGAAGCTTACTTGGTAATGGGAGAGAGGAAGATGCTCATGAATTTCTAAGGTGTGATTGGTTTTTTATTCTTTCCAATGTCAGAAATTTTTTTCCTTCAGAAATTTTTTTCCTTCCATTATATATTTTCACTTATCTAGCGAAATAATATGTCAAATGGATTGATAGGTATGCTATTGATGCAATGCAATCAGTTTGCCATAAGGATGCTGGGGTGAATACCTTGGGATCTGCTGACGAAGAAACTACTCTCGTTGGCCTTACTTTTGCAGGATATCTTCACTCAAAGGTAAATACTACTGGAAGGATGCCATTGAGAAGTTGCCATGAATAACTTGTCTACTTAGTTTTTGCTTTCATTACTTGCATTTTAACATATATAGCTGGCCAATGATGAAATTTCCAATGTTCACAGATTAAATGCTTGAATTGCCACTATAAATCTGAGCGACAAGAAAGAATGATGGATCTTGCTGTTGAAATAGGAGGAGAAATAGACAAGCTTGAAGACGCACTCAGACGATTCACAAGCACTGAGATTTTGGATGGCGACAACAAATATGAATGTTGCAGGTTGGTCCTATTACTTTCCTGGGGAAAGCTTTTGAAAATGTTTTTTTTTTCAATATCAATACCACATTGCCTAGAGGATCTGCATTAATCTCTTTGCAATCATTAAAGAGTCTTGGTGTTGGGAGGCTAAATATGATCCTGAGAAAGAGAAGGGAAATTAGGATGGGGGATGAAGTTGGGTTTGCTCTAGGTCTGAAGAAGAATTAAGATTCTGTATACATATTTGCATCCTTGTCATCTTGTCTTCAGCCGTCTGATAAAACTTTCTATTTTAATAGTCATTATACTTAATTTTTTATTTTATTCAGATGCAAATCCTATCAGAAGGCCAGGAAAAAGTTGGCAATTATGGAAGCTCCCAACATCCTTACAATTGCACTGAAGCGATTTCAGGTAGTTCTAGTAATTAACAATGATGTCTTCCATTGTGTTATTGAAAGATGCTCATCTTCAATTCACACTTGATTTTACAGTCAGGTAAATTTGGAAAGCTAAATAAGCCAATCCGGTTCCCTGAGGTCCTTGACCTAGCACCATATATGAGTGGGACAAGTGATAAAACCCCAATTTACAGGCTTTATGGAGTGATTGTACACTTGGATGTGATGAATGCTGCATTTTCTGGGCATTATGTTTGCTATGTCAAAAATATCCAGAACAAATGGTTCAAAATCGATGACAGCACGGTGCGTTCCTTATTTAGACAATCATCATTAGAGCAAAATTTTAGTAGTCATTTATGTGTTTTTTAAAATATGACTCACTGAAGATTGGTTAGCCATGTAAAAACACCCAAATGGTAGATATTCTCTTACTAAATATCTCCATGTACCATTCCTACTGGAACTTCAATCATGCTGTAGGAAAACTTTAAATCATTCTGTTGCAAGAATCTCTTGAATGAGTTACTGTGCTCTCTTGAAGGAGCTTAGCCAATTTTTTGACTATCAGAAAATGCTCAAAGGAATCACAGACTCTTGCTCATAAATTTAGGCTGCATACAGTAGTTTGTCAGCTGCGCAGAAACTCAGAGAGTCGGTTCATACAAGTTCTAGTTCTGATAGGCTCTCTGGAACAGTTCAATCTTTTGTAATCTTTAGATTTTTACCCCCTTCCTCCTATATGTTGTTGATATCTTTTAAAATGCCTTCACCATCCAATTTTTTTTTTCCCTCCCATTTGTCCATGCATATGTAATTGAACTCAGCTGAAATATTTTTCTATGCTTCTAATATTGTGGTTGCCATGCTTGCTAGGTAACCGCTGTTGAACTTGAGAGCGTCCTAACGAAAGGCGCATACATGCTTCTTTATGCAAGGTGACAGATCTCACAAGCTCTGCTGACGAGAAGATTACATCTTTAATCATTGTTTCTTATGTCGATGGACTAATTTGTTTTCTTGCAGATGCTCACCTAGGGCACCAAGATTGATAAGGAGCAAAATAGTTCCTTCTGATGCAAAAGGCGTAGGCAGTCTTTCAAGGATATCTGGGAAGAATACTATGTTTAATTCAAGATCCACATCCACACGATCGAATATATTTCAAGTGCATCCTGATTCAATTGGTTCGGATAATATTGCCAATGTTGAATCTTTCTATTTGAAGTTCCACCGCCTACAAAGGATTTTAGAAGAAGATTCATCAAGCGATAATCTCTCATTTACCAGCAGCAACTCGGATGAAGGTTCTTGCAGTACGGATAGTACCCGGGATTCCACAAGTACCGATGACCTTTCTGATTTCATTTTTGGTGGTTATAACAGCTCCTGGAGGAATATGCCAGATTCTGACACTTCGTCATCTTCATCTTCTTCCCCCATGAATTATTCGAAATGCCAAAATACCAGCAGACATCAGGCTTACCATGAAGATGCAGCGATGGAGGATAGGGATCTTTGTGGTGTACAACCTTTTGAGAGTAGCAGGAAGTTGAATTTGGAAGGAGGAGTTGGTCCCTTTTGGCAGCTTGACACGGCTAAACATCGTCGGAACTTGTCGAGTGGTACTATTAGGGAAACTGTCTCGGGGAAAGGACTTGCTAACCCTGGGTTACCCTATAGAAGATCAACCAGTGAAAGAAGAGACTAAGCATATATATATTTATGATCAGGGATTAGATTAGACGAGTAAATAAGAGTTTCAGGGGAGGGATTTTATGTAATACTACTAACACTGTTGGTATTGATTAAGATCACCCGCCCCACCATTTTGTCACACCCGCACTCCATATAATAAGTCCTCAAAGTAGTGTAAATAGCACATGGGATCTTAGGCCCAAGAAAAATCGCAATATAATTTACATTTACTTCAATCTGCCAGTTATTTTGGTCTTACCGTTCTTGTATGTGTACTAAACGAAGGGGTAGCCTTCAGATTTCGATCACATTCTTTTAGAAGTCAAATTACTTTAAAATTTTTAAAGAACTGGCGTTATAAAAGCATCTGTAAGGTACTCCATTGACACGACACCGTTTGCTCGCATATTTTATTAGGCAATCTTAAGCAAAATATTCACCTTTTTGAGTACTTATTGGCCTTCCGCTAAGATTGAGAAGTTAACCTGGGAGTTGGGGTATTGAAGGATTGTAGCTGAAGTGAACTCTCTCGGAGTTATTAATATTCTCTCTGACCCTTACATTGTGCTAACTGGGGTTACTCTTTTAGTGACAGGTATTCAGGAGTTTTTATAACGGACTTGGAAGGTTTATCTTCAGCATGTTTTCCGAGAAGGAAATCAGTACGCCGATAGCTTGGCAAACCTTACAGGCCTACTACGTCTAGGTCTTCATATCCTTCAGGAGTTACCACTAGGTGTCCAGGAGCTCTCCACAATGCGCAAGGAATGTTGTTTTCAAGAGTGTTGATTTAATTTAGTAGTCCCCTTTGTAATTAAAAAAAAAAAAAAGTTGACATGATTTGGACCATGTCAATTGTGCTTCTCGGTTTAGGCTCCAGAACTGCATGCTGAAATTCATAAGCAGGGCTTAACAAGTGTTGGGGGCTGCGCCTACATCTGGACCATCTACTTCATCAAGCACAAAGGTAACGTTATTTCTTCATCTCATTTGGTGTACCTATGTTCGCTCCTCATTTTTGTTAGTGCTGAATTGTCTTCTGCATTTGCTTTGGCTTTGTCAACTTTAACCATTGAATCGATGGAGATAAGCTGTTCGCTGAATGGGATTTTGTAGAAATTTGTGGAGGTTGGGAACCTCTCGACTATAAGAAAATAGGGATGGGACTTGCATAAAAGGGTTAAAAATCAATAAGTGGTTTCTGTTGTTGGTGAAAATTAGTGCAAGTATTAACTATTCACACTATTGTGGCAGTTCATATGCTTGTCTTGTTTGGAAAAAGTTCTATATAGCCGTACACTCTGCATGTAAAATTGGAAAACAAAAAAGAAGAACGAAAAAGCATCATCCAAGGGCTAACAAGTAAAGAGGATATAAACCAGGCATCCAAGACAGAGATCAACGTAGCCATCCATATCAGTTCAGTTTTCATGCTACAGCTGTCCAAAGGGACGTTGGGGCATTAAGGGTTTTGCATGGCAGCCAAAAAAAAAAAAGAGACGTTGAAGGAGAGAGAGGAGCGTGTGTGGATGTCTAGAGCTTTTTAGGGATGGTTTAAGTAAAGAAATGTTAGGAGAAAAAAATGACTCTTTTGCCGACAATCTTATTACAAACTAGAGAAATCAAGTGGGCTATGATATTAAAGAAATTGTCACCAAGACCTATTTAGTAAGCTAGCCCATAATAAGAACCTAGAGCACCACGAACCTTTCCTTTTCAAGCCTAAATGTTATGCTGCCCAATTTCTGGAAAAGAAAAAGGAGAGGCTGCTGATAAGCAAAAGTCCAAAAAAGCACCTAGTTTACATTTGGTCAGTCCCTGGAAATACTTCCAAACCATACACCACCAAGACAAGTTGGCTAAACATTTAATGTGTTGTACTGTAACTTTTATAAGTCAAAACGATATCACAAAGATAAGACAAGACAACCAAGTCCAACCCCAATGCCCGAATGGGAAAAAGGACAAAAGACAAGTGAGTACGTGGAGGTGGAGGTCGTGGCGGCGGTGGTGGTGACTGGTTCAACCACCGCATACCAAACTGAGAGGTGGAGGTCGTGGCGGTGGTGGTGACTGGTTCAACCACCGCATACCAAACTGAGAGGGGCTACTCCATTATCCACATAATTAAAATTTTGTAGAACAAACTTGTATGGATAAGGCCAAGTAGAGACCAGAGAGGGAACACATCGAAGACAGAGACGATGATTTAATTGAATTGACGTTTATTTATTATAATTTATTGATTGGTCTGCCCCTCCCCCTCCACTTAGGGTTATATATTATCTGGACGCGGACGCTATCATGAATCCAAGGACCATCCCTGATTGAGGGGGTGTGGGTACTGGGTCGTCTCGTACTTTCTTTCTCAGGCCGTGTCTGCCTTTAATTTGCCCACTTGCATGCACGTTCATCCCTTTTCCTCAGCTAATGTCATTTTCCCTCCCATCATCGCCAACTTTTATTTTGTTTTTATTGGTTTAATTTTGTTTTTCTTACACTTTCCGCCACTTCCTTTTTTTTAATTTATATATTTCGTTTAATCCTAAGCGACAAACCATCAAAGAGAGGCTTAATCAAAATCAATAGGGTGAAAAGATAAACATGTATGTCTGGAGTGAACGTTATGGTCGAGGAGTAATAGTTGAAATGACACCATATCTACTTAATGGGAAGGAATCCACGATTGTCTCCTTGCCGACAAGTCGGACGTCAACCCACTCCAAGGATCGAACGACAAGTGCATGCACTGCATTTCCATGAAATTTAACGAAAGTAACCCTATTATTATAATGGAGCTCAATTATAAGCTAATCCAGGAAGTAAGAGAATGGGTAATAATTGAAATGCATGCATGCTCTGTGCTCTATGTAGCTTTTCCCAAAGCAAAGCAATGGGTAAAGAGCTAATTAGGAAGGCATGCAAAGAAAGAGCAGAGAAGGAGAGAAAGAAGAAAAGTCCCACAGAATCCCTCATGTTTCGGTGATGTCCAAGAAAGCAACAGCAGTCCACTCCAACATTTGTTTTTTTTTTTTTCGAGATCGGATACGTATCTTTCTATTTGCGGCTTCATATCAAAAGTCGGTGGGTATCCTATTCCAATCACCTCATTCTCTTTTCTCATTTCAAAGAAGTCTATAATTATAGTGATGATAACGGGTTGAATTAGATTTAGGGGAATGATAGTAGATTGAATTTAGTTTAACTTTAACCCTAGGCAGATTGAACCTTGTTCTAGATCTTAATCGAGTTAGAATAATATTATTTTAATCCAATTTAAAAATAAATAATATATTATTTTTTAAATTCATAAATTAAATAAAAATTATTTAAATTTGAGTTAAATTTAATTTTTAATTTATTAAAATTTTGAGAATAGGCAAAATTATGAAGCCTATATAAAAGATATCGCTTCTTCTTAAATTACTGGGAAGTCACTTGTTTTTATTACCCTATTTTATGACTATTCGTCCATCTAATAAGTAAGATCCACAAAAAATAGATAGATGACTTGTAAGATCTCACATGGATTAAGAAGGAGAACAAAGCATCCCTTATAAGGGTGTGAATACATTCTTCTTGTAAACGTGTTTTTCTTGCCATAACGTACCGGATCCCATCAAAACTTCGAAGTTAAACGTGCTAGGATCAGAGCAGTACTAAGATGGGTGACCTCTTGGGAAGTCTTGTGAAAAAATAAAACCGTAAAGGTGCGAGGCCTTAGAGGCCGAGACCCAAAGCGGACAATATCTGCAAGCGGGTAAGCATGAGACCCGAGAGACTGAGATCCTGTAGACACGAGTTCCAAAAGACCGAGGTCCTACGTGAATGATCATAGAACATGAGACGTACATACTAATGAAAAAGGTAATTTAAAACCCCTTTACATCGGAGATTACTACCGATCTTATCTATAACGAATGGCAACATTTTAATTGATCATTTCTCATTTAACTTATTGAATATTTTTAATTAGTGTCTAAATTTCTTAATTAAGTGATTTTTTTTGTATAATTTTACAATTTAGAACATACTTTATTAATTTAGCTAATAGAATTTTTTATCAGTTACATATAAGTGATTACGTGAAAAATTAATTATCAGCTAATTATCGGTGTTGACTAAAACACTTAACCCATGATCTCTTTGGCACATTGAGTTAAGTATTTTAGTACATATAAATGATTAACTGATAATTAATCTTTTACATTTACATTTATATGTCATAGATTGAAAAAATTGTTAGTCAAATTAGTAAAACATTAATAGAATTAATATTTTTAAAATGAATTGTTAAATTTGTAAAAATTAGTCACTTAATTAAAAAATTTAAAAGTTTTTAATTTTTTACTGTTAATTTCAAAATTTACTACTTTAAAATCAATTATCCCTACCGACGACAATATCTTTACTAAATTCACACTCTACTCACCGTAGACTTCGAATTTATCCGTCAACTTTCCATTTTGAAGAATATCGAACGGTGAAATATCAAATATTATCTATTCCAAAAAAAAGTGGTGTAAATGGTGAAGTTAGTTTTCAGAAAATTTCTTAAAATACTTATTTAATTGAACTTTGCAAACCTATTTCGTTGCTAAAATGAATGCCCAAAAAAATGTAAATATTATTTAGTTTATTACTTGTCTTGGAATCATTAATTCTTATGCACTATAATTGTAAAATTTATTAATATGAAAAGACTATTTAACATTAATAGAAAGCCAAGCATTTTTGTATTGATAATTATAACAAATATGTTTATTAATCGGGTTAATTATAAAAAATCTCAAACTTTGCTCAGTTTGTAATTATAGTCCGAATTTCAAAACGTGATAATTAAATGCTTAAACTTTCAAATTTTTTTCAATTTTAACCTGACGTTAGTGTCTCTGTTAATTTTGTTGACGTGACTGGTCACATGTTCTAAAATCCTAATTATTAATACAGGTTAGCCAAAATTAACATAAGTAATGAAGAATAATGAACCAACGTCATTTAATCACATAACGAAAACGATTTTGTTTCAAAAGATGATATAGTTTAATTTCTAAATCAGTTTACCCAGCCCAAGATATCGAAAAACAAATGATGAGGGCGTCATTTTTTTTTTCAAATGACGACGTTTTAGTTATATGATTAAATGACATCGTTTCATTAATCTTTATTACTTCTGTTAATTTTGGCTTATGTGTATTAATAGTCAGGTTTTTGAAACACGTGACAAGTCACGTCAGTAAAATTTGTAAAGACACTAATTTCAGGCTATAATTAAAAAAATTGAAAGTTTGAATATTTAATTGCTACCTTTTGAAGTTAAAATTATAATTGCAAAATTGAACCAACTATGTTTTTTTTTGTACAAAGGAAAGCCAAACAAAATAAAGCTAGCGCCCTATCTAACGCAGAGATTTGCAGTACAAAACTCCGTGCTTATCACAATTCAAGTGATCCATGACGACTGCCGGAGGCGCCTAGAGAATATGGAGGTTTGGGTTGGATATCGTTGCGAGCGAGGCTAGATTGTCTGCACATTGATTCCCTTCTCAATACACGTGCTGAAGCTTCACCTCCCAATCTCGGTAGAGTAGCCCACAAGTACCTGCCATCAAAAAATAATACTCAGCCGAAGATATAACAGAAGAGGAGAGGATATTGATCACTTCTAGAGAATCCACTTCGACGATAACTCATTGATATCCAAGCGTCCAGGTTAGGGTAAGTCCTGAATGGACCCCCCCAGAGTTCGACAGTTAAAGGCGAGCCCCTTCCTATGTGATGAAGAAATCCCCCACATTATTGACCGTGACAATCTCTGATCAATCCTCCAGCGACTGCAATGCTAAGTCTATGCTTAACTGCCCCATCTGTATTTAGCTTGACCCAACCCTTCATCGGTTTAGTCCAACCTGTAAGATGACCTACTGGTAATCCCTGGTCCCTATAGACATAGCTTTCCATAATCCTTGCCCTAACTATCCAGTTAATGTAGTTCATAACTGCCCTGGGACCGTCTTCATGCCACACAAACTTATCTTCAAATATGCTTCTGCTACGCCATTGCCATAGGAACCAGCAGGCTACCCCGTAGATTGTGGCCCATTGAAATTGCTGCCCATGAGAGTGCTTCAGAAGATTGGACTTCACCCATCGCTCCACATCTAGTTGAAAAAATTCCGTGTCAACCACTTCGAGGGAAAATTTACACCAGAAAGCCTTCACTTGTATGCAATCCCGAATGGCATGCAAAGTTGACTCTTCATACCCACAAAAATGACACTTGTTATCCATTGTGAGTTGTCGAGCCACTCGTTGTTGATTATTCAGTAACTTCTGTTTCGTCATTAGCCACAGGAAAGCCCTGATCTGTTGGGACCCAGCCCATTTCTAGATTAAATCCTAATGTTGACTAACCGCAGACGTGGTATTACCTTCGATTAAATCATAGGCAGACGCTGTTGTGAACCTCCCATGAGTTGTTAGTCCCCATATAGTGGTATCATCCACTGGGTTTGCCCGATTGAGATGGATTGCCGCTATATCCATACAGACTGTGGAAGGGAGATACTGCTGGAAGATATGCCACTGCCAAATGCTTATTTCATTAGTGAAGTCCGCAAGTGTGGCGTATAGAACGCTTTCAGGAATTGGGGAGGTAACCACTGAAATTAAAGGTCCCCAGTCATGCACCCAATTGTCCAACTAGAATAAAACATTCCTCCCAGTTCCCAGTTTCCACCTTAGGCCTTGGCGAACAAAGTGCCAATTTGCAGAGATGCCTCTCCAGATAACCGAAGCCCCTGTCCTATCGAGATTGATAGGGATATGAGGGTGATCTAGACGATACTTAGCTCTTAATATTCTGGTCCATCAAGTCGTAGGTTTCGTAATTAAAGCCCAACCTAATTTAGACAAGAGAGCGTCATTTGAAGAGCGGATTCATTTTAATCCTAGGCCCCCCGCTTTTTTAGGCTGGCACACTGCGTCCCATTTGACGAGATGGATTTTCCTGTTCTCGCTTGTTAAGCCCCATATAAAATCTCTCATAATGTGCTCCAAATCATCACAAAGTTGTCTCGGAAGTCTCACTGTTTGCATTGTGAAAATGGGAAGAGCCGAAATAACTGATTGAGTTAATGTAACTCTCCCCGCTAAAGACAACATCTTAGCCCACCATCCTAAAAGCTTCTTGCACATAGTATCCAAAATATGCTAGTAGGTACTCCTCGCGATACGCTCATGAATCAAAGGAACTCCTAGGTACTTTCCCAGATTGGTCGTACTTGTGATGTTCAGGATTTGACTGAGCCTGCGTGCAGCAGTTTGGGAGATGTTCTTAGAGAAAAAAATCATAGTTTTCTCAAGGTTGACTTTCTGTCCTGAAGCTTTGCAAAATACCTCCAGAGTTCTTGCAATTATATGTGTTTGGGACTTTGTAGCTTTAGCAAAAAGTACAAGGTCATCTGCAAAAAAGATGTGAGATATTGGAGGTCTTGTTGAGCTCAGCTTTATCGGATTCCAAAGTCCTTGCGCCACTGCCTTTGAAATAAGGTGGCCTAGACGCTCCATGCACAAAACAAAATGGTAAGGCAACAGCGGATCTTCTTGCCGAATTCCTCGCCAGGGACTGAAGGGATTAGTACAAGTGCCTTGCCAAGCGACTTACATAGTAACCGTCGTGACATATTGCATAACGACTTTGATAAGCTTCTCCGGGATTCCGATGTCCAACAACGTGTTATGGATAAAATCCCATCGGATTCTGTCATATGCTTTCTCCAAGTCTACCTTAATCGCAAAGTATCCAATCTTCCCATTTTCTTGCGCATCGAATGTATGACCTCCTGAGCTATGATAATGTTATCCGTGATTTGTCGGCTAGGAATAAAGTTGCATTGCGTCTTCTCCACTAGATGCTCCATCTGATTCTTTAGTCGATTAACAATAATTTTAGAAATAATCTTATAGAGTACAGTGCAGAAACTAATAGGCCGGAAATGGGACATACTAGACGAGGAGGGGGTTTTTGGGATCAAGACTAGAATGGTTTGATTTAAATCCTTTTCCCACTTTTCTAGTCTAAAAACTACCTGAATGTATTCCACTACTTTAGGACCAACATGTCTCCATTGTTTTTGGAAAAATAAAGCATTGAAACCGTCGACTCCCAGGACTTTATTAGGATTCATATTGAAAACCGCATTCTTGACTTCGATTGCATGGATCGGCAGGTTTAGATCTCCAAGCCCAGCTTCTGAAAGCGAAGGGAAAACGCTAGAGAGCGGAAAACTATGGGAAGGTCCTTCATCAGTAGTGTAAAGTTGGACAAAAAAGTCCCAGGCTAGTCGACCCAATTGTACTAGATCTGATATCAGGGATCCATTAGAATCGGTGATTCGATCTATCTTCATCTTCGCACTACAAGGAAACTGATGATTTGCGACCGAACAATACCGACCGAATTGATATCCGTTGGAAATTCCGACCGAATAAATCGTTCGGTCGGAGAAGTTGGCAGCCTGTTTAGAAATAGCGACCGACCAGCATTCGGTCGGAAAACTTAAGTGATGGTTA
>JAOQMQ010000002.1:4406867-4428135 GCA_027563845.1 Erythroxylum subrotundum | reverse complement strand
ATATCAGATATTTCATTAACTTTCTTAATAAGTGTGCATTCCTCTAAAACGTCACTTATTATGAATCGGAGGGAGTAGTTGATTAATTGTCTCCCAAAGGGGCCATTGTATTTATTGCACATGGTTATTTCACTTTGCAAAATTTGAGGAAGATCATCAATATACAGTCTTGTTTTTGTAATTAGAGCTTACGATCTTTTGATCATAAAGGAGCACTATTTCCCGTTTATTCTAATGCTCATCCTCTCTCTCTCTATATACACACACATATATATAGTAGAATAATATATAAAATAAAGAAAAATATTAATATAATTAGTTCATCTTAACAAGATTCAAATCATTTAATATAATTAGTTCATTTTAGAAAATACATGAGAAGGAATATCTTTTACCTTACACCACAACACAGCAATGATGAACAGCTCATTCGGCCTGAGATGAGCTCCAAGTAATTCTTAGCTTTACGGTGAAACAATCCGAAACGTGTCTACCAAATCTCTAGAAAAAGACTTCAAGTAGTCTCATCACCAATTACTCAAAGTCTCGGTGGTGCTGGATCACCACACAAGCGTAGCCATAGTCAAACTCAGAAACATGAGCAGCTATTACAGTTACGTAGTTGGTGGATGTCTTTGCTCATTTTAGGTTTGGTTAGTGTAGATTGACGGTAAAGAAGGGTCAAGAAAAGAGGCGCCATCATGGCGGTATGGTGAGGCTGAGGAGTGAAATGAAATGTATTGGAAGCATGCAAGTCGAGTGGGGTAGGTAAAGTGAAAGAAAGGGCTTGGACCAATTTCTTTATTACTATTCTATCCCAATTTGGAAAGGAATTTGGGGGAGTTGTGTCCTCAAACTTAAATTGGGTTTAGCTTTGGACATAGCAACTTGACATCACTCCACTTCTGGTCCCCATGAGAATCAATTATAAAACATCCCCTTCTCTTCCTCAATTATTCCTCTCTATTTTTGTATATTGAACCCATTAATGTAATCAATTGAGAACTAAACTTAATTACTTGGTTCAAATCCTTTGAAGGGTATGTGTCAAATTTTAACCAAATTGAAGGGGAAGAAGTCAAGGTTTTTCACGTAAGTTATGATTGGAAGCATTAGTTACATGGATTCTAACTAAGATAACAATGGAGGGAGGGTCCAGCTGCCTATCTTGTCAGCTAGTACTTACTAGAGAGCTCTTTCATTTCTACTTCTAGAGAGCAAATTGTTAAGTATTTGAATTTAAGACAAATATTCCACAACCAAAGCTAGCCTCCCTTCCTTTGCGTCCAATCGGTTCATTGACTTGTAAACTTGCATAGTATCTAGATTATCTTCTTCCAAAGAAACAAAAAAAGCTTAGCTCATCTCAATTTGGCTAATCTCTGAGCGCCAGCATCTGCTCCTGCAGCAGTAGCAGCACCGCCTCGTCCGCTACTTCCTTATCTGCTACGCAATCTTCCTAACTATTTTAAGCTAAAATTAGAAGCAAAGTTTGTCCTTTGTTAGGTGATCAGGAACAGCTATAAGTATAAACATTATTAGCTAGCGGCTAGGCATGAGAAATATTAACACAGGGAGGAAGACCCTATCTGTAATTTGCTTTTGCTTTTATGCTTCTTTTTTTAAAAGCCAGTAAATAGAGAGAAAGAGACAAAAACAAAGTACAGATGCTGCTCGGTTAGATGATAAGAAGAGAAAAAGTTTGGTGCTTGCAGAAGAAGAGATAAAAACCATAACTTGGGGCTTGCGAGAGAGGTCTGAAGGAACTGGGCAAAAGAATCTGACATGTATATATAAATATGAAGAGGAGAGAGAAAAGGAAAGAACTGGCAAAGCACAAGCCTTGTTGTCTACTGCCATACGCTTTCATCCGAATCAAGAAGGTAAGGTAAAAATCAATCAGAAGAAGAATCCAAAGGCGTAATCTTTTATCAGAAACCTCACATCCACCACCCCCCTTTAGCTATATTTCCATACCCATCAATCATCTGCTATCTGCAACATTTGCAGACATGTGGGTGCGTGTATCATCATCAGAGTCTCAAACTTCAAAGCAAAGCAAAATCCACCATGTAAAACACCATCCCCAAGATGACAGATGGATAGAGAAGAGGCTTTAATGATACAGACAACGCAGAGTCGCATCCTTCATTAATAATAGTACACCAGAATCACTGTACGCACCATATTAAAGTCTACAAGATCATAACTTTGAAGATCGACGGGACAAGATTTGAATAAGATTTCTTTCAAGAAGAATAATATAACAATGAGAAAAAATAAAAAAAAGGGTCATCCATCAGTTTCCTCCGAGCTACTTATCAAATAGCACTAAACATAAAAGTCCAAACGGAAGTATGAAACAAAAATGACAATGCTCAAAATCTGCACCTACAAAGCTAAAATGGAGCTGAATTTTTAAAATCTCTGGAAATTTCACATTAATTTCGATGTTCTTCCCATCAATCAGTAAGGCGGTGGAGGCCTAGCAGTAGGTGCCCAGATAACATCAGACGGCAGATGACAACTATACATTTCTCCTCCACTCGCCACGTGTCCACTGTCTCCACCACCACCGCCTTGTCCCGAGACCGCTGGAGACTGCCCCTCACCACCGCCAGCGGAGCCGGAAGTCCTTCCCTCATCCACGTCAATGGGTAACCGATGAAAGCTCGGACTGTTAAACGACGCCGCTATTATAAACACTGTTCCAGCAGCAACTAAGCTTCCAGCGACAATACCACCAACGATCTGTCCCTGTGGTCCGGCGAGAGAGATAGTAAAAGTGTTCGGTGCAGGATACGACGTGGATTGAGGCAAGAACGTTGCGCTTATGGACAATATATCGAACCTGCCGTGGAAGGTTATGATAGCTCCTGGAGTTGTAGAAGGCTGACGTAAAGTAACGTTAGCAACAGCACCGGAAGCAGTAAGCACGCAGATTCCGATGTTTTTACGGTTACAGAAACGTGAAATCGCTTCGACGATGTCGCTTCCACCCGGAACTTCGAGAATGTAAGGACTCATGGCTGGTTCAGGCTCACGGGTTATTATGACGGGTGGCTTGGGCTTGTTTTTTGAACCGGGCGGTCTGCCCCTGGGCCGACGAACCACTTCAATCGTTGCACCATCCGTGGCAACGCTGCTGTTGGGTTGTTCGTTGCGTCTGTGATGTTTGTTGGGTGAGGCGGTGGTCGGAGTAGTATTGGCCGTGGTGGCGGCAGCTGTGCTGCGCGTGTCATCATCTTCCGAGTCGCGAGAAAGTTGGAAGTGTTGAGAAAAAGGATGGTGTTGGTGTTGGTGTTGGTGAGAGAGTTTGGAGAACATGTTAGGGGTTTCATGCTTTGGATGGTGATGATGTTGTGGCTCTACAAATTCTCCTTTCATGGCTTTTTCGTTTCTTCTCTTTGGAATAGGATTACAATCTTAATTTGTTACGTTTTATGTTTTTTTTTTATTTATTGTCTAGTTATGGCAAGTATGGGGCTGCTGGGGATATGTGGGGAAAGAGAGTACGTGTGAAGAGAGTAAAATAGGGGGGAGAAAAGAACAAGATAAGATTATGATATATGAAAAGAGACAGGGAGACACTTGAAGGGAAGGGTTTAGAAGTCGCAGAAGAGAGAAGAACAGGTGCTTGTGGGTTTTGTATACTATAAAGAGATGAAGAGAGAGAGAGAGAGTTTGTGGTGGTGGGTGAGCTTGAAAACCAAGTAAAGATGGAGCCGCTGGTTGGGGAGGTAAAAACAAGTATACCCCACAATTCAGACAAGAGAGAGAGAGAAGTATGATAATAAAGACGACTCGGAAGGAGCGGGAAGGTATGACTTAGTTAGAGATAGGGGAGAAAAGAGAGCAAGAGGATATAAGGCTGAGTCTGAGACTCTGAGCCGACCGAGTGGGATTGAAAAGGACAAGTTGATGTTTACATCTTTTGGCCAACGGGGGCATCTGCTAATCCCTTCCCTTCCCTCTCCCTCTTTCTGGTTATGGGCCTTCTTCCCAAAACAAATTCAAGCTCTCATGTGAGCTCACTTACTTTGACGTGAAGAAGGTTTCAAGGATGGTGTAAGTTAAACACATCACGTTGGGATCATATTATGAAAAAACAGAGAATTTCATACACATTTGGTAATATGTTTTGGATCTTCTTCTCTAGATCACGTAGCTTAAAAAAAAAAAAGAAAAAGAAAAAGCGTATGCTTTGACAGTTCCTAAAAGAAAAGTAAATGTTTATAAGGTCAACAGCAACTGCTAACACGTGGAAAATGGAACCGATGAGGAGAAAAAGGAGGTCCGGTGAAAATTTTACTTTGGTTAATTCACAAGGAACCCGACCTCAGACATTTTCAGTCACTTCGACAAAACAGTGAAAACCTATCAATTCGACATGAAAGTTTTGTCTAGTTGTCCAAGAATTCTTAACAGCTTCAGCCTCAAGGACTGAGTTCTAGAGTTTTACAGTACTGTTGCGAGTTGATGGCTCCATAGGCACATAGTAGCCATTGTATATAGCCTAATGTCGAGGTTTTGTTTGTTGAATTGTGACTATTTCTTTTCTACCAGAAAGACTTTAGCGTAGAAAAAATGTACAATCATATGTATGATTCCAAGTTAAGATGATAACATTGTGGGTTACAATGTTTAGGTCTTAACAACCTAACTCATGTTTACCCCAAAAAAAAAAACAAAAAAAAACGTAACTCATGTTCCACTTAGTCCAATTAGTAGTTATTTGAGTAAAGTTTAATTTACTTAAATTTAAGTTGAAATAAAAACAAATATTCAAAATTTTATAATTGTAAATGTTTTTGTTTCAAGTTTTATTTTTTATTGGTTGTTTTTCCGGTACGAATTCTTATTATAAATTATAATTGTTGGAGATTCATGGATATTTATTATTGTTTTTATTTGATGTTTTGATATAATTATTATTTATTATATATTAAACTTGTAATATTTTAAATACTTTTTATTGTTCATAATTTATATTTATATAATGATTAAATGAGTTTTTTTCATATTAATTTTGGCTATTATTTATACATGAAAATTAATATTAACAAAAATAAATATATTATTATTATTTTAAATTTATATTATTATGATTTTCGGAGGCAGAGTTAATATATTTACAGTATAATATATTGAAGGACCATTTTACAATTTTTTTGAAAATTAAGAGACTATTTTATAAATTTAAAAATTTATTCAAAACTATATCTGATATTGACCTATACCAGTACAATATTATATCAGAATCAAATATGGTACCAGTACCTATACGATAGTCATAACATTGATTTAAACTCTTATAAGATTCTTTAACTACTTATGTATGCTCATCATTAACTAACAATTATTTCAGCATATAAGAAAATTATGACAAATATTGAGTTTTTTAACATATATGTAAGAAAATTATGACAAATATTGAGTTTTTTAACACACACACACATACATATATATATGTTAAAAAACTCAATATTTGTCATAATTTTCTTACATACTGAAATAATCGACGACGTTTTATAGATGCTGGTTATTTTGTAATGTTGTGTGCTTTAATAAGAAAACCAAATGATATGCTATATTGTTTTTGTTTTTGTTTGTAGATTTTGTTATAAACAGATGCTGAGACATTTTGTCTCCTCTCATTGAACCAAATGTTGTGTCGTTTTTTGGTGTTGTTATTAAACATGATACTGTGCATTCATAAACCAGATGTTGTCGTTTTCGGTGTTGTTGTGCATTTTGAGGTGTTATTTTAATAAAAAAACATCAGATGCTGCGATAGATTTTGGCATTGGTTGCTCATTTTGACATGGAATTGCATCAAATGGATGTAAAAATGACTTTCTTAAATGGTGACATAGAGGAAGCGATTTACATAAAACAACCAGAAGGACTTTCCTCTAATAATAGTGAGTATTTGGTTTGTAAGCTTAAAATATTCATATATGGATTGAAACAATCGTCTCGCTAGTGATATTTGAAATTATATGCCAAAATGTTAGTGACAGTAAAATTTGTTTTATTGTATTATATGTGGATGACATATTATTTGCAATTAATGATAGGGGTTTGTTACATGATGTGAAACAATTTATCTTTAAGAATTTTGAAATGAAAGATATGGATGATCCATCTTATGTCGTTAATATTAAGATTCATCGAGACAGATTCCGTGGTATTTTAGGTTTTTCTTAAAAAACTTATATTAATAAAGTTTTAAAGAGATTTTGGATGAACGAATGTTCACCTAATGTAGCTCCCATTATGAAAGGGGATAGGTTCAATTTGGACCAATGCCCAAAAAATGATTTTGAAAGGGAACGAATGAAAAACGTTCCATATATTTCTGTAGTCAAAAGCCTGATGTATGCTTATGTTTGTACAAGACCTGACATTGCATTTGCTATTGAAATGTTAGGAAGATATCAGAGTAACCTAGGATTAGATCACTAGAGACCTGCAAAGAAAATATTGAGGTATCTTCAAGGGACCAAATATTACATTCTTATATACAGACGAACCAACAATCTGGAGGTAATAGTGTACTTAGATTCAAAATTTATTGGGTGTGTTGATTCACGAAAATCGACATCAGGTTATATCTTCATGTTTGCCTATGGAGCCATATCGTGGAGGAGTGTCAAGCAGTCTTTGACTGCTACTTCCACCATGAAAGTTAAGTTTGTTTCTTGTTTTGAATGCTATATCACATGATGTATGACTAAAGAGTTTCATGTATGGGCTTAGACTCATGGATTCCATTTTTAGGCCATTGAGAATATATTGTGACAGTTCAGCTGCTATTTTTCTAGCTAAAAACAATAAGAGTAATAGTTGGAGTAACACATCGTTATCAAGTTTTTATTTATAAAGGAACGTAGTAAGGACAAAAAAAGTGGTCACTGAATACATTAACATTGAATTGATGACAACTAATCCTTTAACAAAAGGTAAGCCAACAATGAAGTTCAAGGATTAGGTTCCTATAATAGGATTAAGTTCCATCATATGGTTTTCATTGTATGGCCATAAAACTCTTATAATATTTTATCATATGATGATGCATATTACTGAATTTTGAAAAAATTAGTTATTTTTTATCTAGAATAAATATAAGGTTTATTTATTAAATAATGTTACCACATTCGATTGATACAATTATAGTATACTGTAATATATGGAAGATAATACTCGTCTACTAGAGGACTTAACGCCATGATTCATATATTATATTTGGATCAGATTAGTATTTGATAGTAAGTTAAACGTATGGATTAAGTGTGAGAATGTGAGAATTTTTCATATTCTTAGTATCAATAATGGTCCAATGTTATGAATTTAGTGGGTTTGAATTCTTAGTATTAGGTAACTCATGGTGTGCTCGATGAAGCACATTCATTTAGATTTTCTTGCAAATTTTGGGGTCCCCTAAGCTTCTTTTCTCTTCTTAAACATACACCATTAAGTTAGAAATTGAGAGCTTAGAAGAATTCAAAAAACGCAAACTCTTCTGGTAAAGACAACAATGATTAGAGGTATTTCATTTTTCTTCCGCATTTAATTTATACGTTATTCTAACATATATTACAGTTGAAATACATGTTAGAATTGACTTACATTTTATTCTATACGTTAAAGATTTTAAATAATTACATTCTCTTTGTAAATGATGATTTAGATATCGATTGCTTCATAAAGTAAGTCTAATTCCTCTATATTCTTAATCTCCGCAACATAGTATGCTGTATTGTTAACTGAAAAACCATCTAAATATTTAACAATATTTTTTAATAGTTTTCAAGCTTGAAGAATATATTTTAATGCCGTTGGAATCAAATGACATATATATAAAAAGAAATGAATTATAATCTTGTAGTTCGTAAATCGACCTGAACCATTTGAATCACAATATTAAAATGAAGTTAGTTTAATTTAAAGTCTAATCAAGATTTGAATCAAATTCGGGTCAAACAATTTGAGTCGTACCGAATTTCAAGTCTAAATTGACCGATTGTCATCTCTACATAATTTGTTGCTTTAAAGACTGTTGGCTTGAGATATAATTAAGTTCAAGTAAGTTCGTACCTTTTATTTTATACGAACTTACTTGAACTTAATTCAAGAAGTTATTATAATTATTATTAAATATTAGGTGACTTGAAGCCCGACAACAATTAATCAAACCGTCATCGTTTAATATGAATCTGCCAAGAAATCCATTTAATTTAAGCTTTGCACATTCAAGCCCAGGAATACTAACCCTACACTTTAGCTTTAAAATTCTGGTTTATGCTTCAAAAGTAGGAGTGGGATAAAGTTTAGTCCTTCAATAATGCTGGAAAAATATAGTTCAACAGTGTTCCACTTCTTTCGTGAGGTCGACTGGAGATTTCTGAGGTCGCGAGGTCCCATTCCAGAACAATTTCTGAAAAGACTCGCGCACTTCAAGCAGAAAGAACATTGATTATCATGCGTAAAGAAACCATAAAAGTCCAGTATGAACCATACAGTAAAAGATTGAACAAACATGCTACAGCTGAATGCCATCCTTTAAAATAATAGTTGGGACATGATCGTTTCAAAGAGTGGTCGAGACAGGCGGCGAGCTTTGTCTTGGCAGAGCTTGAAATGGTAGATATTAAGGGCTTTGGCAAGTCCTCTGGTTTTGACGGAGGAACATTTTCAGGCAACCTTAGTAACAGATGTTTGGGGTTCAGGCACAGGTGGTAATTCAGGCTTAGGAAGCTCAGGAAGAGTGTTGGGGATGGTGGAATATAAAAGCTCGGGAAGCGGCAGTGTGTACAAAGGCCTCAAGATCAAACACGACATTATGTTTATTCAGGTGAACAGGTGAAATTGCATCGACAAGTCAAAACCAAACTCAACCACTAACACATGGTTACCAACTAAATAAAGTAGCTATTGTTCTAGATAAAGACTAAAAAGGAAGCGGGAAAGTAAGTCAGAAAACAAAGTGAAGTAGAATAGCTTCCCCATTTTGATCAGTTTCGTGCAACATAAGAATTGGCCTGAGTGACGTATCTCACCCATCGATAAGGATTATATGCGCTAAATTTCTTTGCTATCTGCAAGTATTTAACCTGCAAGAACAAACCAACCAACAAGGTCAACTTTTTTTTTCAAGTATCAATAGATACAGAAGGCATTTGGATCATTTTTGTAAACATTGTGAAAAGCTTGGAAATTGAAAAGTTAAAGAAATGATACTTCAAAAAATATCAGTTACTTTCTCTTTACACAACTAGTTTTACACCGCAACTCTTTAGGGCGCAGGAAGTAAGCGCTGGAGATGGATGTCAGATTCTATGTAAAATCTTTCAAACCCTCGATGTTGAAATGGTAACCACAAACAAGGTTCTAATGCCGGATCATGTTAGCACACTGAGCTGAGTCCACAAACCTAAAGATATTGTTGTATTTGGGATAGCTTTCCTTCTCTGTCCCTTCAAATCTTTTTATATCAAAAATACACACCATCTATTGTCTCCATACTTTAAATTTCTCAAAAGAATAAGCACTTCCCATATGCCGTCCTTTTGTGAGGCTAAACAAATTCATTACATGTGGTAACCAGAAAATTGATGTCTTACCTGAAGTCTTGAAACATTATACATTGGTATTGTGAATGTCATGCTAACTGGTCCTGATTCCTTGGTGATATTTCCTGTATTCAACAACAAATACTATGACTTTAACATGCAAATGAAAAATGTAGTGTGATACTGACCATATTGAAAATCAACTTGTACCATGTGACTCCTGTGAAAATGTCAACTTTGCACGTAATGTAAGCTCAGATCCACCAACAATCTGTTGCACATTATATCCATAATTATGCCCAGTTGAAACACTATAACTACAATTAAATATAAAAATCATAATCCTCATAATCAATGAAAACATTGCTGAATAAATCCTACCTTCTTTATTCCCCATTCAAGTCTCTTGTTTACTTCCTTGAAATCTGCTGTTTGCCCAATAACTCCCGATTCCAACTCAAAAGTAGCTCTGGCACAAATAACAATGGCAGAACAAAAGCTAATGAGTAAACATTAAAGCTCTTCATCTGTGAAAAGTTAGAATCAGACACCAAGGCCCAAACTTCTTATTTTTTAGCTTATGGTAGGTTTAATATCCTTCACAGGATGATCAAATTTGTTTTCTTTTGTGGTGGTTAAATGTTAGATGAGTTACGGTATATGCTACTTGCACTGCCAAACCAGGAACAATGGCTGAGAGGATCATTAGGTACAGAAAACGTAAACCATCAAAACAAAGTGACTGCATTTTGGCAAATATTCCAAATTATAAATTCAGGGAGATCCCAGAAACCTTGCTACTTCGCTTGTTAAAATGGGACATGACATCTGTACCTGGTAGTATATTTTGGTAGGGGCATCTGTACAAGAATTGTGTTTGCTGTAATACTTGAGGGAAACTCAGCCGATATTTTAAGAATCACTTCGGCCTACATGCAACAGGTAGTATGAGATACACCACCATAAGTGCACAACATAAATAGCAATCCTTAATTCATCAATTACAAAATGACAATTCTCATACACACATGATAACTTCTATGTATGTCAATTATCTGTTACAGCACAAAAGTTGCAGAAGAGAACTATATGGATGTTGTTTTGAAGGAGGGTAAAGGTTCATTTTGAGAAAGAAGGTATTTACCTTGAGGGTTCCTGCTTCTTCAATCAAAGTGTTAATACGGAATGGAGGTTTGAATTCCTGGGTCATACGATAGTTCATCACAGGAAACTCACCATCTGGTGGCACCTGAGAAGCAACAGTGTGAATAATGAGTAATAGGAAGCAAAAGCTAAACCACTATAATTGTTAATGGTGGTTTTGCTCACCAGAGTCAAAGTTCTGTCCACTTCAAAGTTATCTAAACGCACAGATTCATGGAAATTACAATCATCAAGTATTACTGCTCCTGAGCCAGTCGAACTCCTGTAGTCTATAACAGCAAGAAACATCCTTTGAGAGAGAGAGAGAGATAATAACCAAGAATAAAAGAAATTAAACAAAAGAAGACCTCAATCCATAATCATGGCTCCATAAATGCATGTTCAGGCATGTTGGGGAATCAAAATAAGTGCCAATGCCATAGCTAGGGAACTTAGAGAAGTACCATAAAGTGATCTTCCACCACTTCTTCCAATGTTCAGGTCCTCATTAAGGGCTAATCGAATTTCTGGGTTCCCAGAAAGATAGCTCTTCATTTGAATAGTTCCATCAATCTCTGAAGTCAATATATAACCCTGTAAAAGAAAGACAACAATGTTAGAACATCATTTTCATTAAGGGCATCAAGAGTAGTTTAAAACATGCAGATAAACCACACTGACGATTATAATAGTTCTAATTGGTCCCTAGATACATAAAACTTACACTTGAGCTGAATGTCACACTGATCTTCTCAATTATGTCAACAAAAATTTCCTCCCTACTTCGGCCACCAGGCTCAGTTGCTACCACAGATTTTGTGACAGCTGTACCTGGCATCCTTTTGCTTCCTTGCTGAATTATATAATCAAATGATAACAATGACAATGATAATCAATGGCTTATTTTTATGTAAATCAACATGCAAAAATAAAGTGCCAACTGAGTCAGCTATGTTTGAGTGATTAAAGAGATCAAATGATACCATAAAAATCGCAGCAGGGTTCAGTGGTTGTAAACGAGCAGCATCAACCACAATTGGCTCATTAAACACATAGGACTTCAAAACTTCAGTAGATGTTGTCTGTACATAACCAAAATCCTGGGAAAAGAAAGGAACAGCGACTTAGGCACAAAGTTGCAGAAGAGCAATATTGCGAAAAATGAGAGAAGAAAATGCATGATCCTTCATAAAGTCCTGAGACATTGATGTTTGATACTCCATGGCACAAGTACATTATTTGCAACTAGAGAAAAAGGATCACATAACAATAGGATTATGTTGCCTTATGACAATTTACAAAGATAAAACAAAGGGGCCTTGAGCAAGAAGAATCTTCTGGCCATCTTGAGGGACAAATAGAACAACTTACTAAGAATTAGAGAATAATGAATAAATCAAACAAGAAGTAAGGGTAAAAATTTGAGTTTGAGATGCATTCAGTCAAATTGCACATTAGTAACAGAATTTAGAGGGGATAAGAGTTAAAACTTCATAATGCTCAGGAAATAGGCCAATACAAGAGGTATACAATTAAAGAAACTTACAATGACTTCATCAAGTAACTCGTACACAAGAACAAAATTTTTCCGCAAAGATTCTTCATTTAGAATCCCAAGATAATCTTTGATAACACGAGCAATCCTTTGTAGAAGTTCCAAGACAAGGGAAGGTGAGACATTAACTCTTGTAGTTGCCACAAATAACAATCCCACAACCTTCACGTGAAAGTAGTTCACACCATCTAAATTCTGTTGAAGAGTAAAGAAAAAGAAGAAAAAAAGTTTAAACTATATTATCATACCAAAGGATTTTGAATGAAAGAAAATATGATTTGGCAAATTGCATTAGAATGCAACACAAACAAAAGATCTGGAGAAATGCATAGCTATAGGAAAATGGTGTACATGATAGAATAAATAACAAAAATTAGAGGTATT
Source organism: Erythroxylum subrotundum (assembly GCA_027563845.1). Lineage (NCBI taxonomy): Eukaryota > Viridiplantae > Streptophyta > Magnoliopsida > Malpighiales > Erythroxylaceae > Erythroxylum > Erythroxylum subrotundum. The sequence continues at coordinate 4,415,478 of JAOQMQ010000002.1, read as the reverse complement.
ATATACATTGGGAATGCCAAACAACCAAACCAAGGCACACAACTAGAAGCCAGCATAGGCCAGCCATTTTCCCCAGATCTATAGGGCCCAAAAGATAATAAGTTGAAAGATGCAAACTTTTTAGTAAGATATAATCAACTTAGTACTTGTCTATGCCAGTAGCTAACAGAAAGCCATCTAAGGCAAAAGAAAAATCCTCCATTTGTAGCCCTGTATCATAGTCATCTATAAGCTTCTGTAAGATGATCAAGATTAGATTTCAAAACAGTGCATAGAAAGAATAAAAAGAAAGACTGAAAACCTAATTTCTATCTCTAAAATCAACCATCAAGAACCACATTTAAAACAGCATTAACTAACCACTAAACCTAAAACACATAGATCCACCCTTTCATACCAAATTCAACAACTCGCCAAACTAACACTGAAAGAAATATACAAAGAAAACATCAAATCCTCATCTGAAGGAAATAGTAACAGCATCCTAAATATATATTATGCTCGCAGCTAATTGAATTCCAAACATGATTCTTGAACGTTCCACATTTCTATTGCAAACGCGAATCACCACCAAAAAACACATACTTTACTGACCGTTACATTACTCAGGAAGATAATACCTACAAAGACAGGCGGTGCCTCTTCATGTCCATCCTCTTTCCAGAACTTCACTTTTCTGAAGAATATCTCCGCAGTTCCCTTTTGCACTTCACCGCGATCTGAAATCCAAAATAAGAAACCAAATCTCATAATCAAATTGAAAAAGAAAAGAAAAACTCAATTCTTGTCCTAGGATTCTAAAACTACATTCTCATAGATCAACTGAAACTGCAGCCAACAGATCCCGCGCTGCTCTAAGGCAAAGAACACCAATCATAGTCTATTAGAATTGGACGAAATCGGATTGAATTCGAATCATATGGCTACGAAGAACATGAGACTGAGCAGATCGGTGGATGTAAGAGATAAGAGAAACTCACAGTCTCGAAACACTATGTTATCCCCGCGCTGCGAGAGGACGAAGAACTGCGATATCATACTTGTGATTATTTTCTTCGAGTTCCCGGGGATTTTGATCTTCTCCGCCTCTTTGCTTCTTCAGATAAGTGTAAGGAAGCTGCCGTGTTGGTGTGATCCGATTTGTTTCTGTCTCAACGCTTGTTTCGTGCGTTTCCCAAAGTTCCACATAACTTCTGTTTTTCTTGTATTTTTTAGGCTTTAAAAAACTCAACACTTAAAATTCTAAATTTTTTAATTTTATTTTACATTGGAGAGTGAATTATTATTATTATTTGAATATACGATAGTCACTTTTTAATTTTATAAAAATATATTTTTAATAAATAATTTAATAATTTAATAAATTCAATAACTTTAAATTGATAATTTGATCAGATGATTATTTGAAAAAATAAATTTAAATAATTTAAAAACTTTTATTAGTTGAAATTAAGATTAAAAAATTCAATTAGTTCGGCCAATTTTATTGTAAAAGTCTTGAACCTTTTAACTTTTCAGTTCGGTTTTTAATTTTTCAATTCAATTTATTTTAATAATTATTGTTGTTAAAAATTGATCAGTTTATTAATAAAATTGTTAATTTTTGTAAATTAATAAGTTTTTATAAATTAAAATAATAAATAATATTTTTTTAATAATATGTTTTAATTAAACTTCAAATTCTTTGACGGATAAACACAATCTCTTTCAATTATATTTTAAATTCATTAATTTTAATCAATTTTTAACGGTTTAATACTAATTGAACCTTTTAAACTTTAAATCTTTTGTCTTGTCAATTTAACTTGGTCTGTTTTTTAAAATACTGGTTGAAAATGGGAAAAATTTATGAGATTAGAATTCAGAATCTGAGGTAATGACCTTGGTAAAATGTTGCTTATTGATTTAATGCATATTTTCAATTTTTACTCTTCTTTAACAGTGAGTGAAACTATTGCACTAATTAATATTACAATTGCAAGGGACTCTCAACACCACAACACCCTGTCTTTGACCAAGATTCTTCTGCTACTTTCACCAATGCTGCTTCCCTTCCAATCAAGGGTCCATTTCTCAAATGTACATTCCAAGAAGTCATAATACCCTCCATGAATACACACCAAACCTTTCCTCACTCTGTCTTCAATCCATGGATAACTCAGCAGATTCAGCAATGAATTGTTGATTGATTCCTGTAACAAGTTGAATCAGAATTAAACCACCAATACCAAGCCCTGCTCAAGATTAAGAACTTTAGTTATTTCACAATTTTTCTGGCCCACATCTGAACTGTATTGCTCTTCTTAGATGCTTGGGTAGTAGTTAGCAGAAGACAAGTTGCAGAATCATACTGGTAGTCATTTTTAAGTCAGTTGGAGATTCTTGCCACAATTGGTGAAAAAAATGTCTGATCTCCTACTAAAGTTGGACATAATAAGGCATACCTTCTCACAGTGTCTGCATTGTTCGTGAAAACTAAGGTTGGCTGCTTCAGATTTTGTCCTCAATTTGGCAACTTTTGCGTAAGCAACCCACTTCTCAACAAAGCTGCTAAATCACAACAAATTCAGAGACAGTTCATCAGAAATGCTTACAGAGTTGAAGGAAAAAAGATCAGAAACCAGTTATTAACAAGAGAAAGGCAACATATTCTTTAGTTAGACCTGGAATTTCTTCCATCTTGCATAGTCATGAGAGCCTGAATTCCTGCACAGCTACTATGGCCAATGACTAGTATGTGTTCAACCTGATGTATACATGGTGTCAAAAGCACAGAAATTAACATCTTCCTAGGAACCAGAAAAGGAAAAATGTAATACTAACGAGACACAAGGATTGAAAGGACACTTACTTCAAGAGTATTAACAGCAAATTCAAGAGCAGCATTAGTTTCTGTTGGCCCATTCTGCAGAACAATTACAAATACAGAACCTGAATCAGCCCACACATTGCTTGATGGAAAAAATAAAAGTTGAACAAATATTTGATTACCTCAAGCGCAGGTACAAGATTTGCGACGTTCCTAATCATGAAGGCTTCTCCAGGTTGAAATCCAAGGATGGTCGAGGGACAAACCCTCGAGTCTACACAAGCAATTACCATAAACTGTTCAACTTGTCAGTTTGAAAAGAAGTACACGTTTATTTGTTGAATAATGCACAAAACAACTGTAGAGATATCAACTTTGAAGACCGGGAAATTTCAATTATTACCTTTGGTGATTGATATTCCGCCAGGATCTGGAAATGATCTCTTTCCTTCCTGGTCAAATTAACAAGCACTTCTCAAACTAACAAACTTTTGATCAAATCACTTGCTTCGCATTTGTAGTGTCACTTACAAATATTTTTCCTTCTTGAAGTTCAGAAATCTTCGTTTCAGCTCATCAAAAAGGTCCCTCTCACCATCAGTTTTGAGCATGTCCTGTAATTTAAAGTTCTTGGAAGAAGCATCCACTCCGACTCTTGGGTTCTCTCTGCGAAACATAATCAAGCAACGACATGCGTTTACAGGACATTTTACTACCGAAAACTAAAGTCAACAATCAGCACGACGTACGACAACTTTCCAATTATTTAAACAACTCTTTACTTCCAACAATTTCGGACGAATCATATTAAAGAATAAATTGTTGGCTTACTGAGGAAAGGAGATTGATCTCAACTGGGAATCCTCAACCTCCTCCAGCTTCTCCTGGGAACAAAAATTAACAAAATCAACAAGAAACAATCATCCCCGTCATCGATAAAAATCAAGAAACAGACTGATAAACGACAATAAACAAGTAGAGGAGAGGAGAAAAGCAACAAACTCTTGCCCGGCTAGGCCAACTTCCGGTAAAAGCAGAAAAGGGGTTGTATACGCCATGATAAGGATACAACCGAAATCTGTCCTCGTGGATTGTAAAAGACCTAAAGGCAGATATTGTAGGAAGAACTGAACGAGCTTTTGATCCTGTAAAGTACGGACACTCTTGAATATGAAGAAGAATAAGACGAGGATGATGAAAGGAGGACTAAGAATTGGGTCTTACGGATTTGCCAGGCCATGTACGTAGTTGCGCCTTAGCTCGCATGTGATAATGGTTAAAACCTCCGAGTAACTGTAATCTAGTTACTACTTGTTCTTATAGTTATATTATTATATGAGATGGTTATCTGCTCAACTGACTTGGACATGAGGTCAGAATACAACATGCGAGGTACGCTTATCCAATTGGGCAATAATGCCTGATATGTCCAATCCCATATGGGATCTCAAGGAAATTTTAAATAATATAAATTTATTTGTCTTAAAAGATATAATATAAAATAAATATAAATATACTAATCTTAAAATTTGAAATTAATAATTTTATTTTTATTATATTTTCTAACTTAACTATCATATTAATGAAAATTTTTGAAAGCACTTGGACAGAAATTAGAATAAATTAGAATAAGTTTATTATAAATTTTATGGTTAATTAAAAAAATTTCAAACTTTGGTTAATTTTGCAATTATAGCCCGAACTTTAAACAATAATAATAAAATTTTTAAAATTTTTAATTTTAGCCCGATGTTAGTATCTTTGTTATCTTTTCTTTTTTTAGTTGCTCACGAAGTGTTCTAAGAGTGTTCCAACTATGGAAAGACACCTTTAAGTCATCCATACCCAGACTAATCTCCGCTTGAGCCGGGTAGGTCCTTTACGAGAGACAAAACTCTGATCTCAAATTTTAAACAGCAGCATATATATAAAGGGTTCAAACTCTCAACCTCGCTTAAACCAAGACAACTCCTTATCAACTCACGTGCACCCCGAAATTATCTTTGTTATCTTTGTGGACGTAACAATATCATATTTCCAAAAACCCCAATTAATAAAACATCTCAGCTTAATTAACAGAACAAGTAATGCTAGTGGACAGAAAAGTCGTACAAAGGACAAAATAAGCACACTTTATAATATTATATTCTCTATTAGTTATGATTGAACTTCTTTTCTTTTTCAGGGCATATCAATTACCATATTTCCACGTCATCCACTAGTTCCTTGTCTAGGCTTTCTGATCTAACTCGTCGTCGTGACGTCGTCTCTACTACTAAGTACTAACCCAACCCAGGAGCCGAGCCCGTTTGCTCCCATAAACCGCCTGATCCAACCCAAACCCAGAAAACCGGTTCTCCACAACCGCCTTTAAACCCTTTCTCAGAACTTTGACGTCCTCGTCTCCACCACCCCCACCGACCCACTCAATCACAACCACACTCTTGGTCCGCCCACCAACAGTCGACATCTCGGCCCGGACTGCCCTGCCCCGAGCCCACCCGATCGCTTGCGCTAAATCACCGTTCAATCCCGGTCTATCCTCGCAACAAACGCTCGCTCTCACCATCCTCGTTTCACTGTCACAGTAGCTCACAGTCGCCTCGTCAGAGTCCCCGAGAAACGGCCACCGGTGATCGGAATCCCACCCGCCGCCACCCTTCCCAGCCAAGTCAGCCACTTGCTTTCGTAGCTCCGTCAAGTGACGCACCACCTCCGCCAGCAACGAAGCCTTATCTGTCTATTTAACGGACAGTGACAGAGTTAATTTACTACAATGCCCTTCCGTCCCGACAAAGGACAAAAAGGATTCAATTGATTGAACAGACAAATGTGGATGTGAAGGGAACGTAAATGTAACCTTGGTGGTCTTGGGAAGCAGAGTCCGGAGAGTGGAGAGATGGGTGTTGATACGCTGCCTGCGTCTCCTCTCAGCTTCTTTGTGACCCCTCAATGCCTCCGTTGATTTCTTGCCCGATTTCAAAGCGGAGCTCAGGGTGGATTCTCGGTCGTTCATCGCGTTCGCAGAGCTTGACTCTTGAACACATCCAGCCTTCCTTTGACTCTCGGATGCAGAGAACAAGTACCTTTGACCAGGAAGCATGTCGCTTGTTCTGCTCCTAAGAACTAGATGGAGACTGTATATTGGGAAAAAAACAGGTATTTGAGTAACGAAGAAGAAGAAGAAAGAAAGAAAGCTGAAAGCTTTATAAAAAAAGAAGCTGGTTTTAGATTTAGTTGTTTCCTATGGAGGAAACCCAAAAACCGTTTCGAGGGTTACTACTGGGAGCAGACAAGAAAGGTGGCATAAAAGGAGGAGCCAAAAGGAAGAGGATGAGAAAGTGCAGTTATGTGGAGATGAGAAAACTAGAGAATGTCTATATTGGAACTTCTAAGTCGTGAAGAGAGACTTTACTTGGTAAATGCCTCTTTAAGAGAAGTTTCGGTGCGACAAAAAGAGGAACGAGGCACTTAAGACTGTGGAGGCACAGCCACATCATGTACGACGGCGCCTACAGCTTTTGTATAGAGAAGAATAAGAAAGACGGAATCAAAAAGGGAACACAACTTTAGTTATAATGGCCCCGACCAAACATTTTCTTTGTTAAAACTGTTTAATCCGTTGGTCACTCTGACTTTTACTCTGTTCTCTGCCCTGTTCTCTTACGTGTTGGCAACGCACCGTTGATACATCAAATCACCAGTTCTCAGTTCTGTAGTGTCTAAATATGCGAAGTATAAATACATAGAAAAATCCCATATGCTGTGAAACGAGGCATGTGAATATGTTGGATGGACCCCCACAGAACTCTGGAACTCTGGACAAAATGAGATTGACATTTTGAGGAAGTGGCAGTACTGTCTCAGACAAGCACTGGTTAGAGTATTCCTATTTGTGTAGGCTATGAGGTGACACTTCTTCGATGCAATTGGCATGTTTCTTTTTTTTTTTTTTTTAACAAGCAATTGGCATGTTTCTAATCTCAAAAATGGACATTTTCCACAGTGATTCAGGATGGTTTCTGCTCTCATGTGGACCTCTCTACTAACCCTACTTGGACATTACCATAGACCAACTGTTACATGAAGATGCCTTCCTGAACATGTTCAGTTTCTCCAGCATTTATCAGGGCAAATGTTAGTACCTCTCCTATTAATCAGTCTATATTACCTAAGCAACCTTAGCCCGTTTGTTAAATTACAGAGATTTAGATAAGATCAATCTTATGGGATAAGATTATTAGAAACAAAAATACCTATAATCAAGAGCTTTCTACTATAGACTTCTAAATATAGTTTAGTTCATATAAATATCTATTTTCTTGCTGGTTAAATTATATATATGTGTGTGTGTGTATCCGTGTATATTAAATACAAGATAAGTTTTTCCTGGAAACCTTAACATGGTTTTAGAACCCTAAGGTTTTCTGGAAGTATTCTTTGTTATTCTCGGTACAATCTTTATTGTTGCCTTAGTCAGCCTTCATTGCTGCTCATTCTTGTCATATTTCTCGATCCCCATAACTATTATTTTACCCAGTCTTTCCCTTCTTTTACCATGGCAAATTCTGGAACTTCTTAAACCACTACTTCCAGCCCAGATGAATCTATCTCTGTCTAGAAAATTGGAGAACTACAGAATATTCGTGCCTCCAACAGACTTAATGGCAAGAATTACCTCAAGTGGTCACTCCTTGTTCGCACTATCTCAAAGGGAAAGGGCAGCTTGATCACCTGCTAAGATCAGGACCTGCAACAGGAAATTTAGCAACAGAAACATGGGAAGAAGAGGACTCCATAATCATGTCATGGTTGTGGGACTCCATGGAAACTTCAATTAGTGATATGTGCATGCTTTTAACCATTGCAAAGGAGATTTGGGACTGTGTTCAACGTATATATTTAAAGGCATGCAATGCTGCTCAAATCTATGAAATTAAGATCAAAGCCCATGCCACCAAGCAAGGAGACAAATTAGTCACAGAATATGCTAATACTCTGCAAACTCTGTGGCAAGAACTTGACCATTATCAGGTCATTGAGATGAAAAGTCCTGAAGATGTTTTTATGAAAAATTTCATAGAAAAAGAGTGTATTTATGATTTATTGGCGGGATTAAACCCTGAATTTGATCAAGTCAGGGTTCAAATTCTTGGAAGGAAGTCCATACTCTTACTAGAAGAGGTTATTTCCCTGATTAGAGTAGAGGAGAGTAGAAGAAACTTGATGCTTGAGCCCCAGAAGATGGATGGGTCAGCAATGGTGATAAAGGCAGATAAACAAGACAAAGAAAGGAGTGATCAAGCCCAGCCTAAGCAATATGGAAAGGGCAACTTGTGAAAGGAAAATAAGGATAATTTATGGTGCATTTACTGCAAAAAATCGAGACACACAAAGGAGACCTGCTGAAAATTGAATGGGAAGCCACCAAGTCGTGAATGGGGAAATCGAGGAGGTCAATCACAACCACAGGCACATTCATCTGAACAAAAGGAAGATGAAGAAAATTCAACAGCAGGGATTCTTAGCAATGAAGAGATTGAGAAATTAAGAGGTTTGTTGAGTTCCTTTAGACAACAGAAAGGTACATGTTCCTTTGCTCTCTCAGGTAAGCCTACATTCTCTTTATATACGAACACCTTAGAAATTAAGTGTTACAATAGCCCTTGGATTATAGACTTCAGGGCCACAGACCACATGCCCTATATCACAGTTTTTTCACACTTACAACCCTAGTCCAAGTAATAGGAAAATCATAGTTGCCAATGGAGAATTAGCCACTGTTGCCGGTTATGGAGACAT
>JAOQMQ010000002.1:4386020-4399015 GCA_027563845.1 Erythroxylum subrotundum | reverse complement strand
ACCACTCTCGTGAGGCACGGACTCGGATATCACCGACGATGTCGAGTTTGGGTCTTGCGGGAGTGGGGTGCTACAATCTCTGTTTAGGTCATCCATTATCTAAAGTTTTAAAAACTATGTTTCCCCACTTGTTTTAAGGATTAAATATCTCTGAATTTCATTGTAAAACTTGTGAATTGGCAAAACATACTCGTGTATCTTTTACTATTACTAATAAAAGAATTTCATCCTTTTTATGTGATTTATAATGACATATGGGTTTCATCCACTATACCTAATATTTCTAGAGCCCATTGGTTTGTCTCTTTGATTGATGATTGTACTTGGGTTACATGGTTATTTCTCCTTAAACAAAAATTTGATGTAGGGATTGTTATTCCAAATTTTCATTCAATAATTCAAAATCAATTTGGGGTAAAGATAAAGGTTTTTAGAACAGATAATGCTAGAGAATATTTCAACCAAGTCTTATCTTCTTCCAATCATATGATATTATTTATGATTCATCCTATGTTAATATACCTCAACAAAATGAAGCGGCCAAAAGAAAAAATGGACACCTATTTAATACCACTCGGGCCTTACTTTTTCAAGGAAATGTCCCTAAATCTTATTGGGGTGAAGTAGTTCTTAATGCCACCTCTATGATCAATAGACTACCCTCATGTGTTCTAGACAATAAGAGTCCTGTCGAGCTCCTAAACTCTTTTTACCCTCATTTTAAAACATCCAATGGACTCACTCCTAGGGTATTTGGGTGTACTGCTTTTGTTCATGTCCATAGCCAAAATCGGGGGAAGCTTGATCCTAGAGCCATTAAGTGTGTGTTTCTAGGATACTCATCAACTCAAAAAGGATACAAGTGTTACAATCCATCTACAATAAGGACCTATATCTCAATTGATGTCACTTTCTCATAGTGCAAATTCTTCTTCTTAAAGTCCTATCTTTAGGGGGAGAATAACATAATGGAAGATAGTCCTTGCATTTCCTTCGAACCAATAAATACCCTAGACCTCACTCGTACTCCAACTCCTGTCCACTCAACCCAACCAAATTCTATCAGCATCGCAAAACTCGAGCCAAGTCCAGACACAAAACCTCCTAAGTTAACTCCCATCCTAGCCAAAACCCCCCACATGTTTCCAAGTTTTCCTCAAGTATACTCAAAGAGAAAACCCCCACAAGTTTCCAAGTTTTTCTCAAGTATACTTAAGGAGAAAAGACATTCCACCACCAGAGCAAACTCAAAACATTCCACCGAAGCAAACTCCAGACATTCCAGCACTGAAGCAAGTTCAAGAATCAAATCCTAGTTCTGGAAATGAGATCACCGTGAGTCCTTAACCATACTCAAATATCCAAACAGGTAAACATTCCACTAATCCAAGTGATGATTTAGACTTTCCTATTGCTGTTAGAAACGGAACTAGAGAATGCACCCATCGACCGCTCTATCCACTTTACCATTATATCTCCTTCAAACACCTCGCACCTACCCATAAAAGGTTTATTGGAGTTTAAATACAATTGCTATTCCTAACACTGTTTTTGAGGCCTTATCAAAAAAGGAATGGAGAGATGCTATGAGACAAAAAATGAATGCTTTTGAGAAGAATCATTCTTGGGAGGTTGTTGACAAACCAAGAGGGAAGAACATTGTTGACTGTAAGTGGATCTACACACTAAAATACAAGGTCGATGGCTCCTTAGAGAGATACAAAGCTAGGTTGGTAGCTAAAGGATATACTCAGACCCATGGAGTGGATTATCAGGGGACATTTTCCCCAGTTGCGAAGATGAATACAATAAGGGTCTTGCTATCTTTGGCAGCTCATTTTGACTGGCAGCTTCTTTAGTATGACGTTAAGAATGCTTTTCTTCATGGAGATCTCAATGAAGAAATATACATGCACGTTCCACCCAGATTTACAGAAGATACAGGTAATAAGGTGTGTAAATTGAGAAAGGCTCTCTACGAACTAAAGCAATCTCCAAGAACCTGGTTTGGTAGGTTTGCAAAAGTGATGAAATAATCAGGATATAAGCAAAGTGAAGGGAATCGTACTCTTTTCATGAAACACTCAAAAACAGGAGGGGTGACTATTATTTTGGCCTACGTGGATGACATTATAAAGACGAGAAATGATGAAAAAGAGAACTTAGAAATGAAGCAGAAATTGTTAAAGGAATTTAAGATAAAAGAACTAGGAAAACAAAAGTATTTCCTCAATATTGAAGTGGCATATTCAAATCAAGGAACATTTATCTCTCAACAAAAATATGTTGCAGATTTATTAATGGAAACTGGGAAAATTGGGTGTAAGCCAATGTCTAGTCCAATGGATTCAAATTACAAACTTGGAGAAGTAAAGGAAGAACCGGTAGTGAACAAGAACATGTATCAGCGACTAGCGGGCAAGCTAATATATTTAGCACATACTCTGCCAGATATAGCATATTCAGTGAGTGTAATAAGTCAATTTATGCACAACCCAAGGGAATCTCATCTTCAAGCTGTCTATCGAGTCCTACATTACTTGAAAGGCAGTCCAGGCAAGGGAATATTGTTTAAAAGGGGTCGTACACTATCCTTAGAAATCTACACAGATGCAGACCATGCAGGATCTTCAGTTGACAGAAGATCAACAACAGGCTACTGCATGTTTCTTGGAGACAATCTAGTTACATGGAGGAGTAAAAAAAAATGTAGTGGCTCGATCATCAGCAGATCTGAATTCAGGGCTATTGCATAGGGACGATGTGAACTATTACGGCTGAAGATCATTCTTGATGATTTAAAAATCAAATGGGAATGTCCTATGAAGCTCTATTATGACAACAAGTCTGCAATTAGCATAGCACATAATCCTATACAACATGACAGGACAAAGAATATTGAGATTGAAAGACATTTCATCAAAGAAAAGTGGGAAGATGCGTATGTCTTATGTTCCTTCGGATCATCAACTAGCACATGTTTTAACCAAAGGGCTAAATGCTTCAAGATTTCATGAACTTATATGCAAGCTGGGAATGGCAGACATCTATTCCTCAACTTGAGGAGAAGTGTTGAAGAACAGAGATTTAGATATGATCAATCTTATAGGATAAGATTATTAGAAACAAAAATCCCTATAATCAAGGGATTTCTGCTATAAACTTCTAGATATAGTTTAACTCATATTAATATGTATTTTCCTGCTGGTTAAGTTGTATATATATATGTATTCGTGTATATTAAATACAAGATAATTTTTTCCTAGAAATTTTACCATTAAAACTCATGTTTGTGGGAGCAAGTTGGGAAAAGGGGAATCTGCCATATAGGGAAGTTGTTATGAGTTTGTTATAATTAGTTATGGAGAGAGAATATTCAGGGGGGATATAGCTTAACAGGGAGAAGAGAGGGGCACGAATTTGGAAATTGTGAAGTAATATTCAAGCCTGGATTTCACCAGAAAGGCGAGCTTGCTTCAATTGTCTCTCTTTTCACATATCAATAATATAATCCCTAAAGCATCACCTATCAACTAGTGCTTTCATTGAGAGAGTGTAGAGGGGTAGAGATTGTATCCAAACTCCAATGGAATCTAGATTCTTTGCGATAGAAACATCTCTTAGGAGACAAGAATCATCACTTTTAGCTTAGGATGGTTAAGTTGCACGATGCTACTTTGAAGGACTTACAGGCACAGTTGAGTTCTTTGATGGCCAGTGTCGAGACATTGGCTAAGTCCCAAAATCTCCTTAGTCAGAGTTGAGGGAAGGATTCCAAGCCATAACTAGCAGGAACCCAGAGAAGTAGAGTATGGGAGAAGGAGTCAAAGGTTCACCAGTGATGACTCACCTTGCGTCTTCTTCGTCGGGTGGTGAAAAACCGATTAATGGTACTCAAGGGACTCAAAGGATAGAGCCTCGTCGATAGGAGAATCGCTCGGTGTCTGTGACAACAAAGCGTGCGTGGGAAGAGTATAGGAACGCAGCGCGATTTGTCGATCTCCATTCGTTCCATGGGGAGGATCCTTTCGCATGGGTTACACGTGTAAAATCCTATTTTTTAATCCATGGGATCCCTTCCGAGCTTCATTTACCGATGACTCAGATATGTATGGAGGGTACTACGTTATATTGGTTCATTTCCATACGCGAGCTTGATCTATACATGACGTGGGAACGCTTCAAGCGTTCTCTGTTCGACCGGTACGGTGGGAAGGATGAAGGTAATCCGATTGAGCAGCGCAAATCGATCATCCAACGTGGTTTGGTGGATGAATATATCGACGAGTTTGAACGGTTGTCCTCACAAATCACCCATTTCCCAGAAGAATAGTTTATGAGCTATTTTCTGGGTGGTCTACAGGAAGAGGTTAAGAATCGAGTCAGGACTCACGACTCGTTGACTAGAAATCGATTGTTGACCGTGGGGCGAAAGGTAGATAGGGAGTTGATCAGTGAAGGGGTAATCCGCACCAGCGAACCAAGGCAAAAGTCAGGAATCCAACCTTTTGGGCATGGTTCGCAGTTGGACATGCCAGCTATCCCTCATTTTGGTCATTCGAATAAAAGATTTATTAATATGAGGAGTGAGGGAAGGGAATCGCCCAACAAATTCTGAGGTGTCGCGGCAGATGAAAATAGAAATAGTGGAACCAAGTGGAGGGGAACAAGGAATTTGTCGTATGAACAACTTATGGAGAGAAGGGCAAAGGGGTTGTGTTTTAAGTGTGGCCAAACCTTCGGTCTACTTCACCAGTGTCCAGACAAGGAGTATAAGTTGATTGTTTGGAAAGGAGACACAGACAATAATATGGTAAAAAGTTAGGAAACAACAGAAGAAGAGGAGCATCAAGAGGATTGGGAGCTGGTATGCAACTTTGTTGAGTTTAGAGAACTGGGAAAAGATTAAACCACATCTTCGAAATCTATGGTTTTGGTGGTAAGCTTAATGAAATGTCTATCTTGATTTCGTAGATAGTGGAGCTAGTCATAATTTTGTGTCTAGTAAGTTGGTGCAAGCCATAGGAATTTCCATTACTCCTACTCGAACCTTCGGAGTAAGATTGAGAGATGGGCATTGGTCTTTCTCACAAGGAGTTTGTAAAGAGGTGAAACTGGAAATGAATGGATTTGAGTTTAGTGTAGATGCATATGTTTTCGATATTGGGGGACCTGATTTAATACTAGGCGTTGCATGGTTGGAGACATTAGGGGTGGTGAAAGTAGATTGGAAGAAGATGTGTATGTCCTTCGACCAAATGGAAACGAAAGTCACTTTGCAAGGAATTAATATGTAAGGCTCTTCTCCTCACGCTCTACAACAGATACTCAAGCGCCAGGAAGTGGAAGTGGAAGGGCTATTGTGGTCTATAGGAATAAGAGGATTTGTATTTGAAGAAAAGGGAACCTTGAATTCAATGCAACAGTAGGAATTGTGGACTGTTTTGTTCAGATTTGAGTCAATCTTTCAGGAGATAAAAGAGCTACCTCCCAAGAGGACTAATGACCATGCGATCAACCTGAAGGAAGGGACAGAACCTGTGAACATTCGTCCCTATAGGCCTGCACATCATCACAAGGATGAGATTGAAAGACAGATTAGAGAGTTGCTGGAAATGAGAGTAATCATGCCCAACATCAGTCCTTTCTCAAGCCCTGTGATTCTTGTTAAAAAGAAGAATGGATGTGTGTTGATTACAGAGCTTTGAATAAGCATACGGTGCCCGACAAGTTTCCAATTCCAGTAATAGATGAACTGATGGAGGAGTTACATGGGGCCAAGTACTTTTCAAAGGTAGATTTGAAGTCGAGTTTTCACCAGATAAGAGTTAGAGAGGAGGATATCCAAAAAACTGGGTTTCTGATTCATCAGGGGCATTATGAGTACCTAGTTATGCCCTTCAAACTCATGAATGCACCCGCTACCTTTCAATCCACTATGAACTCTATTTTGAAACCTTTGTTACGAAAGTTCGTTTTAGTTTTCTTTGACAACATTTTGATTTACAGTTTAGATTGGAATCAACATATGTGGCATTTGGTTTGGGTGTTACAACTCCTACTGAAAATCAGTTGTATGCTAACAGAAGGAAATGTATTTTCGAACAACAATTTGTGGAGTATTTAGGCCATGTCCTATCATGCGAAGGGATAGCTATGGATCCATTGAAGATCAAGAGTATTTTGGAATGGCCAATTCCTAAGAATGTGAAGGGAGTGGGAGGGTTCCTTGGACTCACTAGTTACTGCAGAAAATTTGACCAAGATTATGGAAAAATTGCAAAACCACTTACCGAACTTACCAAGAAAGATGGGTTCATTTGGAGGAAGGAGTCCCAAAAGGCTTTTGAGGAATTGAAAAGGAGAATGACTACATCACCCATTCTAGCTTTGCCAGATTTTTCCAAGGAGCTTTCCATCAAGTGTGACGCTTCAGGGAGAGGTTTGGGTGCTGTCCTAATGCAAGAGGGCCGCCCGTTAGCTTATTTCAGCCAAGCACTTGCTGAATCGACTTATTCCAAGTCCCTTAATGAGAAAGAAGTGATGGGGATAGTGATGACAATTCAGCATTGGAAGCATTCCGGGAGGCATTTCAAAGGTTTTACAGACCACAAGAGCTTAAAGCATTTGTTAGACCAGCAAATTCCGTCAATAGATCAACAATGTTGGCAAGCTAAGTTGTTGGGTTTAGACTTTGAAGTTATCTATAAACTGGGAAAGCAAAACGGAGTTGTAGATGCCCTCTCTAGAGTGGAAGACGATAAGCTGTTATTCACGGCAATTTCAGCTCCATTTTGGCTTGATATGGATGTGGTTCGACAGGAAGTTAAGGGGGATACCGAGTTGAACTCCCTCATTTCAGCTATACTACAGAATCCTAACTCAAAGCCTGATTATCATCTATGGGAAGGCTTGTTGTTCTATAAGAACAGGTTAGTTCTTTAGTCTACTTCTACATTAATTCCCCAATTATTGTAAGAGTATCATTCCTCAACGTTAGGGGGACATTTTGGTTTCCTAAAGACCTACAAGAGACTGACTAGTGGATTGTTTTAGTTAGGAATGAACTCGTCAATACATAAATTTGTTCAGGAATGTGCCATATGCCAAAAGAATAAATACATGACCATGTCTCCAACTGGTCTCTTGCAACCTTTACCCATTCCCAGGCTAATATGGGATGAAATCCCAATGGATTTCATTATGGGGCTTCCTAAATCCCAAGGGTACGAAGTCGTAATGGTGGTAGTGGATCGACGATCAAAGTATGCTCATTTCTTACTTCTCAAACACCCTTTTACGGCTAAAACAATGGCTGAAGTGTTTATAAGAGATGTGATGAAATTGCATGGTGTTCCTAACTCCATATTGAGTGATAGAGACCTACTTTTCAATAGTAATTTTTGGAAATAGTTTGAAGATGAGTTCTTCCTACCATCTTTAAACGAACGGCCAAACAAAAGTGGTTAATAGGTGTTTAGAAACCTACCTTCGTTGCTTTGCTTCCAAGCAACCTAAAAATTAGTCTCATTGGTTGTCTTAGGCTGAATATTGGTATAATACTATCATGTAGCAATTGGGAGGACTCCTTTCGAAGTTGTCTATGGTCGCCTTCCACCAACCTTACTGCACGTCTCTCAAGGAGAAACTCTAGTAGGATCAGTGGCGTTAGCTTTGGTAGATAGAGATGAAGCTTTACGCCAATTCAAACACAAACTACTTCGTGCACAATCTATGATAAAGAAATTTGCAGATGTTCACAGGAGGGAGGTGAAGTTTTAAGAGGGAGACTTGGTCTTTGTTAAACTAAGACCACATAGACAAATTACCATTACAAGGCACATATGTCCCAAACTTTTTGCAAAATTTGATGGTCCTTTTTGGATTATTAGTAAGGTGGGACAGGCTGCTTATAAACTACAGCTCCTATGTACATCCAAAGTACATCTTGTTTTTCACATTTCCCAATTAAAGAGGGCAGTGGGTGATCATCCTATTGAGCACAATCTTCCTCAAGGGTTAGAGATGGACAACTCGAAGTTGGTTGAACCTAAGGCAATCCTTGCCTCACGCGTCACCAAGTCCAAAGGAAGAAATATTCAACAGTGGATTGTCCATTGGAAATCTAAACCAGCAGAGGAGGCCACTTAGGAGGATGCAGAATTCATTAAAGGGCAGTTTCCTTCTACCCACCTTGAGGACAAGGTACCAATTGAGGTGGAGGGAATTGTTAGTACCTCCCCTATTGATCAGCCTATAATACCTAAGCAACCTAAGCCCATTAAAACTTATATTTGTACCACCAAGTTGGGAAAAGAGGAATCTATCATGTAATTAAGTTGTTATGAATTTGTTATAGTTACTTACGAAGAGAGAATATACAAAGGGGGGAATATAGCTGATCAGGAGGAAGAGGGCACGATTTTTGAAAATTGTGAAATAATATTAAGAGCTGAATTTCACCAAGAAGGGGAGCTTGCTCAGTTGTCTCTCTTTTCACATATCAATAATACAATCTCTAAAGCCTCACCTATCAGTAAACAAGGTTTTCGAATACGGGGAGCATGACAAGGGCTTGCTTTAAGAAGTACGTGTTACTATCAAAGTAAGAGCTCCTGTGCTTAGTTTGTCCTTAATCCTATTCATTAACGTTGTCATCATGTCTAATGATTGCTGGGAAGTTAACTACATCGAGACACAATGATATGCAGGATATGAAATTTTGATCGAATCATGTGAACCAATGTCTGCATTTGTCTGTTTATTGTACGAACAAGAATCGAAAACAGATTAAAGGGGCAACACGCAAGAGAAACGAAGAGACGAAGTAGACTAGAGTAAGCAGCAAAAGGAAGACTCGAGTAAGCAGCAAAAGGGAGGTTCCTCACTTAAAGCAAAGGTAAAATGTAAGGGAGGTTCCTCACTTAAAGCAAAGGTAAAATGTAAGTTCTGATGCCTAAAGCTGTCCTCAAATATTGCCCAGAAGTATGAAACTCCTGATACCATCTGCTTTTATGACGCTGTTCAGTGTACTAGTACCCCCTTTGGCCTGTAAAAGTTAAAGGTTACACAATTTCTTTCAGTACATCATGAAGATTCTTTTATCAACAGCCCGCAACAAAAAAGGATAAGAGCATGCTAGTTTACAATAAGTTCTTGTGCATTTATGATCACTACAGTAGAGATTCAGAGAACATGCACCCATCTTTGCCAAATGGAGATCCGGAAGGAGCAACTAGGCCAAGAGTTTGCATCACTTTCCTTCTTCGTGCACTCGGTTCTTTTGATCTCGCAAATGAACTTCCTCCCTAAGAACAATATATTAATTGATGAATCAATTTGATGGCTAAAAGCAAGATGTATGGTTCGTGAGCAGGTCAAAGGTAATACTCACAGATTTTGGAGTTTGAAGAGGGTCTTCTTTTGGCACCTCATCTCGTAGACGTGTCATGGTTTTATCTCCTTCGTCAATATTTCGGCATTTCAGATTATGTTTTTCCAGGGTAAACTGTTTAGAGTGTTTGGCTTTAGCTTTCTTGGCACGCACATTGCATGCAGCATCTTCTGAGCTGTTGCTTTTCTGCAATTAGTTTCGTGTCTTTTGTCATCACATTAATAAACAAGCCAACAAAAGCATTCAAGGCAACAACATCAAAGAAAACAAAGAGTAAAAAAAAGTTCAATTTACAATCAAATATACGTGATTCAATTTTCTCTCCTGATTGATCTCATTTTGATTCGACTTCTCTTCTGAAGCATTGACCATTGCACTCGATGTTCCTGAATGGATGGATTTAGAATACCGAAATTCCAATTAGCACATGATTTAAAAATGGAACAAACAACTGAAAATAATCTTTAACATTTTTTTTTTTAGAATATCAACTTCAATGGATATAATAATGTCATTCATCAGAAAGTCAAAAATCGAGAAAATGATTAAATATTAAGCACCAACTAAAGTTCATCCACCAAACTAATACATTGGACTAAATATCCGTGTCAAGTTTTACACATTAGCTACAATAGTGAACTTATTAGTGGATCTATCATAAGAGAGAACAAAAGGATATGATTCTTCATTCTCTAATGTTATTCAGTATTTACATCTGATCATCTGAAGTGACACTTAAAGCCCACCACTACAGGTGAATTCCAAAAAGATAGCAAAATATGGTCATAATACACTCCTAACTGATAATAAATAAAAAGAACAGAGAATCAGATCAACAGCCACCAAGTAAAGAAGTAAACTGTTTACCTTTAGACTTGGATTGCTGCCTCCTTGATTGGCTAGATTTTGGGTGAGCAAGAACCTAAATTCAATAGGAACAATAATTAACATATACAATTTACTTTTGAGTGAAGAATCATTAATATAAAGTAGATTCAATAGATTATGAGTGACCAAGAACCTAAGATCCAATTCAATCTCGGAGCTGGGGCAGAGTGGGCAATGCAAGACACAAGGGTTACAGTAATCTTAAAAGGGTAGCCTAAATGAAAGGAAAAACTGAAATATACCTGATCCAGAGATTTCAGAAGTATTTCACGAGAACAACCATTATTCTCCTTGAGCATCTAAGATTTCAAAGATAAATAAATCAGGCCAAATAAAAATGAAAAAGAAGCTGAAATATTTAAAGTTCAACATAACTCAAAGCATGTATCACAAATGAGCACATACACTCTGGAACTCCGAACGAAATTTGGAAGGATCCACATATAAACTGCAACAGAAATACGAAACAAATTAATCACACTATAAGTTAAGTAGCAAGAACGTAAACTTAAGATCGGAAAAGCACCGACTGTTGACAGCTTCCATAAATCCTAATAAGAACATCCCCTATTGATCTAGTTCGAGGTCTACTAGTTCTGCTCACAGCATCCTCATTGACAACCTTCCAAAAGAACAGATAATTAAATGCTTTGTCATTACTTATAAAACAAAATTTAACTTGGTGGCATGAAGAAAACACCACAAAGAAAATCCTTTTTTGGTAAATGGGGCATAAAACGACCAAATATACAATGCCACACATACCACAGCAGGCCACCATGATTCACCAGAATGCTTGATCCATATTAAATCCCCAGGCATGGGACTCCCTCCCACATTCTCGGATGCAACCATACTCGCTCCTTTATCACTATTATAACTTTCAATCTGTGCACAGCATTTACCTTCCGTAGCTTTTCTTTTCATGTCAATAATCTAGTTTGAAGAGGCAGATAAATCAACTACATCATCAATATCATTATCAGTTAATCAAACTGTAGCAAACTGAAGCATTCTATGCTACAATAAGAGTACTAAGTTCTTTCGTTTCAATGATTCCGAATACCATCTGTTAACATTCACTGTGAAACTAGTTAGCGATCGAGTGCTGGCTATGCATCATTTCACTTCACAAAGATACCAAGAAAAAGGGTTTCCGGCAAGCAACTCATAAAACGTCATAGCCTTAATCAACATTGTCAAACTCACATCTGGAACATGTTGCAAACTTGTATATATCGAAATTTCAGCAATCAATAAACTTTTCCTTTAAAGACCACAAGGTCCGCAACTTTAAAACATACAAAAATTTTCAAGAACCACATTCTATCATTTCCGTCTAGGTAAGCAAAACCCCACCTTCTAATCACTTTAAAACTAAACCAAGAATATTATCTTCGTTGATATCAGAAGGGAACAAAATTTTAACGGGCACTAACCGATTTGCGGGACGAGAATTGGTTTTTTAATTTTTACAGAAACAGAAGTGGCTATGCTCGATGCATCCTCTGGACGATAGCATATGTGTGTGCGAGCTAGCGATTTCAGTGGTAAAAGAAACGCAGTGAGAAACACAAAAAGGAAGTCCCTTTTTCTCTTTTCCGTTTAGTCACTTTGGCGAGATTTGGCTGTCAAAAATGGTTCTTCCACTATATGATTGGCTGTCGGTTGCGGTCGAAACTCTAAAAAGAAGAGTAAATGATTCATGGACCGTTTGATTTTACAAGTTATTTAAAAAATTAAAAGATAATATATTTAAAACTGTTTAACTTTTTAAGTTTAATATTAATTATTTTAACATTTTTTAATTTCATGATCATTTTTTAAAATTTTATATAAATTAATTTTAAAATAGTGTTGAAATTACAATAACATCCCAAAAACGGTATGATAATCTTTAATATCAGTAAATAGTATAGGTATGTCAAGAATACTTCAAATCTTCTCTCCAGTTATTCTGTTCCAACTCTGTTCTATTAAATTTTATCCATATATTTATATAAGGTCCACATAAATGTGTGAATAAGATTTAATGGAACATTATAAGAATACCATAACCGGAATAGGAGATTTGATCCCGAATAGCATTTCAAATCCTCTGTTTCAGTTACTCTATTCCAACCATGTTCCATTAAATCTCATCTATATATTTATGTGGGGTTCACATAAATGTGTTAATAAGATTTAATAGAACATAATAGGAACACCAAAACCAGAATATAAGATCTGATCCCGAATACTACTTCAAATCATCTGTTCTAATTACTCTATTCTAACTTTATTCTATTAAATCTCATTCATATATTTACATGGGACGAATAATTTTCATTTATTTTTCAACTCTTGTAAAATAAAGAATCTGATGTATGAAATTTTTTACATAAATATGTGGATAAAATTTAATGGAACATAATAAGAACACCGTAACTTAAGTAGAAAATGTAACACCCCACTCCCGCAAGACTCAAACCCGACATCGTGGGTGATATCCGAGTCCGTGCCTCGCGAGGGTGGCATGCTAGAGCACTCGAATACAGTCGAAAACTTAGTATAAATTTTTTTTTGAATACAATCATATGCGCGGAAATCAGTAGACAATTTGGGCCCGCTCTAATTTGTAAGCATCCGTCATAACAATACACTCAACAGTAGTTAAAATAGCCATTTAATGTACAAAATCCATAACCAAATCGGGCCCAATTTTGTTCATAAA
>JAOQMQ010000002.1:4362996-4376836 GCA_027563845.1 Erythroxylum subrotundum | reverse complement strand
AGCATTCCACGAACAAATACAAGCCGTCAGATGGGCGGGATGGATGTAGGGCTTATACGGGGGGGGGGGGGAGGAAATATCACGGTTGGATTAAATGGGCGGTTGGGATGGATTGCGTGGTCATCCATCCCAACTCGCCCTTAGTATATCTACTTAATGAGAAAAATTGGTTGATTTTTTAACGATTTTCTTTAAAAACCCGCCGATTCTCGAGAAAAACTGTGGCTAATAAATTTTGAAATTTTCTCAAATGTAGGCTCCAGCAGTAAGTTTCTTCTTCTCCAAGTGAAGTCACCTCTTGTACACTAACCCATATACCTACTTGTCTTCCCTTTTGTCTCGTTTTGAAAGAATGAAAAGTTACAGCATACCTACTATAAATTGTTAAGAGTATAAACTTATTCTGCAAAAGGTATGGCCTGTTTGCTTTATAGGCTATATTAACCTATCATTAACAAGTTGTTGTTGCATGAAAGTTGAGAAATTTTTTTTACTTTTAAATGATTTTTTCTTTTCTTTTTAATTCTCTCGTACAATTTAATTAATAAATTATTTTTAAAAATTTATATTCTTTATTTATCTCTTTATGTTTTAATTAAAATTTTTATTTAAAATTTTTATTGTTAAAAAATGATTTCTTGTTTTTATTTATTTTATCTCACTAATAAATTTTTTTATCAAAATTTATGTTCTTTATTTGTCTCTTTTTACTTTAATTAACATTTTTCAAATTATTATTGTTAAAAGCTAATTACTATTTTTATCATGAATTAATTTAATAAATTGAATTATTAATTAATATATATAAATAATTTTGGTTAAGATAATTTAAGGATGTGTTAAAATGTAATATTTAAACTATAAAGAGGTATGTTTAAAGGACATTAACAAAAGTTTAGAATAAACTTAAGTCCTTTCTACTAATTTGCTTTAAACGTACTTCAACTTTTATGAGTCTTTAAATAAATGATAATATAGATATACAATTTTCATTTTCATTATTATTATTATTTTAAATTTTATATTAGATTCAATCTTAGTTCAAATTATTAGATTTATTATTAGTTCATTATATATTAATAGACATTATTAATAACATTTTTTATTTCAATAAAGTATTTTATTTTATACTATATTTTTACTTATTCTTATAATTTTTACTTCTTATTTATTATATACTGATTTTATAACAGTTTAATACCGTTTGAACCTTTAAACCTTAAATATTTTCTTGACCGTTTCGATGTCTGGTCCAGTTTTTAAGACATTGATCCTAACATATATCTCTAATGTATGTTGTGACACATTTGTTCAGTTAACCCCTCTAATTAGATTTTTGACTTAATTACCTTAGAGACCATGGTTACTTCTTCTAGCCATCGTATAGTCTCCATTACCCAATCTCGTTAGCTTCTAGCTAATTACTTTCTCAAGATCATTAGTTACTCTATGTGTACTAGGTTGTTCAAACCTAATTTTCATTAAATTTAAAATTAAATACAGTGAAAATTAAATACAGTGATAATCGAAAGTTATAAAGTATCAATCAATAACACACACTTAAACAAGCTTATCCATAACTTTCCTAACCAAACAACCCTAACGAAACTAGTCACACAACACAAGATTCTTAAGAAACATTAAAGAAAAGAAAAGAACAAAAGGATATAATCATTTTAATCTTCCTCTTAAGCTTATTCCCTCCTTTGTGGTTCCTTCAAAAAATGATGGATGAATGATGAAAGTATCAGGTCCCTTTCTCTTTCTATCTTATTCTTTATATAGTCCTCAAGTTAACCTAGTTACATGGTCAATTTCCACATTGAGCCTAAAACCATTTTTTTTACCTAGTATTTCTTTCCTATTTTAGTAATTTGTTCTTTTGAAATTGGTCCCCACAAATCTTCTTTGTTGTTTGGTGCTCCAAATGAACCAATCAACTACCTCTAATATTGAGCTTCTCTCTCTCCTATTTTAGATTGCATCCTGTGGTCAAAATGTTGCATGTAGTTGCCTTGAAGAACGCGACTAGGACTGGCAACCACACCTTGAGGCTAAATTGCTAAGTGGATGTATGTGGGTAGTTATAACTGCGATTGTTTGGCCTGCTCTAGGTTGCGATTGTGATTGCCTAGTTGGCTTGGGCTTAATTTTCCAAGTTTGAGCTCCTCTTAATCTAATTATCTCTCACACAAAAGGCCTACAACCAATTTTTCTTATTAGATTCAATATTTTTCAAGAATCATTTCTAATTTCTTCTTTGAAATCTCAACTTGCCCACTAATTTTAAGGGTGGAAAGCAAAACTCATTTTATGATTAACCTCATATTTGCTCAAGAACTTATAAAGTTGATCATTATAAAAATATAAACCTCAATCACAAATTATAACTCTAAGTTTGCTAATTTTAGTAAAAATCTTTTTCAAGAACTTAACTACCACCCGAGAATCATTAGTTGGGGTTGCCATTATCTAAACCCATCTGGAAACATAATCAACACCAACTAAAATGTACTTATTACCAAATAGTCCCATGAAATCAAACCCCTAATCATCACAATTATGTTGTTCAAGGGAAGATTATGTTTATAGGAGATATTACTTAAAACTTTGACACCTATCACACCTTACCACAAAGTCAAGGGCATCCTTGAAAAGTGTCAGCCAATAGAAGTTGGATTGGAGAGATTTTGTCTTTGTCTTTTATGCTCCAAAGTGTCCACCTACTTCCCTTAAATGACAATGCTTAAAGATTGATATTTGTTCATGTTATAGGACATACTGCCTTATCATTTGGTCTGCACACACTTTGAATAAAAGGGGATCCTCCCACATATAGTTTTTTAAATCATGAAACAACCTTTTCACATTGATGACAAGTTAAACCATATGGGAGAATGTCAGCTGCCTAATAGTTAGCAAAATCGACAAACCAATGTGTGCTAAAGGTTATCTCAACCATTATGAAGTGTTCATCCAGAAAAATGTCATCAATTTCCTCATCTAAGCTTTGCAAGTGAAGGTTATCCAAGCGAAAAAGATGGTCTGCCGTTAGATTCTCCACCCTTTTTATCCCTTATTTTTAAGTCGAACTCTTAAAGTAAAAGCACTTATTGAATCAATCTCAGCTTTACTTCTTCTTTTGTCAACAAGTACTTCAATATGGAATGATTTGAAAAAGATGATGAAGTAGTAGCAAAAAAATTTTAAGGAACACTACTACTAGCAACTCTTTTGTATTTGTTGTGTCATTTTGTTGTATCTCATTTAGTGTCTTGCTAGTGTAGTAAATGGGCTAAAAATGTTTGCCTCTCCTTTGCTTTAAAACCACTCTTATTGCACAATCATTTACATCGTTCATTATCTCGTAGGCAAGTCTCAATTCGCATCAACCAAGATAGGTGTTGACATTAACTTTTCCCTTAAAGTTTTGAAAGCCTCCAAACATTCTCCATTAAAGTTAAATTCCACATCTTTTTGGAGGGGGTTGGTCAGTGGGTTAGCAATTTTCGAGAAATCCTTCATGAACCTCTTAGAAAAGCCTACATGTCCCAAAAAAATTGCTTATATCCTTCACCGAAGAGGGAGATGGCAACTTCTCAATAATTTATACCTTGGATTAACTTCAATCCCGTTTTCTGAGATTTTATGCCCTAAGACTATACCTTCAATCACTATAAAATGACAGTTTTCCTAATTCAATACTAATTTCATCTCGATGCACCACTTTAGTACCTTCCTTAAATTTCCAAAAAATGATCATAAAAGTCACCAAAGATAAAGAATTCATACATAAAAACCTTCATGTAATCATCTACTACGTCATAAAAATAGCAATCATACAACTTTGGAGTGTTGCGGGAGCATTGCATATTCCAAAGGTCATCCTCCTGTAAGCGAATATACATATTGGCACGTAAAAGTTGTCTTCTCTTGGTCTTCGAGTGCAACTAAAATTTATAAACAGCTTAAATACCCATCCAAGAAACAATAGCAAGCAAGTCTCACAAGCCACTATAACATTTGGTCAATGAATGACAATGGAAAATTGTCCTTCCTAATTGTGTCATTCAACCTTATATAGTCGATACACACTCTCCATCTAGTGATTGTGCAACTAGGAATAAGCTTTTTTTTTTTCATTAGCACCACTGTCATCCCTCATGTCTTTGGGACCACCTAAAATGGGCTTACCCAAGAACTATCGAAAAATTGGATAAATAATACAAGCATATAATAATTTAATGACTTCACCTTGCACTACCTTCTTTATATTTAGGTTCAAGCATTTTTGTGGTTGCACTATTAGTTTATGTTCTTCCTCAAGGGGCATCTTGTTAGTGCAAAACGACGGGATAATACTCTTTATGTTTGCTATCTTCTAACCCAAAATGCCTTTTTATCCCGTAACACCTCAAATAACCTTTCCTTTTTGTCTTTAATCAAATTCATCGCAATAATAACTGAAAGTGTAGAGTTTTCTCCTAAGAAAGCATAAGTTAGTGAAGGTGGGAGTTGTCTGAGCTCTAGCTTCGATGGTTCTTTAATGTTTTCCTTCATTGGTGGATTAGATAGTCAATCTAAATATTTAAATGCTCTTATCTTTGGCTTATGATAAATGGTTAGCTCTTGAAGATAGGATATTTGAGCTATCACCTCCTTATCATTGGTTTCGCCTTCCATCCCAAGAGTTAAGGCTCTCCCCAAAGCATCTTTTCCCAAATTCTCCTGCAAAGAGTCATACAACATTTCATCGATTAGTTCAATAATATTAGCATCATCACTCTTAATAGGATTTTCATGGCTTGTGTCAATTTAAATACGACTTCATTATGGCCCTAAGACTAAGTTTACTTGTAAGAAAAGGTTTACCTAATATTAAGGAGGAATCAAAAACTTTATTTATATCAAGTACCACGAAATCAAAAGGAAACATGTATTCATGCACTTTAACCATAACATCCTAAAAAATCCTAGGATCTTTAATTGACCTATCGACTAACTAAAGAGACGTTCTAGTAGGTTTAAGATTCACATCACCACTTAGCTTTTCAAACAAAGAATAAGACATCAAGTTAATGTTAACACCCAAATTGGCTAAAGCTCTACTATAAAAAATGCCATTAATAAAGCAAATAATAATGAAACTCCCTGGATCTTTGTTTTTATAGCAATAACCTTTAAATGTCTGCACATTCCTCAACAAATCCCACCGCTTCCATCTCACTCAGACGCTTCTGATTGCTAACCAACTCTTTAAAAAACTTAGCATATTATGGCATATGTGATAAAACTTTAACAAAAGTTAAATTTATATGAATTTGATAAAATAGTGCAAGGAACTTACCAATTTTTTTTTATCAAAGATTTGGCGCTTAAGCTTTTGGGGGTAAGGGATAGTTGGCTTGTATTCCCTCACAATTGATTTATCGCCCTTAACCTCATTTTCCTCTTATTGAACCTTAGATTCTTTCTCTTTGTCTTTCGCAACCCCTTCATCCTGAATTATAATTGTCTCTTTCTCTTGACCCTTCCTTAGACCTTGGGTTTGTTTCTATGTTACTTGGTAGTTCCCCTTATAGCCTCTCCAAAAGTAGCTTAGCAAGTAACCCAAGTGATGAATCAAAACTCCTCAAAATGGCATCTTGATTTTGAATCTTTTCCTCTATAGTTTCCATGAACTTTCTAAGCCCTCTACATCACTGACAATTCTTTCTTCCCTTGCCTGGGTTTGTTGTTGGAAACCAGGAGGAGGTGGTCTTGGTCCATCTTAATTGTGCTAAGAAAAGTTAGGGTGATTTCACAACCTCGAGTTATATGTGTTGGAGAAAGGATTATGTTATGGTTACTTATTAAAATTGCTTACATAATCAACTTGTTATGAACAGGAGGATGAGGCACTACCATGACTAAGTTGAGCAAAAGGGTTGTCCACTCAGGATTCCTCATTTACATATCCACCACTAACGCATAATTTACACATCATCATTTACATAGGCTTTGCTTACAAAATGGAGTCTACCTTTTTAGTGAGCCTTTCCAATTGAGCTAAGATAATTGATATTTGATCCACACTATGTACACCCAAAGGCCCTTTTAGATTATCCCTTTCTGACCATTGATAATTGTTTATTGACATTTCCTCAATCAACTCAAAGAATTCGTCGAGACTCTTCTTGTATCTTGAACCATTAGCAGTTACATCCAAATATTTCCTTGTAATGGGATTAAGACACATTATAGAATGTCTCACTTTGTAACCATAATCGAAATCCGTGTTAAAGACACTTCCTAAACAAGTCCTTGAACCTCCCCCATACATCGTATAAGGTCTCGTTGTCTTATTGGCAAAACTTGGAGATATCGCTTCTCAACTTTGTTGTGTTGCTTGTGGAAAGTGCTTCTTATAAAATTTCTCAACCATTTAGGTCTACATTGTAATGGAATTGAATCGTAAATCCCTTAACCAAACTTTGCATCTCCATTAAGGGAAAATAGAAATAGAAGTAAATGCACCACATCATCTGGGACTCCATCGATCTTGATGGTGACATAAGTCAAGGAACCCTCCAAATGAGCACTTGAGACTTCATAACTCTTGCCCTAAGAATTGTATTTAAGTTTGTATCATTGAGATGATTTGTAGTGGAATAGTGAAATGTTAAGCTATTATCGCTAGTTTAACAATGGTCAAATTTACACTCATTAGTTGAGTGCAAGTTTAATCCATGGTAGTTCTCCTTTGCTCTTCTTTGTTTGCCATTTTGGAAAGGAGTAATTTAACTTCTTCATCGTTTAAGTCCAAAGAACCTAGAAAGGAGTAATTTAACTTCTTCATCGTTTAAGTCCAAAGAACCTTTCTCAAGATTGAGAAATTCTTTTAGCTTCTCAAGTAAGAGGAGCCATCCTTTTCCTTAATCCTCTTTAAAAGTTTCTCAAGATTGGATAATGGCGATATGACCTTGAAAATGGAGCTCCTTGTCATGCACCTTATAAAATGAAAATAAAAGCAAAATAAGTGAATAAACTATACACAATAAATAAGCACAAAGGAATGAAATAACTAATTTATAGGATAGCAAAATCAAACAAAACAAAAATCAATAGTCAAACACACAAAATGAAAAAAATAAAACAAACTAAAGCACTCAATTATTTTAGTCATACTACTAGGCAAAAGTTCCCGACAACGATGTCAAAAACTTGTTTGCTCGTAAGTGCACAAGTCAAAGTAATTATAAACCAAGGAGAATTCCAAGGATCGTTCCCACAAAGATTGGGTGTTACTAGAATTAATCAAGTGTTATTGTATGAATCTACTAATGAATTGGAGTAAAATAAAAAGGTTAATTTTAGAATATAAATGAAGTTAATTATGAATACTAAGGACGCTAATGTTAAAATACTAAAAATGTGACATACTAAAGAAATGATATGATTAAACTACGTAAAGTTAATGCAATTAAATAGTGATGAATGTTGGGTTGCTTGGTTAGATTGATTATGGAATAGGCATGTAAGTAGCGTGATTTCTTAATCCCATTTGATTAAATTCTCTTGACTAACCTTTGTTGAGGTTGTGATTCTATCACTAGCACTTTCTCAAGATACTAATGGTCTACCGTAACTAGTCCCAACACCTATCTCTAACGTGTTAACTGATTAGTTATGACACATTACATTCAATCAACTCCTCTAATTAGATTTTTAAACTAATTACCTTAAAGACCATGGTTTCTACCTTTAGCCACCATGTAATCTCCACTACACAATCTTTTTAACTTATAACTAATTACTTTCTTAAGATCATTTGTTACTTGAGGTGCATTAGGTTGATCAAACCTAATTTCTGTTAAATTCAAAGATTGAATAAAGTAATAATCAGGAGTTACAAAGCATCAATCAATTCACACACTTAAATAAGCTTGTCCATAACTTTATTAACTAAACAATCCTAATGAAACTAGACACACAGCACAGGATTCTTAAGAAACATTAAAGAAAAGAATATAACAAAAGGACATAAGTGTTTAAATCTTCCTCTAGAGCTTGTTTCCTCCTTTGTGGTTCCTTCTAAAAATAATGGATGAAAGATGAAAGTGTAAGGTCCTTTTCTCTTTCTATCTTATTCTTTATATAGTTCTTAAGTTAACCCTACTTACAAGGCCAATTTTCACACTTAACCTTAAAATCCCTATCCTTTTTAGCTTTTTTTTTCCTATCTTAGTCATTTCTTCTTTTGAAATTTGTCCCTAGAAATCTTCTTTGATATTTAGAGCTCCAAATGGACCAATAGATTGTCATAAATCTTGGGGAACAAAATGTTGTGGTCGTTTCCTTCAAGGAAAGGCTAAGTGGATGTATGTGAGTAGTCGCAGTTGCAGCTACTTGGCCTGCTCTGGGCCACGGTAACGATTGTCTGGTTAGTTTGGGCTTAAATCTCTAAGTTTGAGTTCCTTTTGATATAATTGTCTCACACGAAGGATCTACAATCAAAAATTGTACAAAACACATATAAGTATGGGCCTTATTAGGCAAATTTAAGCAAAAATCAAATGTAAATAGGATGCAAA
This sequence comes from Erythroxylum subrotundum, assembly GCA_027563845.1. Lineage (NCBI taxonomy): Eukaryota > Viridiplantae > Streptophyta > Magnoliopsida > Malpighiales > Erythroxylaceae > Erythroxylum > Erythroxylum subrotundum. The sequence goes on along the minus strand of JAOQMQ010000002.1, from coordinate 4,368,263 downwards.
TAGATGAAAATTGCATTTATATCCTGGGCCTGAAAACAATGTATAATTTATCATTGATAATTAATCTACTTATAAAGCAACTAGAAAAAGGTTACAAATTAGGTATAAATCTTTTTATTGGACTCCTTGTGTTACATATTGTATTGACTTGATGTTAAAAAATGTGAAAAATCCTCGATAGTTTCCTATCATTAATGAAATTGTGCAAAAAGTAAGAAAAAGTGAACAAGTTCATATATAATCATTCATGGGTCTTAAATTTGATCAGAAAGGGTTTCACCAATGATAGAAATTTGTATCGTCATGCTTTTACAAGATTTATAACTAATTTGTTATTATTAAAAAATTTTGTTCTAATGAAGAAGGAACTAAAACAAATGTTTACAATTGATATATTGGTAGCATATTAGTATGTTAGTTCCAATGCTGACATGAAAGTTTCTAAAATTATATTTAAAGATCATGAATTTTAGTCTCAATGTCAATTTTTCATCTAAGTTTATGAGCCTTTAGTAAGAATACTTCGTTTGGTTGATAATGATGATAAGACAACAATGAGTTATTTTTATGATACCACAAAGAGAGCGAAGGAAACAATCAAGGCCAATTAAAAAAATTTATATTCTTTATATTTACCTTATTTTGCAGTCATCAATGAAAGATGAGAAAGGTAACTTTACTTTTTGTTGTTTACAATTGGGGCACTTTTGAATCTTAATGTCTATTTTAGACCAAGTTTTACAAAGAAAACTGAAGTTAATATAAGCATGCTATTAACTATCGTAACAATTATTACACAAGAGATGATGCAAGATTTCCTTGGCTCACAATAAAGGTATACAATGATGCATCTGGTAATTTTTTGGATGTCCCTTGCAATTCGTCAAAGAGACAAACTTAATTTAGGTATATAGTGTTTCCCTTTTATTACTTGTTTGAAATTAATAATCACTTTATTTGTTTTATAAGGGTACTTTTGTTGTATTACAGTTGCTTTGTGGGACCAATTCAGAAGTTATGTTACAAAATTTCAAATGTTTGCGATTCAAATTTTGAGCCAGTATGTGAATGCAACAAGGTAGCACATTTTTTGAGTTCATCCATTTCAAAAAAAAATAGATTGGAACACATGAAATCGAATTATTTAGTATTTGTTCGATATAATTTAAATCTTCGAACAAGGTATGTTATTATCATTATTAAGTTGAATATAATTTCTTAATAACTTAATTTTATTTGTTTATTGGGACTTTAAATACAACAAGTAATTCTATAAATCCAATTTGCCTTAACCATATCAATCTTTTAATGGTTTGGGCTTTTAAGGAATCAAGTTTGATAGATAAGAGTGACTTGGTACAAAATATTATATGGAAAAGTATTAACGTATCATTTAATGTAATGAATTTAAATGATTGTGATAATGACATTCCTATTAATAATGAGAATTCTGCGCCGAATAAAAATTGAAATCAATTTAATTTAAGTGGATATTTCATTAAATGAAGTTTCACAATTTCTATTTATTTTCTTTTCTTTTAATTTCCCTTATATTTGATTTATGTATTAAATTATATATGTACAATATAAATATAAAACTTTAAATTGTAAATATTTTTGTTTCAAATTTCATTTTTACTTGGCTGTGTTTTCTTATACGAACTTTTGTTGTAAATTGTAATGCTTATAAAGTCATGAACCTATATTGTTCTTATTGAATGATGTTTTGATGTAATTATTTGTTCTTTATTATATGATGTAAACTATAATATTTTAAGTAATTTACATTATTTTTATTTTTATATTTGTAAAATAATTAAATGATATTTTATTTTATTAATTGTGGTTTTTTGTTGTTGAAAATTTTGAATTAATTGTGATTATTATTTATATGTGAAATATGTAAAAATAATATTAACCAAAATAAAGAGATAGTTGTTATTTCAAATTAATATTTTTATAATTTTGTGAGACATAGTTAATATAAATTAAAATTTATATTACACAATATATTGAAGGATTATTTTGTAATTAAAAAATTTATGGATTATTTTGTAGTTTTTAAAAATCATCCAAAACAATACCAATATTAACCCGAACCGATACTATATCACACTGTAACCAAATTCGGTACCGATACCGATATAGTATTTATATCATTGGTTAAAATATTAATTGTTGATATGATTAATAGATAAATCTTTACTTGGTATTTAATGTACACTTCATATAAGCAAAAATAATCTTTTAACTTATTCATATTAGTTTTAAAAGTTTACTTAATAAAATTTTAAAAAATTTATTACTAAATTGAAAAAAATCTAAAAGATTCAAAAATTATCACAAAAATTAAATTTTAAAATTAACGAGGTTTTCGAATGGCAATATGTAGTCAAATGGAAATAGTTGAGTTTAGGAGGTTTGCGCTTCTGCAGGAACCGTTTCTGTTAATCAGAGCTACTTGAGTTGTGCACCCATGTAGGTGCTCTAACCCAAAACTTACCTTGATATTCCCATGAACCCGAATATTCATATGTATGCCTTCTTCAACATTTTTCTTCCGGTTGAAGCAAAGGAGTGTCACAGTGTTCAAATCAGCTAGCCATAGAGGCCTTTCCTGGAACTGATTATTCCTCTTCCTGCTTGGTCATCACTTGTATTCATCTTCGACGACTTATCCGGGTATTCCCTTTACGAGCAGAGCATCACCATGAAAAGATAAATTGTGTCAATATTCGAGCATAGGGTAGTGGCACCATGGAAATAGAAGTTTCAGGAGCCAAAAGGATAATCCATGGGTACTTGGGCAGCTGCAGATTAACACTCAGGCAACAGACACCACTGATCTGCCAACTCTACATATGGACATCAGGTTAATTTGCATTGTAAGACTCCAATACTAAAAGCGAGCACTTCACTTGTTAAAGCATGAATCTTTACATCCATGAAACCATTCCAAATCTCCGGTTCTTAAAGTTAGTCCAAAGTCTCAACCTTCTTTTGTCATTGCTCTGAATTAGACGATGAATTGATGACCAACTCAGGTACTAAGGATTAACATGAACATATCAACTAAGAAATTCATCATCTAATTCGTCTTAACAACAAAAGAAGGTCATGAATCGGACAATTCTAAAAAAAGTCATAGGAAATATGCATACTTGCAATTTGCTAAGATTTAAGAAGCTTATACTTGTTCATCAATAAGAAATTCCAATCCAACACACGTCGGTAAGACTAAGTTTGATTCGTCCTATTCTTAAACAAGTTCATGTAAGAGCAGTAGGTACTGAAACCTTTTAATTAAATGGCAAATTGCTGCATAGCATGTGCCCACATATATCAACATCTCAACTTTGAGCAGTAGGCAGCTGCAACAAAACATCAAAACATGAACTCTACAAGCACCTAAATTGAAGGAAGAAAAAGATACAGAAACAATAGAAACCTATGGTGGTATCATTTCCCAGGCTGAGTCGTCCAAAATTCCCACTTCCCTCAATCTACTCCTGTTGATGATATAGTCACAGAAAATTTTCCCACTTCCTCACTCCCCTTCTTTTTTCATATAAGTGAAATTGAACTACACCTGTTTGTTTTAGCAAGAAAGCCATCACTCGTCATACGCTAGGAGGATACTTCCGAGGTCTCCCTCTCTTCCTTTTCACCACCGTCGTCCCTACATCCCCAGCGGGAGTCTCTACCACTTGCGGTGGCTCTACCCTCACTGGCTGCTTTTCACTCTCCGACGCAGCGCCACCATTTTGATTACCAAACACCGGCGGCATCCATTTGGGAAACCCAGGTGGGGTATCACTAACTTCCCCTCCCTTTTCCTGACTCCCAAACGCAAACCCCAGCGGAAACACCGACCAACAACAATAATACGCCTCCTTTCCCGGTACCAAGGGAGGCATTGTCGGTAAGAGTACCGCGTGAAATGCCTTTTGACAGTTCCGACACCTCAGACAACAATCCTCGTACACCCTCGGATATTCGAACAAGACATAACAATAAGGGCACACTGTCCAAAATGACTCTAATTTCGCCCTCTGGTTTTGACCCTCATCATATTGACTACCACCACCACTCTTATTAACATTGTTTTTCGCATTTACACCGGGTTTTCTACCTCTTCTCACCGGCAACTTCTCTGTGTTAGTCAAATCAATCCTAGAAAACATGCTCAACTCCTTGTCGTACAAGGACTTTTTGCTTGAATCAGATAAGACGCCCCACGCGTCGGCGACGAGCTTGAAGGCTTGATCGGCAAATGGATACTTGTTCTTGTCTGGGTGTAAAAGAAGAGCGAGACGTCGGTACTGTTTCCTTATGAAACCGTGGTCGTCGGAGCGGCGTTCGACTTGTAGGATCGAGTACCAGTCGTGGTGGTTGTTGATTCGTTTCTCGGCGGAGACCAGCACGTCCACGACGGCCAAGATCTGATCGGGGCCCTCGAGGATTGGCTCGGTTTCTTGTGCTAAGAGCGCGAAGTCCTTCGTTCCAGTGAAATCGCGCGTCTGTAGCATCTTCTCGGCGATTCCGAGCAAGCGCTCGGCCTCGGATCTGTTGCGACTCTCGTTCATTTCGTCGTTTGATGGTTGTTACTGTTGGAATTTGGTCTGCTTCGGAGGTGAGAAAATTTGGTAAAGTTGGGAAATGAAAAATTGCTCGGTTCGGGGAAATTTAATCCGTAGCGGACGAAACAGGACCTAATACTTTAGCGAATTGGCAGGTGCGAGTCACGGTGTGTGACAAAACGATGATGGGCAGTTTGGTCTTTGTGTTCTGTTTTCGGGTAATTTCACTCGTACAAATTGATTTTTTCAGTCAATCCGAATACGAGTTGGGTTGTTGAGTTGTTGGGCACAAGCCCACGTAACGCGAACACATCTCTGGCTCTATTACATAAACCTGTCCTTGTTGGCCCAAACGTAAAGACATTGTCGGTCGAATCGAACCTTTAACGGTTTGTCTTCGTAATTAAGTGTAGTATTTTGAGTGTTTTATAGTAAACATATTGATATTTATATATTTAAAAATGTCATTATTTATTTAATATTCAAAAATTTGTAAAGAAAAGATGTCACATTTATTGAATTAAACTTGCCATATCTTTTACTTTTTGGTCAGGTCGACCATGTTGGGCCTGGACTCGAACATAGCGACCTGTGGGCCGATCGATCCATTCATCAAAGATGTCAAGCTCAAGCCCGATCCATGCTCTCCATAGCCCATTGGCCGGAGAAGATCTTCCATGCAGAAGT
>JAOQMQ010000002.1:4313984-4360607 GCA_027563845.1 Erythroxylum subrotundum | reverse complement strand
AAATAAAGAGCTAAATTTAATATCTTGTATTAAAAATAAAAAGCAAACTTTATGATAAAAGCTATTGCACTCATAATTTATTTTCAATTTTTAAGTACTTCAAAAATATCTAAAACTAATAGTAATCTATTTATTATTGAAGAGAATATAGATTAGCAACGATATCCGTTTTGTAGAAATATTGAAGCCAAATTTCATTAATAATTTACAAATTAAATTTATACATACAAAATCAGCATGATTCATAAATTAAAAAAAGCTAATTATGACTTAACAAATAAAAGAGAGGTAAATTGTAGTTAAAGAAGGAAATAAAAGATAAAAACTATCAACTATAATATTTGCGAAATAAAAGAGAAATAAATTACTCTAATAAATTTCAATTTTTATTGAAATTATATCTAAAATTGACATATTACAATTTATCTAGATAAGCTGCATATTATCTATAATTAAATTTACATATTTCAATTTATCCAGATAAACTGAACATAAAACAAAAAATAAATTATACCTAGAATTTAATAAGAGTTTTAATTTAAAAATAGAAAAATCTACCTGAATTGAAAATGTTATCATACTCATAATCAAATTTTAATTTTTTATCTAATCTCTAAATTAAAAGAGATGCCGAGAAATTAGAAAATTCAAAGAAAGAAAATAAGAAAGTTGAGAATTGAAAGAACAAATAAGATGTGTTTCTTACCTAGCTCTTTAGGGGGTGGTTGAATTGGTGGAGTGAGAGGGCATATGGCCAAAAGGTTATGTGTTCAAATCTTCCTACTTATGCTTTCTCGATTGAGCTTGTCGTACATGACTTGCTTAATATGGAGTATTCGATTGGTGTGATTTACAGGCTATTGCATCAATCAGTATGTTTATCTAGCATTCAAATAATAGCAGTCGCGGGTTCTTCCGTTTCTCCAAAAAAAAAAAAGTGTTTCTTACCTAAATAAAAATGGTGATGATAAAGGTAAGTTCGATGCGAGATTCTTGAATTTAAGGTCTCTTATTATTAAGTTTTAATTATAAAAATATAAATTTTAACATTTATTAGGAGCAATTTCGTTTTGAAATACCCACTTGTATTATTATTTCACCTTTCAAAAATAAGTTTTCGAATGTATGTTGATAAGCACAGATCAAGCTATCTTTTTACTAATAAATAAGTAGGTGCATCGTACATCCTTCATCGTGACCTTTCACAATACCCATATATTAGCTGTTGTAGAAGAACGTTGATTCCCACTTTATAAACAAATTTGATTCCCACAAAGACGTATAAAAGCATACCTTGTAAGACATCCACGGAGCTAAAGCAAGTGCTCCACGCCTCCACCAGTTCCAACTTTACATGAGGACGGAAAGCGTGAATTTAACTGAACTTTACAACAAAACAAAAAAGAATAATAATAATGAAAGCTCAACTTGTGACTTTAAACTCCTTTTTTGCTTTCTCAGAATATTCATACTTCTCGTCCATCATCTTTACGTGACTTTGATATGTTAATACGTATTCGTGTACTTGTAGCTTCAGTCTATGTTTGGATGGACTTATATTAATAGAATTTTTGTTAGTAGAGCTTTTGTTAGTATAATTTTTCTAAAAAGAGTTTTTCTAAGAAGTCAGTTAACCGTTTAACTATTATTTAAAAAAGAGCTTTTTTTAAAGAACTTTATACAATAGATTATTTGGCAACATAAAAATAAAAGTATTTTTAATTTTAACTATATTTTATTTTATAATAAAAATTATTTATGTATATAAATATTATTTAAAATATATTAAACAATATGCAAAGTACATTATATTAACTATTAAATAATTTTAAACCATATAAAACATAAAAAAAATATCTAACTAAATTTTTTATATGGATTATAATATAAGTAAAATTAATATAAAAATAAATATTAAAATATATAAAAAAAGTCAAATAATATTATATAAATTTCAAAATAAACGTAAATATGAGTTTGTGGATATTGTGGGAATGATGTGTAAAACATAAAGGTAAAAGGAACTAAAAAATAAGTTCATTAATTGATCTGAAAAATCTACATAAAAAAATATTTTTTTAGAAAGCTCCAAATTTGAACTTCTCAAAAAGTTGTATTTCAGCTTCCAAAAAAGTCATTTATATTAAAAAAAGTATTTTTGGATTTTACAGCCAAACACTCAGCTTTTTTAAAAACAGCTTTTGCGGTGAAAAAATACTTATTTACCCTCCAAAAATTGAACCAATCAGCACTCAGTTGAATAACATATATAACGGTAGGACATAGATTTATGGAATAAAGCATGGATAATTATCATGGACTAGTTATTTTATCATAATACAATACAATGAATTCTTGAGAAAGCGTCTGTGTATCTCGGTTAGCGTATATGAAATTTACACTCTAATTTTGCTTTGTTTATCTATTCCTAAACACATGATTTGATATTTCCCGATCCCTTCGATCAAGGGTTGCATTGTTGGATGGAACTGCGAAATCCATCTACACCAGATCGTCAAATCTTTGATAAGATCAACGGAGAAAAATTAATAATTACTAAGACTTTAAATTAATTGTTTGAAGTAAAATTTAAATTTATACTAAAAATAAAAATAAGAATTTGTGTTTTTTAAGGTAAAATGAAATGGTTGGATAATTGAAAAAATGTGATTATCATATTTCAATTCTTCCCAATGTTCAAAAGGGCCACTTGTGTTAAAAATAAGACTTTGTGTATTTTAAAAACACGTGCAGAGTACAGCTTTTTTCTCTCCAAGTTCAGACAAAGGCACCTTTAGCACAAGCCAAATTGAAGAAAGAAAAACAAGTATAAGGTTCCGACATTGAATAAGTTCATATCCAATGCCTTTGGGACCACCACAACCACAACCACAACCTGAGCCTGAGGTTGTTTTTCGAAAGCAAAATTCGTAGAGAGTACTATTTCGATTTCCACGCGACGGGACAAGGTGAACATGGACTTTGCCATTTTTATTTCCATTCTCCAACATTTTCTCCTCATTTCTATTTAGACGGGTCCAATTTGAGTCTTAATTTCGTATAACTTTGATCCTGGTAGCCACGGGTCGAGTTGATAGAGTAGAAGAGTACAAGGTCAAAAAGTTTTGTGTTCAATTTTTTTTACCTATTCTCTATCGATCGAACTTGTCGTACAAGATTTACCTAGTGGATTTACCTAGTGTAGAGTACTCGGTTAACATAATTTGCAGGTTATTGCATTAATTCAGAAGCTTACCAAGTACGTATCCAAAAAGTCGCAACTACGAGTTTCTCCGTTTATAAAAGATAAAAATTTTAATCCTGGTCAAATTTAATTTAATTTAAATTTAAATTTTGAGTTCGATTTAATTGAATATTATTCAAAATCGTTTAAACATATAGTCGCATCAATTTCTTAAATTTTAATTTAATTAATTGGACCGGCTTTATTATTTCTATTTTTATATTAATTTTTGTGAATTTGAATATTTTTTATATTCAGTATCAGCTCTTTAGTGTTTATAAATAATATAATCCTATAAAATCACCAATTGAACAAGACAAACTTTTATAGGATTTGTGGCCAATGGGACTCTACATCTGTCTCCAGCACGAATAGAGAATCTATAGATATTGGATAAGAGTAAAGCTTGACTAACCTAACATAGACATAGTACGTGATACATACGCAAAAAAACAATTGTTATTTTCGGAGATTAAAATACTATTTTGTTGATCTCTTGGGTGGAAAGGTTTGAGCTTATTGTCATTACTCCTATTAATTTCCATTCATCCAAATCAGTTATGTCTTTAATATTTTATCTAACAAATATGACTTCTACTAGCCCGGTCCACATATAATTGGTGAATTATTAAATTTTCCGAACATGAATTTCACTATTAAATATATCTAATAATTGTAAATTATATTAAGAATTGTATCCATAAGAATATATCAGTCAAACTGATAAAATGCTACAACTTAAATTGTTCTAACTGTATGATTGAGTTTTGAGCCAATTATGAGTGATAGAGTTAGTGGAGTGGAAGGCATAAGGTCGAAAGGTCATGGGTTTAAATCTCCTATCTATGTTCTTTTGATTGAGTTTATCGTATAGGATTTGTCTAGTGCGAAGTACCCAATTAACGTAATTTACAAACTATTGCGTCAATACGAAGATTTATCCAGTACACATCTAAATGATAACGACCGTAAATTTTTCTGTTTTCGAAAAAAACAAAAAAATGTTTTGAAATTTAAATTTTCTATTCTTATTATTGTGTTTCAACTTTCAATCATGTTTCATGCTCAATATGACGTCATTTTGTCCTAAAGTATTATAAAATAATGTCATATTGAAACAGAGGATCTAGTCATGAGATTCGGAAGCGGGAAGATAATTTGGAGTTGCATCTAATAGAAGGACATAAACACCTTTGGGAAGTAGTGGGAGGCCCCAACACTCTCACCAGGGAATGATACATAGCACCACATAAGTAAGCCCTTTCCCATACTGTGGTCCATATCCTTATCTTAAAATTTGGTCAACCGAAGTCTCCATCTATATAAATTATATTAAATACTTATATAAAATATTGAGTTATTAAAGAGAGTGTAATAGATAATAAATTCATTATTTACAAGATAGAAACAAAAATGTTTTTGTAATGAGACGTTAAAAAAATTATTAAAAAAGAAAATTTCTAAATATCAATATATAAATACTTTGTCAATCAAACAAACAAATATTAATGAAGACAATTTTTTGAAATTATTTATTTAATTTTTAAAATTTTAAACACTTAATTTAAAATTTTGAAAAGTTAGAAACCATAATAGAAAAATATATAATTTGTAATTTCCTAAAAGTTTTGCTTGTTCAATTATTATACAAGTCATTACTAAATAGACGACTAAGTTTGTATAATTATTTTAACTTAAATTTATTAACATAAGTAAATATAAACTTAGTAATAATATTTTTAATGTAAAAAATAGTTTATAATTTTAAATAATAAATTAATAAAATATTTTTGAAATCTATATCTTTTATCCATCCATTATGTTGTGTCTAAAACATAAATCCTTCCTCGACAAATAAAAATAATGCTTGATATTATTCAATATACACTAAGTTTTGGTGTTTCGTTTTTGTAATTTTCACACTAGACTAAAACTTTATTAAACTATCAATAAAAATTATTGATTAATCCATGTAATTGTTGTCTGACACGAAGTTACTATACTGCCCGTAAGGTATGAGCGGGGATTAATCTAATCGTGATAATAATTTAAAGATATTCTCGATAGTTCAAGACTTACTCAGAAAAACTCGATAAAAAAAGAAGCTACGTACATTATTTTACTTTTTTATCCTGTTAGTATTAGAAAGTTGACACTTTTTAGGAGGTGATCGAGTTGGTAGATTGGAATGATACGGGGCCAAAAGGTCTTATGTTTGATTCTTTCTACTTACATTTTTTCGATCAAGCTTGTCGTACAAAACTTGCTTAATACAGAGTACTCGGTTGACGTGATTTGTAAGTTATTACGTCAATCCGGAGATTTAAAAATAACGACTACAGATTCCTCCATTTTAAAAAACAAGACTGAGTTAAATTATATTTGAATTCGATCAGACTTTAAATTGAATTTAAACCATTTATGATTCTATTATTACTAGGTTGATTGCGAAATCTATTGGCAATCAAAGTGAAGTTGTCGTACGAACGCTAAGCATTTTGCTTTGAAAATAACTTCATATTTTAGATTATATTAATTTATGTCTCATTTCTATTTTTAATTATTAATTTAAAATTATTATTATTTGCTTTATACTATTTTATTTATACTTATTATTTAATTTAATTATTATGAATAATATCCTATTTATAAAGAATATTCAAAGTAGATTTGTTCATATTTGTATTCGTGTTGTATATTTCATCAAATACCTCTTGTAACGTCTCCATCATTTACACTTTTTAAATTATAGGAGTTTTGCTTTTCAATAACATATGATATGATATAATAGTAACATGAAATTGGAAAAATTAAGGTGAGATATGATAGTGAAATAAAAGTTATATTTTTTGAACGCCTAAATTATTTAAAATTTTATAATATGATTTACGTATAAAATATAAGAAATGATAAATTGTAATTAGTACCTTATTGCCTTTAAAAAATTAATTAGAATTTTAATTAGAATTATAAGATTTAATATCTCATATTGGTTTTCGTTTATTAAATATTTCATATTTAATTATAAAGTTTATCAAATTTTACATGATTAAAAATACATTTTTTTTCAATTCTTTCTTTATGTGACTTATCAGATTCCTAAATATATTAACAATAAATATAAATTATAACCGTAACTCATATTTATAATTAAATAATTGAAACTCATTTAATTTATTTTTTAATTATTTAATTAAATAATTTATACACATATATTAAAATTGATATTTTTCATATAGGTCATTTGGAAACAATCTCTCTACTAGTTAGAGATAAAACTACATACTACTAGACCTCTCCAGATCTTACATCTTAGTAAGATTTTTACTGGATATTGTTGTTGTTGTTGTTGATTAAGATTGATATTTAAAAACGTATCATGATTATTCAAATATTTAATAATGTTAAAGTGATTAAATTCATTCATCATACAATATTTCGATTAGGCATAGAGCATGAAATTAATTTTTAATCCATTTGAAGAACCTTGATGAATGAGAAGTCATACATAGTGTGGTATAAAAGTTTAAGCCACATTTCCAGAGCTAGGGTTGAAAGATTAATCAAGGAAAGCATTTATCAATTCTAGATTATGATAATCTAGGTACATGTGCTGACTGATGCAGGGGTAAGTTGACTAATAAGGATATTGAGGTCAACTCATGCTTTTGACTTATTGAGTCTGATACATAAAGATATCGGTAGACCTTATACGGTTGCATTGTGCAATTCTAAATGTATTCTGAAATTTGTTGATGATTATTCTCATTATAGTTATGTGTTCTTGCTTAAAAACTGAAGGTTGAGAACCAATTGAAAAAATTCATCAAGATAGTTAGATTTGACCGTGAAGGAGTTATTATGGCAAACATGGTGTTTCAAGACTTTAAAAGGTCCATTTGCCAGATATTTGGAATCAGTTATAATAGTGACTTAATTCACTATGCAAAGTAGTTCTGAGCAAAATTGTGTATTGCCGAAAGACGTAACTACACCCTAAAGGACTTGAAGAAGTCGATGCAGAACATGGCTATTCTACCTGATTATCTAGAAGTTTGAAAACCCAACCTTGCATACATTCGTGTATGGGGTTGCTCTACTAAGGTAGTATAATCCTTGTAAAGAATGATTGCACGCTAGTTCCGCTCATTACTATTTAGTAAGATATCTCGACCATTTTAAGGCTACAACTTTTACTATATAGAAGGTGAGACCAGAATAGTGGAATCACAAATAGTTAAGTTTCTATAATATAATGTCTGTGATGATGGTGAGTTTTTTGACCCTTCAGATGATAACAAGGTGGATATTACAGTTATCATGTACCTGCTACTCATACAGTTAGATCCGATGGATCTAGGTCTCTGTACCGTGCCTGTATAGGAACAGGAATGCATACCTATACACATAGTGGTTCCTGGGGGTATAAGATCTAATGCAGTTAGGTAAATCCACCAGAGTGAGATGATCTGCTATCTCATTTGATTACATTGTCTATCAGGTGTACATGACTATGATATTAGACATGTTTTGAATCTAGTTAGTTTTACAAAAGTTGTTTCTGGACCCAATGCAGATATGTGGTGGGATGCAATGAATGACAAAATGCAATCCATGAAGCATAGTAAGGTTTGAGAGCCAGTTGATTTACAACGGAACTGGAAACTCGTCAGTTGTAAATGAAGATTAGACCTAAAGGATTTCGGGATAAAGTTCAGCGATTTATAGGCACGCTCAGTTGCCTAATGATTCACTCAGGGAGAAAGGTTGTCTTTATGTTACCCTTTCTCTCATATCCTCGTAGGATACATTTTGAGTGATTAAGGCAATTGTAGCTCATGATGATATAGAGTTACATCATATTGCTGTCAAAACTGTTTTCCTGGGTAAAGACCTTTATGAAGAGGTCTCTATGGTATAACCTGAAGGATTTCAGGATCTAAATGGAACTGGCATGGTTTGTGCGTTATGCAGATTAATATATGGTTTACATCAAACCTTTCAAAAGTAATACCTTACAGTTGATGAGGTTATGACCTCTTTTGGCCTCATAAAAAATAAAATTAAAAAATGCTTGTACTATGAGATAAGGGGGAGCAAAATTATCTTTATATTACTGCATGTGGATGATATATTGCTCACGTCAAATTACTTGATCATGTTGTATAAGGTTAAGCAAATTTTGGTCAAGAACTTTGACATGAAGGACCTTGGCGTAACATCTTTTGTCCTAAGTATTTAGATTTAATGGGATAGATCTCAACAATTATCAGGCCTCTCATAGAATGCATACTTCGAGTATGTGGTACAAAGGTTTAATACGGTTAACAGTAGACCTGCCATAGCACCTATCTCTCACAGTGAGAGATTATCTTTGGCACAATATTCAAAAAATAAAATAAAGAGAGATGTTATGAGGAATATTCCATATACTAGTACGGTTGATAGCTTGATGTATGCTTGGCTATGTATTAGGCGCATTGCATTTACTGTTTGACTGCTTGGTCAATATCTGGTTAATCTAAGTGTAGATCATTAGAATGCAGTCTAGCGAGTGTTGAGATACTTAAAGGAACTAAGGATTATATGTTGACATATAGCATAGTTAACAGACTAAATCTCGTGGGGAATTCAGATTTAGATTTTATCCATATATCCAGATGATCAAAAGTCCACTTAAGGTTACATTTTTAAGTTTGCAGATGGTACAATGTCGTGGAAGTGTGTCAAGTATACATGGGTAACTTCTTTGATTATGCATGCAGAGTGCATGCTATGGGGCTGCTTCATAGATGGTTTAGCTCAGAAACTTGATTTCTGGGTTGTCTGTGGTTGATTCAGTAGCTAGACCCATTAGGTTGTACTGTGATAATCTTGTTGCTGTGTTGTTTAATAACAACTAAGAGTATCGCCTAGTCTTAGTATTTCGGGGTCAATTATTTAACCATAAAGGAGTTGATATGAAAAAGTGACATTAAAGGTTTGGAGCATTTAAGGACTGAGGAAATGATAGTCGATCCTTTAACTAAAGGACTTCACCCACTTGTGTGTTGTGACACGAGTATACAGTATAGGTGTTTTGACATCCTTAGACACTGTTAGTTAGGGGATCGTTATGTTTACTCCATGTATATTTATACATTTGATGTATTATGATGGTATGATAGTTCATCAATAAAGATGATCATCGTTTATCCTTGGTAATGCGTGTTATCGTATATGTCATAATACATATAAAAATCTTAAGATTTGTGTCGATCTTAAGCATTTAAAGTTCATTGGGTATATATTCATTGGGTATATATACAGATTGACCTTGAGCCTATGTCATTTATACGCATATAGTTTTACACGGATATCCATGAAGTTTGACATGACATAGGGGGTATAAGTTTTTTTTAATCTTATAAAGGTTCTCTGATGCAGTTTAGCATTCAGTTGGAGAACATAAAGATTTTCTCTAATGCAATTTAGCATTTGGTGAGAGGAAATAAGTTTTCTCTAATGTTGTTTAGCATTCGGTGAGAGAAACATATAATTTCTCTAATGCAGTTAGCATATACGGTGTAGCAGAAAGTTAGAGAAATCGAGACCTGCAAACGAAGATGATATAATTTAGATTATAAAGATATCATCCTAGTTTGCTACACTCCATTTTCTCATTCATATTGGTGAGGTATTAGGTATATGTGATTGTATTGGATCTGTGTCGCACATGACATATGCATTTAATACTTTGCAGTATCGAAAGCTTTGCAGGACGGAATGATGAACTTTTGTTCTCTTTGGATCAAATGTTTTGTTTTTAAAACCTTGTCGACTAATACAGTAGCGTCACTTAACCGAGTTTTTAAACTGTTTTTAAACTAGAGTTAACACTGCAATTAAGTATTGTCTAAGGGGGAGATTGTTAGACATTTTTGTAATTTTCCATAGAGTTGGACAATATTTAATTGCATTTTTTAGTTTTAAATAACTTATTGGTTAAGTTACGTGATTTGATTCAGATAAAGATAATAAAGACACTCAATAAATGATCTAAATCAATGGGTCAAAGTTCGGGTGTAAAATGGATCTCAATCAGTGTGGACCGGACCCATATCAGGTCTGTGATGGGAAAGTCCGATATGGAAGCTATATATAAAGGTCAAGGTCTCCTGTAGTTGCTCATACCAATCGTAAGTATAAGAATTTTCTGACCTGTTTTTTTTAGAAATTAAAAAATTTCATTGATAAAGAATATAAGATACAATGAAGAGATTGGCTATAAGTCAATAACATAGCTTGACTTAAGCGACCTAAGAGTCCAGAACATTAAGCAACGTCGTTTGGGCCTTTCAAAATAAAGACAAAAAACAAACTCATTCTTTGTCGTTGGGATTCTCTTTAACTTCTAGGGTAAAACTACCCCAACTTTTCACGATACTTCGAAAAAGCTTCCCTAATTCAGTAACGAATTGACGGACGCGGAGGAGATGAGAAGATGAGGGGGACGATGGCTATGGAAAAACTCTTCAGAGTGTGGTGACCAGGTAAAAACTATTACGCTTATTGAGTATAGCGTTGAGAATCTAATCTGTGATCCTCCTTGTGGGTTGTAGGTGTACCGGGGTGCCTAATGCGATTTCCTTACGAGCCGGCTGGGTGATCATTAGGGGTGCTTAGAGGTTATGATCTACAGGGCGTCGACTAGCAATGTGCAAAGGAGAGACGAGGATGGGCTGAATCAATCCAGGTAGGCCTCTGACTTGGGTAAGTCGCAGTATGTGATCTCCCCTGAGAAGGGAGAAATCTAAAGCTGGAGATCTGAGGTGTAATCTAGTTTCTGAGTAGTGTTGTGTGTAGGATTGTTGAAAACTTCTTCTAGAACTTAGATCCTCCAAATGTAGGTCATTCTCCCACTACAGTGTAGATGTAACTGATTGATAATCAGTTGCTCCTCTGATAGTCGTAGTGATGATCTCTGTGAGGGAGTTCATTGTAGTTGTCCGATTAAAAAATCTTCTGCAGTTCCTTTCATGCCAAATGGTCTGAGCACACGTAGCCATCGAGAGAAGGACTATGTCCTTGTCATGTTTCGATTGGGTTAGATTAGGAAGCTCTTGCATAATGTCTAGGAGTCGCCAGGCATTGAGGTCTGGGGCACTGAGGGTAGAGATTGTGAACTAGAGAGTTCTGGAGAAGCCACACTCAAAGAAGAGGTGGTCTCTGCTTTCATTCTCTGTGTGACAGAAAACACAGTGCTTAGAAAATTCAGGAAATTGAGTCTATCCATAGTGCTCAGCCTATTCCTCATTGCCAGCCAGAGAAAAAAGGTCACATTAGGTTTGAGTGCTGCATTCCAAACCAGAGTGGCCCATTCAACCCTATTTTCTGGCCTTGCCTCGAATTTCCTAACTGTCTTAACGGTAATTTCAGAGATTGGGAGACCTCTCCAAAAATATGTATCCCTTTCCCCATGACTGAGGGGAGGGATGTTTAGCTTGGTTTGTTCATCCAAAGATAGTGTCCATCTACCATTAGAAATGATAGCATGAAGTTTGGCATCCTTGGGGATGCGGTGTAAGAGGGAATTAACCATGCTATTTGAAATTAAGGGGCCATTTCCTGTCCAATTATCAAACCAGAAAGAGAGTCTATCACCCTCCCCTATTTGACAAGTGATGTGCTGATAAAGTTCTCCCCTCAATCCTAGCAGTTGGTTAAAGAACCAAGTGTAGCTGGGTTTAGGTTTTAAAGCCCAGAAACTCCTTCCTTTCAACATATAAGTATGCATCCATTTGACCCACAATGTTTCCTAATCATTTAGTATCCTCCAGATTCTTTTAGATATGAGGATTCGGTTCTTAGTAACTAGGGATTCAATTCCCAATCCCCCTTCTGCTTTGGGTTGGAATATAGACTGCCAAACTACCTTGGCCATCCCTTTTTCACCATTCTTACTCCCCCACAGGAATTGTTTCATCAGCCTTTCTATAGTTTTAGATAGGCCTTTGGAGAGGAAAATATAAGAGCTCCAGTAGGTGCTCATGGACAAAATAACAGACTTGAGGAGCTGGAGCTTACCTCCATAGAATAGAGCTTTATTTGTCCACGATCCCAATTTTTTCTGAATTTTTTCTACCAAAGGAAGACATTCACAAAACCTTAGTCGCTTAGAAGAGATAGGAATCCCCAAATAGTTGAGAGGTGGAGGTTTAATTTCCATTCCAGTTGCATGGGCTAAGACATTTGTGAGATGTGATGCACTCTTGGAGAGAACAATGAAGCTTTTGTGTAGATTAGTACCTAAGCCCGACATCTCTTGAAACTGATTAAGAGTATCCATCAGGAGAGAAACCGAGTGCAAATTAGCATGGCATAGGAGGATGAGATCATCTACAAAACATAAATTCGTTAGTGAAATCCTTTTGCATTTGGAATGGAATCTGAACCTTGGCTCCCAAGAGATGTTGTACTTGAGCAATTGAGTTAGGACTTCCATGCATATAAGGAATAGATAGGGGGAGAGGGGATCCCCCTGCCTGAGGCCTTTTCTCCCTTTAAACAAGCCTGTAGGGCTCCCATTTACTAAGATCCCATAGGAAGCAGTAGAAATACATTGGCTGATCTAATTAATGAACTTTGATGGGAAATTCATTTCCTTTAGAACCTTCAGTAAGAATCCCCAATTAACACTATCAAAAGCTTTCTGTAGGTCTACCTTTATGGTACAGTTTTGGGATAACATCTTGCATGTATACCCTTTTAGGAGTTCTTGAACCAAGAGTATATTATCTCCAATATCCCTACCTGCCATGAATGCCCCTTGATTCTCACTAATGAGAAAATTCAAGACTCCCTTCATTCTATTAGCCAATATCTTGGCGATGATCTTATAAAGGAAGTTAGTGCAAGATATAGGCCTGTAATCAGTCCATGAAGCAGGGCTATGGTTTTTAGGAATTAGACAAAGGAAAGTCTTGTTGATTTACTTGAGAAGAAGTCCTTTTAAGAAGCATTCCTTCACTGCCTCTTTAATCATTCCACCCAAGCAAGACCAAGTTTTCTGATAGAAGAAACCATTTAAATCATCCTAACCAGGTGTTTTTGATCCATTCATGCTAAACACCACCTGATCAATTTTCTGATCCGAAATAGGGCTAGTCAGTCTGAAAGTTTCTTGGTCAGGAATTTTGGAGTTTACAAAGTGGCTAAGGTCGAAGTCCTGCAGAGAGTGGGAAGAGTCTGACCCCAGAAGCTTACTGTAAAATAATATGGCATCCCTTGCTACCTCTTCTTGACCAAACACCTCGCTGCCATCTTTAGATTTAATGGAGTTAATTCTATTAATATGCCTGCAGGCTAACAGGGTATTGAAGACAAATTTAGAGCGTCTATCCCCCTCCTTAATCCAGGAGATCCTAGATCTTTGTTTCATCAATGAGTGTTGGTTTGCAACCACCTCCAAATATTTCTTAAGGGCCTCTTTTTCAGCTGTAGCTAGATTTGCATCTAATGGATTTTCAGCCATAGCTTGCTGTAAGGAGTGAAGTTTGTCCCTAGAAAGGTTAATCTCCTTGGTCAGATTCTGCCCTCTCTTCTCATTAAGGAGCTTCAATTCATGCTTTATGGCCTTAAGTTTAAGAGAACTTACGTTTTGAGAAAATTATAGAAAGGCCTTGCTTGCATCCTGGAAAGCAATTTTCGTGAAGGCGGCGGTAGATTCGCGCTCGTTTCGGCTTTGAAAAGTTCGTTTGAAATTATGAAGACCAAAATTAGGTATTTTTCGTATTTCTTTGTTTCTTGCCCTTTCACATTCAATCTGATATACGTAATTAAGGTACCGTTACAAATTATATCATAAACATGTTCTCTGTCATTTTATACAGACACGTTGTAAGTAAGAAGTAAGAACACCATATTTCTGTTGTTTTCCTCATGAGCATTGCCAATTGTGAGTTCGTTGTTCTAAGGTCTTTTTATCACTTTCATCTGGAACTCATACCATCGTTGCGTAAATTTCTTTTACTAAAGATGTGATTTGTAGTTTAATATTTAATAAAAATTATAAGCTAAGATTTTATAGTTATCAATTATACGTTATTAATAAAGTACAACAATAATAATAAAAATAATAGTGATTGACTTAGTTATATTTTATAATAACGTTAAATTAAAAATCGTAATTTTAATGAACATTTATGACATTGCTTTTAAAATATTATAATACGATTGAAACACTTAATTTTTTAATAATAAAAGCAATATATACTAATTCATATTCTATTTGGCATTAACTTAGTTAACCAATCACATTGAAATTGAAATACGACTTTTGATGTTGAAACTAAAGCATATAAAATATGTAGCCATTCAGATTGTCTACTTATTTCAATAACTCTCAACGCTATGTTAATTCTTTTTATACATAAATTTGAGAAAAGAAAGCATATTATTTGACATTGTTATAAGTAAACACATTAAATGTTATCAGTTTTGCTCGGGTAACTAAAACAGCACATGAAATCTTCTGTGCTATAAATGATGTTCCATCCCTGATTTAATTAATTTTGTCAACACATTTACGTAAATCTTATATAAATGTGTGGATGAGATTTAACGGAATAAGGTAAGAATTGATTCATAATATAAAAAGATTTGGTCTCCTAAAAGTGTGACATGTTTCGGATAACATTTTAAAGGTATTAGATAAAAATTTTGAGTTTTTAAATATTTTTTATATTTTAAAAATTATTATTTATCTTTTTATAAAATTTTAAATTATTTAATCTATTTGTACTTAAAATGACATAATATTAAAAGTTGTAAATTTCAAATATGATGCTATTTTAAAAGCTTAAATAAACAAAAAATTAGTAAAATATAATATAATAATTTATACAACAATTCCATAATATTATAGATAGATAAATTATATCTTTAAAATAAAAAATGGTTAAACAAAAAATATCCTATAAGAATATTCAATGAAATACTAAGATATATAATATTTATATCCTTATAATTTTTTTAAAGTCATGTCCTTATAAGTCATTTTACACATAAATAGCTAATACTAAACAACTAATTTTACTAAACATCTCTAACAAACAACTAATGCCTATGCCTATCAGCTCTATCAGCTAACAGCTAATGCAATCAATTGATTGCCAAACAGAGCCTAAATGTTATTAATTTTGCTCCAGTAACTAAAAGAGCACATGAAATCTTCTGTACTATAAATGATGTTCCAATCCTACTTTAATTAATTTTGTCAATACATTTATGTGAATCTCGTATAAATTTATGGATGAAATTTAATGAAATAAGGTGAAAACTGGTTTCTAGTATCAGAGGATCTAGTCGTTTAAAGGAGTGACATGTTTCAGATAACATTTTAAAGGTGTTAGATAAAAATTTTGAATTTTTAAATATTTTTTATATTATTGTTTATATTGTAAAAATTATTATTTATCTTTTTTATGAAATTTTAAATTATTTAATCTATTTTTACTTAAAATGACATAATATTAAAAGTTTTAAATTTCAAATATGATGCTATTTTAAAGCTTAAATAAACGAAAAATTAGTAAAATATAATATAATAATTTATACAACAATTACATAATATTACAGATAGATAAATTATATCTTTAAAATAAAAAATGGTTAAACAAAAGATATCCTGTGTAATTATCCCAAAATTTGTCTAACTTAATAAACACAAATTCAGACAGTTGGTTTGTTATGAACCAGAGCATAACATAATAATAGTGATGATCCATACAAAAGAACTAAGAACACAAGAAGAAGCAGACGATAAATTGGTTCAATATATCGGGAGAAGAGATGGAAATACTGTGTCACATGTAGAGGACGCTATTGATTATCGGTGTGATGTGATGGAAGCATGAATATCTATGTACGGAAAGTGAAAGTCCATATAAAATATATATATATATATATATTCTTTCTTTTTTTTTTACCATTTTTATTGTTCCCTTAAAATGGTAAAATAATCCGACCCAGGAATGTCACTGTCTCCTCCGTTCACTCGAGCCCTTCTTGTTAGTCTCTTTCTCATATGTACATGTATACATTTGGTAAACTCTTTTATAAGAAGACGATGATGAAGAAGAAATGAAGTTAAAAAGCTGAAGATAAGCAAGTCTCTCCTGTTTGGCTATAAAAGGGAATATAACCTTTCCTTTCTTGAACCACCAAGTCTTTCTTTTCCGTCTCTGTACCTGTAGCCTTACCCTCGAAACTTTCTCAAAGTGGTAGTTTGTTGTGGTTCCTTTAATCAGAAACTAACTGAAGCTATAGCCTCCCTGAAACTGAAGGTAAAGAAAGGGACGAAATCTATCTATCTCACTGACATAGCTCTACTTCCTCTTTTTTTTTTAATTATTTTTTTGTTCATTTTTTTTTGCATGTCCATGAGGTTTGTAATGCATCTCCCAGCTATTTTCCTTTCTGGGCTTTTCTTGCTTGGATCTGAACTTTTCTTTTGAATGGGTGTTCTTCTCTAGGGTTTTTGCTCAATTCTTCTTCAAGATTGGCAAAACCCCACCTCTTTAAACTCTCGTTCCATGCTTTTAGTTTTTGTTTCTGTTTACGTACGGATCATATATGTGAGCTTTTGATCGATGATGATGATGATTTCCCGTATATAAGGAGAGGGAAGATGGCTAGAGAGAAGATCAAGATCAAGAAAATTGACAACATTACTGCGAGACAAGTGACCTTCTCTAAGAGGAGGCGAGGACTGTTCAAGAAAGCTGAAGAGCTCTCTGTACTCTGTGATGCGGAGGTTGCTCTCATCATTTTCTCTGCTACAGGCAAGCTCTTCGAGTATGCTAGCTCCAGGTACGTCCATCTGTCTTTAATCGGCCGAGATCTCTTCCTTCCAATATCATCAAAGTAGACCTTTAGGTCTCCTTGTCTCTATTCTCTTACCTATTCAAGTTCTTATCTCAAGTCTGTGTCCGTACATGCGCGTGCACGGTGAGATATGAGGGTTAGAGAGTTATATTAAGATGAAATAGCATCGTTGTGGCCATAAATAAGGAAAAGAGAACATAGAGTTAAGATCTTTACAGGAATTTCATGGCGCTCTATACTTGTAAATCTTTGGTCTTCTAGTATTTTGGAGGTCTCTAGTAGTACTAACTCTCTAGGAAGATTACTAACTAGCCCGCACAGTAAGGTGATTGGTTTTGTGGATCTCATCTTGTGTATAAATAAACCTATTCTTCTCTTGTGTATAAATAAACCTATCTCTTCTCTTGTGGATCTATTCTTGAACTTCTTCTTCTTCCGAGGCTCTCTGCAATTTCAAGTAAAATGTTCCTACGAGTCTTCTTTCTTTGCTCCGACGTGAAATCTTACGAACTTCTAATTCTTCTCACTCTCAACAACATGTAATATAGTGTTCTGTGTGTATCTATCTTGTTGTCTTTGCATATCGATACCTCATGTATTGATCTATGCCTTGCTTGAGCCGTGAATATATCATAGCTTCCATAAGATGAATGGGAACTACAGTACCGGCAAGGAAAACCTCTCATTAGAGAAGAAGCTTGACAACAGCGGCCCTATTTTGCATTTATCTCAGACGTTCAACATGACATTTAACTTAATGGGATGACCTTCCTGTTCAAATAGTAAGAGAATATTTAGAAATGTGTTTAGAACGAGTTCAATATTGAAAATGCTTTCATTGACCAGCCTAGGATTCATCAAAACAGCTAACATTGCAAGGATTAAAGTTTGTTGTTCGGTGTGATCTTTGAAGTTAGTATACGAGTAAATGAGTAAGTAATAGGGAATTGATAAGATCAGGGAGTGTCTTCGATGTAATGTCTTGTTTCTGTAATAGTAGGCTTGGAGTTTGATGACAACATGTGATATGTGTGTAAAAGTTCATGTATTATTGCATACTAATTTCGAGAACAAGTTATTATTGCAAAAACTCATTAGTGATGATAGCCATATCTAATTAGATTATAGAGTTAATTACACTTAATTTGTAATCACATTTTAACTTTCATGTTTTAAAAATTATTATTTATCTGTCACATAATCTCTTTATTGTATTCTCTTAACTCTCCGTTTGTTCATAACATTAAACAATGTTGTCTTGTAATCACGACTGATTACTGGTTTAGGTTATTAACATTAATGTAAATTCTTCTCTTTGATTACTGGTTTAGGTTGAATCTGTAAGCTTGCAATGAATGATATAGAGAATGTCGTCAAAACCTGAAATAATCAACACTTTCATGATACATGAAATCATAAGATACCATCTTTTACACATATAAATAGGGAATTCAAGTATATACAGTTGTTGATACTCAAGTAATATGCTTAATTGGAAGAGATTTCAGGGGAAAAAAAGATCCAAAGAGTGAAGAACAAAGTTGATATTCGTTCTTGGAAGTTAGAATTCACCTCTTTCTTATATGAGGTTATCCAAATTTGAGTCTTACTTGATTAAAGGAAACGAGTGAATTATGTTTTTCTATGCACACACATCAATTTCCTTCTCTACCATTCATTTTTCTTTCAAATTGAGTTGGAAGGATGCCTTTCTATTTTCTTATCTCTTCTTTTTCAAAATTCTAAATAATAAATTGTGGGTGATATTGCAAATGGAGCCATGATTCTTGTGGCTACGATGGAATTCATCGTACCTTAATTATGGTCTGCAATTGTAATTGCTGTTGGGAGGCATAGCTCAAACCCTGAAGTTGGTTAATTGAAATAGGTGTATTGAAATTTGTGAAAAGAATAATAACCGATATAATGAGATATAATTGTAAACCTCAACTTACCAAGTGGTTTTAATATTGGGAAATCAATGATCAGATATTGATTTCTTAGGAAAACACTTGAGAAATAAATGTGTTGGAATGAGAAACACATGTACGTAAATTACTTAGTATGTGTAATAACAAAGGTCGGTCTGTCTCCTACCGACAATTAAGGCTAAGGATTCGACAGAAATAGGAACTAGATGATGTTTAGGAGCTTTGAGAAGATCTGAAAGGATAGGGACATCTCAGAAGACAATCCATGTTCCTTTTTTAATGACAACTAATGTATTTAGGGATAAGAAGCTAAAGGTATATTCCTAAAACTCGAGCCTTAGCGAGATTTCAACTAGGTGTTGATGACGATGAAGTTAAAGTTATCGGCTCAAAGAGAGGAGAGGAGAGGAAAATGAAATGTTTGCATTATGGCTGTAGATAAGCACTTTGTATCCAAAACTCAAATGCTTGAGCAATGTTGCATTGTCATTTAGCTTTAGTTTATAGATTCTATATAGGAATGTCCTATGGTTTCACCTTCCTTATTTTAATTCTTATATTTTGAAATCCATTTCTTACTCTCTTATAGTATTGTTTAATTATTATACAACTCATTTCTTCATATATATTTCAAAAAATTTTAAATTTAAGTTTTAACATGATGCTGTTATAAGGTTATGATTGGACCAAAAAAAAAAGAAAGTGACAAAAAATATTGTATGATAGTTTAACAATATTAATGAAGTAACTAATAATTTTCAAAATATAAGAATTTAAATAAAAAGTAAATCACATAAAGTCTAATGTAATTAAGTATTATATATATGAATAGTAAGAATGTACCATATATAAGGATAATAAACTAAAACCTTATCCTTAAGTAACTTTTTGGTCTGCTACCATTTAATTACTATGCAGAATGTGATTTGGTAATTAGCAATTAGATTCCTTTTCTTCCTCTATTTCTCTAATATATTGTTTAAAAAACGTACATTAATGACCCTCTCCAGACAGAGGTATGTTGACTATTGTTTAAAAGGCTCAAATGAATTTGCTTATAAAATAGGAAAACCTTTTTCCATGCATGCCTGGAATCTCAAGAACGTTTTAAGGTTTAGAAGCTCCATGTAGTTGCTTTTCACATGTCCATTTGTGTGCTTTGCTAACCCACTGGATATATAAGCTTAAGTGACATTCTTAAACCAATGCTATTCCGCTAAAATGAATTTCTTTGAACTAGGTTTTAGAATACACATGCAATGGAATAAAGCAATTTATAATTTCTTAATATGTATTCCCTGCACTCATTGGAGAACAGTTCTTTCACAATGAACTTTATTATTATTCTTTTTGTTTCTTATTATATGTTACTATACGTTTTTGGATTTTTCTATTTATGGTTAATCTACGTTTTTCATTCTTGGGCAGCATGAAGGATACCCTCGGTAGGTATAACCTTCACTCAAACAACTTGGCCAAACTGGACCAACCATCTCTAGAATTGCAGGTAATAGAAGCACATGAAACCTACTACCATCTTATCCTCCAACTCTACTGCTGCAACTACCGTTCTTAACTTGGAGATTTTGTATTCCTTATTGTAGCTAGAGAATAGCAATCACATCCGGTTGAATAAGGAAGTTGCTGAAAAGAGCCAACAACTAAGGTATGTGTGAGAATGTGGTGGGACTTTGTCCTCGGGTTCTGATATTTGCTTTTATAATTAAGATTAGAAGATTGTCCCTTGTAACAGGCAGATGAGAGGAGAGGATCTGCATGGACTAAACATCGATGAATTGCATCGTCTGGAGAAGCAGCTTGAAGTAGGACTAACTCGCGTGCTCGAAACCAAGGTTTTGTGTCCATGGCTTTTATATATAAAGTGGCTGTGGTTGTGTTCACTTGGTAATAACTTGTTTTTTTTTTTTTTTTTTTTCTGTTCTTAGGGGGAAAAGATAATGACTGAGATATCTGCACTTGAAAGGAAAGTAAGTTTGAGTGAAAAGAATTTGGAGTTTTGACTGGTTTGCGGACAGAATGTTGTTGTCTGTAGAAGGAAATAAGTGTGTTTTGAAGAAAGACTTATTGAGTTACTATTTAACAAAAAACACTCTTTTATTATAGCAACATTACACTGTTATGCTTCAACTTTTGATTCTGACTGATAGAGATGTCAATTTCATGGAGTTGAATAGAAGCATAAGAATGGGGATATGTTGGCTGATTGTTAATGGTTTATTATTGTTTGTAATGACAGGAAGCGCAGCTGCTGGAAGAGAATAAGCAACTAAAACAGAAAGTAAAGAGTTACCTTATGAAAACATATTTACTGCTTAATCCATAATGATAAGAATCGTATGACTTGGATTACGTGCAGATGGCAGCAATGATGTGCAAGGCCAAATGGCCATTGGCTGTAGAATCAGACGTTGCAGTACAAGTAGAAGAAGGCGTATCATCTGAGTCTGCCACTAATGTCTGCAGTTGTAATAGTGGCCCTCCTTTAGAGGATGATAGCTCCGATACTTCCCTCAAATTAGGGTAAGCTCTCTCTCTCTCTCTCTCATTGATCTCTAAAAGAAGTGTAGTGATTTTTATTTTCTTCTTTGCCCACCTGTTGTTACAGGCTTCGTATCTGAAGCTGTAGAAGGCACACGGGAACATTCCTTCATGTGGAAGGCTTTAAGATTTCTGTATCTTATTATGTAACTTTGACTTGAATGGCAACTGATGACATTTCGGACACTCGTCTTTTATTTGTGTTTATGTAAGAACCTGAACAGGCCAAGTGTGTCCGTCTGTCTGACTTCGCAATCTGTTATGATATCCAGTTCTCTATATAACTATGTAAGAATCGAGTAGATTACCATCCTTTTACTTAAGGATCTCAACGCGTGCCTCTGCGTCAAGTTCCATGTCGTTTTATTTTTTTAGTTTTTTCTGACCAAGTATTGAGTTCATGCATATATTTTCTTTATTTTATTTCAGTTTTTATCTTTTAAAAATTATAGTAATTACATAAATTTTCTGTTATATTTTCAATTTATCTTTAAAATATTGTATTAAAATTTAAGAATTTGAATAAATAAATATATGAAAATTTTATCAAATATGATTAGAGTTTATATTTTGATTTAATTTTATTCGGACTAATTTTATTTTTAAATAAATTTGAAAATCTGAAAATTTTGAAATTTGATTTATTTCCATGCATAAATATGAAAAAAGAGTGTGAAATGGTTAAATTAAAATGAAAATACTAGAAATTTAAAATAACTAAAATAGAAGGTACCTTTCTATAAATTAAAACTAATTAACTGTTAAATCTTGAAAAATAAAGGCCATTTTTGTTTTTGCTTTTTTTTGGTTATAATTTTCAAATTTTGCTTTTCTTTTAAATAAAAAAATATATATTTTAAAAAATAATTATTAAATTCAATTTGGTTGATTATTAGCGCTGGTGTAGTTTATTTTTTATTATAGAAAATAATTACATATTAGACAAAATATAAAAATAAATTATTTTTAATTAAATAAATTTATTTTATTCTCTCATATATTATTTATTAACACATTGTTAATAAAGTTATTTTATCTTATTAAAAATATTTTTAAATATAATTTTTTATTTAAAATTGATATTTATTTTAAATATTTTAGTTGTTAAATAAAATTTATTAATAATTATTAAATTTAATTTATTTAATCTAATTATAAAAATTAAATATAATTATTAAGTATAATTAAATTATTCATAATACGTAACCGGTTTTAAATACAAGACGGTCGAGTCAAATTGGGGCGACATGGAAATGCTGCGAAAGAATGGGGTCAAGTTTATAATTCCGCTCCCTTTTTTCATGTTCTAAACTTCTAATGAGCCCAAAATGATTTTCCGTTATAGTTAAGGTCTCCACCATCACATTCTGACAATGAGCGTGAGATGAACGCTCCCATTCCAAACGCCAATCTACAATCCATCCGCCAGTCTGATAAGACTTCGTTTTCACTTTTCCCGTGTTGCGCGTGAAACACACATTCCAAACTGTGTTTCGGTTACCATTTAACGTCTCGTTTTCTATACTTACCTAATCAGTTACCCCTCGCTCCAAATGGCTAATTTGTGTGAAATGTGAAAGTTAGGGTCAGCTCTGCTTTTCTCATCCAACTTTTCTCAGTCAACATTTCTGGAAATTTTCCGTTACTGATTCCGTTCGTAGACTCCGATCACCGTTGAGCTCTTCGTTCCCATGAATAACGCTCTCGGAGTTTTCGATTTCAAGAAGGAAGACGAGCTAACGGAGCTCGTCGCTAGCAAATTCTTGAGCAAGTTCAAAAACCCTAACCTAGACAGTTTGGAGTACGAGTTTGCCGAACGCGGTACAGTTCTTGATGCTTCTGAAGAAATCTCTATTTCCTCCCGCTTGATTACGGGAAAGCAGTAGCGTTAGTGATGTTGATATCGATTGAACTGACTTTTAGCTGTGTTTGTGTATCTTAATTGGGGCTTTGGACTTTGCCTTATTAACTTAGATGTAGAATTTGAATTTTATTTTCCGTTTCAGTAATTTAGTAGACCAGTTTTACGGCATTACACGTTTCGGGGGTCTGATGAAATAGATGGGTGCAATTTTCCAACCATGTATCGTTAATCGGTAAAATGCCCATTTTGCTAACCAGTACTGTTGTAGTGGGCTCATTGAGTTCTTATCCTAAGTTATCCTCTTCGTTTGATATTCTTTTTATTACATGCAATTAGACCACGAGAGTCCTGTTGCTTTTCGCCCATTTCTTTTGATCTTGGTCTTTTAAGTTCCTTCTTAATGTATTTCCTTGAGCGTCAGGTGCTTTTATTTAATAATCTTTTCTGCATGCACAGGTTCTCATGGACCTGATGTCCTGAGGCATGATACTGGCAGTTTTCCTTGTGTAGATGTTGATGCCACTGATTGTGATCGTAGTTGTGGCAATACTAATACAGATGCCCCTGTGGTAATGATGGGGGAGGACTTCTCTTCGGAAGAAGGAAATTCTTGCTTGGATTCTACTTCACTACCAAATTGTTTGATTCTTAAGAAAAAAATTAATCCCAATATGGAAATGCCATGGAAATACCAACTGACTGGTGTACTCTCAGATTCTCCATCTAGTGTACATTCTTTTCTCAGATCTCAAGTAAATTTGAATGCATCCATCCTTTTGTCAACTCTGTTGGATGATTAATATCTACTTCCTTTGAATATTCAGAGTAAGCATGTTGATGAGCAGTCAGATGCTGAAGGAAGCATGAATGAGAATTCTCCATCTAGTCGAACTCGTTGTATTTCAGAGGATGGCGGTATTTCCGTACAATATTCGTTAATTTCATGATGTTTATGGATGTTTAGGTTGTTATCTTACAAAGTTATTCTACTTGATTTCAGTTAATGTGAATAGTGGTGCAACAAGTCATTGTTCCAGTGGGTCTGAAACGGTATAGTATATACTTTAATTTCGGTTATCTATTTTGTTCAATCACTACAGGATCCTTGCTCTCTAGATTAAGTCCATTTGCATATTTTTATTTTTTTAATTTTTTTTGCTCCTTGATGGCAATGTAGATATTCAGAGATCCTAAGTAGTTTCCAGAAACTTATAGTGCCTAAATTTTATTAACATTTTGAACTCCATATTTCTGCTTGATTTGTTACATTTTGATTAACAGTGGTAATTTGCTTTAGTAAAGTGAAGGCTTTACCTTTGAATGATATAGTGTATATCGATAAAAATGAAGATGCTAACTGCTGTTCTGATATTTGTGATGACCAGAACACTTTATGTTTATTGACTATCTTTGTGTCAAATTTACAGGATGTCGTCAATTTTGTTGTTGATTATGTTGTGTATCGGCATGACAGTCATTCTGGATGCCTTGTAAATTTTTCTTCTAGTGGGATTAAAATTAATGGTTTGACTGCCCATACTGACCAAGAGTTCTTCAGCATTGAGATTGGAATTGATGATATCATCCATGTCGAATCCTATAACCTTGAAAGGGTTAGTTCGATTATCTTTGGTTGCTTATGTTTGATGGTAAAATATTGTTTATCACGCTAATAGATCTTATCTGCATGTCTAAAGTTTGGAACTGTCATAATTAAGCTGCGAATGCTGTCAAAGAAGGATGCAATACAAGATGAGAATGCATATGGCACATCAGGTTGGTGGGCTTCTACTAATTCAGTGCAACATATTAGTGGAATAGTGTTCTTTTTCATGTATTTAAGTGTCATGTAACATCTCAATTTATGTTCTTCTTGAGCTTAGATTTGTCGCAGTTTGTTGAGAATTTTGCACCTCCTAAACAAATAAGCTCCCTCTGGTTTCCAGAATATTCATTTGCCTTGTTTTGGGACATTTTGGCTTTTGTCGAAGACAACATTTCGATTAACAGGTTTCCAATTACAAAAGGTGCTGCTATGTCGATGTTATATACTTATAATGCTACATGATTAACACAGAGTTTGTAATTAGTCTACTGTAGTTAAATAGTCGGCTAAAGTGATTTTTGCGCTGAATATTTTTTGATGTTTTGTAATTTGTAGATAATGTATAACGCTAGTTTTTGACAACTAGTTGATTGCTAACATGTAGTTTGGTTTCATATTCTGGTTATAAAAACTTTTGTAGCTTCATTATGTACTTCAACATTGCTTTTTGAACTGATTTTATATGCTTATCTTACGTGCGTAGGTGTGGAGGAGTTGGAGTTTTCAGTTGTTGAGCCCAACTGGACTGCGATGTGGGAGCACTTAACATCTTTGAATATGAAATACTTTGCTGTGTGGAGGACTGTGGATGAGTAAGCATCTGAAAACTTTGTTTTTAATAAGAATTATCTGTATAATTTATTATTCTCTCTACAATTGCCTACCATGAGTAGATTTTGTGTACTCTGAAGATAGTTTATGCTTTTATAAGAATTCTTCTGCTGAGGGCTCCGTCTGATTCTAGTAATAAGCCCTCTTATCTCCATCTGATTGTAGTAGATGCATATATAACAATCTGTTGCCTTGCTGTGAGTTTATATCTTGATGTCCGACTGACTCACCCATATATAATTTGCTTACCAGTTTAGGAGCTCAAAAGTTTGTGCTCTGTGAGTGATTGAGAGCCTCATGGAGTTAAGTTTATGTTTTTCTTTGTATAGATTGGATTTGAGAATTACTTAAGGAGTTAAATGCTTTGAAGCACTGACATGGTACACTTAGACTAAAGTTACCTGAAATGCTTCCCTGTATTATCTTTTCCGTCAGTTGTCGAAAGAGGAAGTTTCACTCATATTGCAACTAACAATTGTTGGAAAAGTATATCTTCATTCTTTTCAGATAAAGGCAAAGTGTGTTTACAATCAGCAAAAAGTTTGTAGATGTTTTCTTATGGGCGAATATGTGACTGTATATCCTATGCACTTTTGAGCAGCAATCATGTTTTTTTTCCCTACATGTTAAGAGTTTTCTCTTTCAATGGTTTGCAAATTTGGGGAGGCCATTACGGGTTTGGTAGTTAATTAGAAATGCACTTTGTCATGTTTTTTCTTTCTTTTCATAATTTTCTTTCCCTAATTTTATGTTCTATTGTAGGATGGATGCTACAAGTGATGGAGCAGCAGATTTACTTCAACAAAGGCCTTATTTTCCACAGTGAGTAACAAATCAAATCCCCCTTCGAATTTGCCATGTTGTATTAAGCTTCGACTTCATGCTTGTTTTAATTTTTGTGATCTTTTGTTGTTGATTTTGGGCTCTTCATTTCTACTTAAATGTTAACCAACCTAACTTAAAGTTATAATGTTGTTGTCTTCTGACATCTTACCAATAAAATAACTCTTCTGAGTGATGATGGAGTTTTTTTGGATTTCTTTTAGTTGAGTCCTTGATTCATTCATAACTTCCCAAAAGGATGCAGCATTTAAACTGCCTGATGAGGCTTTTAAATTCTGAGGAGTTTGTGCTTTAGATGAATATTCTCTATATCTCCTGCAACATCTATTTCTTTAGCATAGAGATATTGTGTTCCATTGCATGTTGAATTTGAATCTTCGTGCATATTGTAGTTGTTTAAATAAGAAAGTTGTAGATGGTGCGTGTAATCCTTTTATGACAGATCTGAAAAATCTGACACCTTACAGTTTTGACGAGGCCTTTGAAGATGTTATCTATCCACAAGGGGATTCAGATGCTGTTTCCATCAGCAAGAGAGATGTAGATCTATTACAACCTGAGACATTCATTAACGATACTATTATTGACTTTTACATCAAGTAAGTTTCTTTGCTTCACATTGCTTTATGCAATTATGACCTCTCCACTGCTATTTACTGGGGTTTTATGCATAAATTGCCAATGAATGTTTCTTGAACATAAATGTCCTTAAGTTGCTCAGACTATGCCCTTTGTTTTTGGTTGCTCAAATTTCTTAATTATGGTGCAGACCTTACTTTCAGTTATTCTTGTTGCTTTAATCCAAAAATCACCCTAGCTTGATGTTAGTAGAAGGTGGTTATCTCCAACATGATCTACCTTTATAAGTTTCAATTGTTTTCTGTGATCAAGTACTTGTTTGAATAACACAACCGATTTGCAGGTATCTGAAGAATCACATTCTGGCTGAGGACAAAAATAGGTTTCACTTTTTCAATAGCTTTTTCTTTCGGAAACTCGCTGATCTAGACAAAGATCCGTCTAGTGCTTCTGATGGTAGAGCTGCTTTCCTGCGTGTTCATAAATGGACAAGGAAAATGGATCTCTTCGGGAAAGACTACGTTTTCATCCCAGTAAATTTCAAGTAAGAAAATGATATGAAGAGCATACTGTTCCCGATAAATGTTTGCTTGGAGTTCTTTGTTCATGTGTTTTGTAATGTTATTTGGTGACAGTCTTCATTGGAGTTTACTAGTAATATGTCATCCTGGTGAAGTGGCAAGTTTTAAAGGTTAGTTCTACTGTTACTTATGTTGGTTATTAGTTCTACTGTTACTTATGTTGGTTATCTGATTTTTAATATTTCACGTATCTTTTATATAATATCAGATGAAGAACCAGGGAAATCTCTCAGAGTGCCATGCATACTGCATATGGATTCTATTAAAGGAACTCATGCGGGTCTAAAAACTCTTGTTCAAAGGTATTGCAAAGTTTTGGAAGCATGATTGAGTTTTCTGCTATATACAAGGCTGCAATGAAGAATGAACATTATAAATAGCTTTTTTTTAACGAATTTGCAGTAAAGTATTATTCAAATTCAATAATTTGCCTTCACTTAGCAGTCACTAAAAACTACAAGTGCCTAAATGTGGATTAGTTATTCATATTTTGGACAAATGACACTGTTGAAAATGGGCGGCTAGGTGTTCACTGTCACACAGTTAATATATGCAGCACAATCTGATGTTGTCATGTTTGACTGGATCCATTGTTTGGCAATGCAGCTTTGGCACCTAAACTTCATTACTTTGTGCTCTATTATCTTCCTTCGATTTTTCATTTCATCATCTCCTGTGCATTTCTGAATGTCGGTCATTTACTTCTGTTCGTTTGCTGTTGTACCTTGATGTGGCAGTTACTTGTGGGAAGAGTGGAAGGAGAGGCACAAGGAAATGGTGGAAGATTTTTCATCTAAGTTCTTGAATTTACGGTTTGTACCACTGGAGGTATCGTCTTATCTTATTATAATATTTTTGCGAGTGGTTAATGATGTTTTTGGAATTCATTTCTTTGTTTATCCCACTCTTCCTTCATCCTCTCTCTCTCTCTCTCACACACACATGCATTCACACACATTCATACACTTGCACATGCGCTATACATGCAGACACAGGCATAATATGAGGACAGCACCTGGTCGATAAACATTAATGATTAGTTTCTAAAGGTTACGAGTTACATCTGACATTTAGTCCTTGTTTGCACAGCTGCCACAGCAGGAAAATATGTATGACTGTGGCCTATTCCTGCTCCACTATTTGGAGCTATTTTTAGTTGACGCCCCTCTGAATTTCAACCCTTTCAAAATAAATGGCTTCTCAAAATTCGTAAGTTTATTCACTCCACCTTAAGCTTCTTTGTTTCTATCTCTGTATGTTTTATCTCTCATTTTCAAATGTTTATAAAGAAGTATCCACTTTTAATTACTCAAGTACTTGGGAGGTGGAAATACAGATGCACAATGCAACGAAATATTCTGATACTCATATCTGGGTGGATATGGAAAGTAGCAATCAATAGATGCTTCTACCCTGCACTCTTAGCTTGTAGCTATATCTATATCCACACTAGGTCGGAGATCTGCTTTTTCCACTATGATGAAGAGTAATCTTCTAACTAAAATACAATAAATTGTTTGAATTGAAGCCTGAAACTATTATTGTTTCTATTCCACATGTTGGTTTCAGTATGGGTGCCATCAAACTTATTTTTTTAAGTTTTTAGTTGAACGTTGTGGCCAATGAATGCTCATAATGTCCCTGAACGTTTAAGATTTGTTGCCACATCTATCATCATAGCTCTCAATCAGGTTTTTCTCTCCGAAACAGCTTACCGTTGACTGGTTTCCACCATCTGAGGCATCTCTTAAACGTACTCTTATCCAGAGATTGATTTCTGAACTCCTAAACAATCGTTTTCAAGACACTGAATGTGGGAATAAGCTGCATTCTGATTTTCTGAAAGATGATCACAAAGACACTGGAGTGGAGTTTGTTTCTGAGGGATGCAATCCAGCATTATCTTGTGGAATAGCTGATTCTGGACCTGGCCAGGGCATTGAGATCACTTTATTAGATAAGTCTACAATGAGGAACTCTGAGTGTGTAAATGATTCCGGTTTGGTTCTCAGGGAGTTTTTTGAGCCAGGAGTTACAGCAGGATCATTACTTGCACAGTGTTCATCCTTTGACCAGCCATCTTCATATTACCACCTTAATTGTGCCGTGCCACAGATAGAGGTATATATCTTCCATCTCCTAATAAATCTAAGCAGCATCCTTATTTGTGAGGAGAAAGTTTTATATATTTTATTAACTTGTTTGTTCTGAATCTTCTTTCTAGTGTTTGTAAAGATGGAATTGAAGTAACATCTATCTTGGAAAATTATTGCAATTCCTGCTCCCTTTATGCCTCACATGTGTCTCATTTTATCACAGGATGGTGCAGAACCTGAGGAGCAGCATCTGTATTACTCATCTGGAGACACCGATTTCAACCAAATTACTGGGGTGATCCCTCAATCTGGTTCTGTGCCATTCTCATTTCGAGGTTTCAGGGATGGTCCATCTTGGAATTCCGGGATTTCTATGCAAGTAGAGGATGATGGATCTCCTTCGGAAACATCAGTTTCTGATTCAGATGATTCAGAAATAGGCATCATTGAGAGTGGCCATACGGAGGGAAATATGCATTCTTGTCAACAGAACATTGACGAACAAAGATATACATCCACGGAAAACACGGATTGTTTAGTAGATGGCCTTGCTTCTACCTCTAATGAGATGCTGGATAGTTATAGAACCGAAGTTACTGAAGATGCTGGTAGCTTTCCAGGTACCTGTGAGGATCACAATCTTACCTCTCCAGATGCCATGGCTGTGCTGTTACATGAAAATGAAAACCCTATAGAAGAAGACGGAACACATGAAGAACTTGAAGACGCAGAGGTCACCGGAGATGAGGTACAGACAATTGGCAATGAGGATATGGCAGATTCTGAAGACCGGCAAGATGTACAAACAATTACAAATGAAGAGGCCGAGATGGAAGAACAGCAAGCTGCAAAGCGGCATCGTGTCATGCCTTCCTTACATGAAAATGAAAACCCTATAGAAGAAGACGGAACGCATGAAGAACTTGAAGGCGCAGAGGTCACCGGAGATGAGGTACAGACAATTGGCAATGAGGATATGGCAGATTCTGAAGACCGGCAAGATGTACAAACAATTACGAATGAAGAGGCCGAGATGGAAGAACAGCAAGCTGCAAAGCGGCGTCGTGTTATGCCTTCCATTCAGGAGGGAGATTTGATATCGAAGGATCTCCATTTGTAGAGGCTTTACAAAGACGGATCTGTTGTATTTTTTGGGATTCTTTTGGGTATATACCCTATTTGTGAAGTTAGATTGATAATATGACATAGTGAACAGTAACAAGGTTCCAACAGAGTACGGACAGTGGATAGTGCATGGATGGTATCGTTATAGAAACTTAGTCGATTCTGATTCGCACCTCACAAGCTAATCATATTTAGCTATATCAATTATCAACTAAGAGACATCGTATCTCAAAATTTAAGCTGCAACCCCTCTTGCTTATTAATTAAATAAGATTGTTAAGTAAAAGGGAGAAGGTAGATATGTCCAATGTCCGTTAAAATGTTAACGATCCATCAGAGAAACTTACTCGTGATCCTAACCATGAAGTTGGTCGGATGTTCATTGTATTAAAATAGAATAAAGAAAAAGAAAAGCAGTCTTAAAAACTTTCTCTGGATTTCTAGCTCAAAAAGTGCTGGTTCAGGGAGTTGAGCCCATCAGGCTCTGGGGCTCAAGTGGCACCGGCTTGTTATCCATCCACTGCTAAGAGCGGGAGGTGATCGTTGCTCTGTGAAACCAGCCTCACGCAGTACCCTCCATTTTAGGACTCAAGCCAACCTAGCCTTCGCTAGGAAGGCGCTAGTCAACTCCCAACTTCGATCGGGCAAGCCCGTATATAGCCATTTTCAGCCCAGCTTTCTGAACTCACCCAACGTTCCAACACTTTTATGCCCCCTCTTGAGTTACAAGCCAACGTTACCAGGCTCGGCGGGCTGAGCCACCAATTTGCTCACTTAAAAAGAATGGTTTTTCACAGTGTTATTCCGAGGTGGTTTTGGGAAACTCTATGCTAAGACTAAAGAGGGGAGCTTCCTCAAGTATCTGTGGTGATATAGATAAAAAGACCAGCTAAAAGTAGCTTCTACACTTTGACTCCTTCAAAGCATACTCAGGAAGGATAGTACAAAATTCCATTCAAATCAATGGAGATTAATGATGATTGAAAGAATGGATCAAACATTACTAGGCAAACCATTCTTCCCAACACCCTGAATGAATTAAAAAAAAACAATTATATTAAATTTAAAACCGTTTTATATTCAAATCTCAACTAATCTTTTATTTTTTCTTCAAACTTAGAAAGCAAAAGGCTTTAATGACTTGTTGATCTTAGTAATTAATAATATAATTTGGTTCCTCAGAACTCATTCCACATGCAATCTAGGGAACAATAAACTAATATATAATTACTTACTAACACGAACTTAGGGTTAAGTGGTGTATCATATTCTTCTATCCAACGGCCTTCCTCTTGTTAAATTTTGTTTATGACAGCCATCATGGTGCTTCTAAAAAGTAACCAAAAGATGAAATGATTTAACACTTAACCGTTTTAACGCATTTGAAAGCCCAAACCGCCAATCATCCTTTTCCAAAGTCGTTTAGATGTTTTTTCACTTTTTGATACATATATACCAATAACACTTTATTATTATTTTTCATACGAATTATTTAGAATTGGTCTCTTTATTTGTTAAGGGCAAGACTGTATATTATCGAACCTTCCCAATCTTATATTTCAGCTAACTTCTTACTAAATTATTGTTGTTGTTGTTGTTATATATCATCATCTTCATCGTTAATACTAAGTTAAATTCTTGCTGAGGCGCGTGCGGAGATCTGATAGTACGCAACCTTACCTTTAGCATAGATTCTCTTATATGTATAAACCAATAAAATCATCAAACATGCTTCTTAGACGATTTACGATCAAAATTAAGAGTAACTTTTTGTTTCTTTTCTGAATTTGTACTAAAATTGAAGTTTGTAAATGAAAGATTTCTAATAATTAATATGAAATTTTAATAGTACTTATTTGAATAAAAGTTAATTGTCAAATTAAAATTTATTTTTATTTTTTTTACATATTCTTATTTGAATAAAAGTTTAATTAAGATGGAAATTATTAAATTAAATTTTTAAGAAATTATTTTTCATTTATTGTGTTATAATGATTTTCATAATTAATGCATGATTTTTTGAAATAAAAATTGTAAAAAATATTTTTAAATTTGATTGCTTATTTGATAGCAAATTTCACAAAAGAAAAAAATATGATAATTTTAAATATTGATTAATAAGTAGTTGAATTCACGCTTGAATAGATTTGATTTTATTATTTACATGAGCATTAATTTAAAATACATTAATAGATAATTTAGATAAACTTAGGATGATCACAAAGCATCAAATGTTAAGACAATATGTGATTTTAGTTTTTGTTTATCGAACACGAGACAGATCATCTGTTCCATGAATAGTCTGTTTCATCCTATTTTATATATTTATGTGAGTCTCACATAAATATATGTATAAGATTTAATGAAACATGGTAGGAACTGGTTTACTAGAACAGATGATCTGTTTATATGGAACACAAACCAATAAAAAAATGTAAATAATTTAATGATTTAACAGTCAGAATTTTTTAATGTCAAAAGAAAAATAAATTTCTCCAACTGAATAACCCTGTCCGGTTCGGTTCACGCATTCAATAGTGAGAACCGGAGAGTACCGTTACTTTCCTCACATGCAGAGCACGTGACCCACCCCACCAAATTTGAATTCGGACGAAGCGCCTTTTATTCAAATCCAATTCTATCGTCCCCCAAAATAAGCCATTTTCTTTCTCAGGTGACCGATCCATACCTCGCGGTTCTCAGATCCTTAGAGATGTCGCCGACAACACGTCGTTTTAGCTGATACGTCGAAGAAAGATACGCCTTCCGTCCCACTGTTTTGAAGAGGCGATTGTTGGTCGTGTTGTCGTGTGTATGCTTTGTGGGTTTATTTGATTGATTATTTAATTAGGGTTTTGTATGACGGAAATGGATAATTCAGAGTGCGTGCGAGTTGCCGTCAATATACGGCCGTTGATTACGCCGGAGCTCATCAACGGTTGTACTGATTGCATAACCGTCGTCCCCGGCGAGCCTCAGGTATCGTGTTTGAGCTGCTTCTGTTGATTTCTTCTTGACCTGAAAAGTTCCGGTTTGAATTGAAGATGTTCGATTATTGGGGTTTTGATGTGTTTAGGTACAAATTGGATCGCATTCTTTTACTTATGACTATGTGTACGGTAGCACGGGATCGCCTTCCTCTGCTATATTCGATGATTGTGTGGGTCCGCTTGTTGATGCTCTTTTTCATGGCTACAATGCCACAGTTCTTGCCTATGGACAGGTCTACCCAGCTGCTTTTTTATTCTTTCTTTCTCGTTTTCCATAAGTTCAATTTATTTGTGTTCTTGATGTGTCTGATTTGAAATGATTCAAACTGAGTGGCTTAAATTTCTGAATTTAGACGGGTTCTGGGAAGACGTATACGATGGGGACTAACTACACAGGGGAAGGGAGTAATAGCGGGATAATACCAAAGGTGATGGATAGCATATTCAGTAGAGTTGAGACATTGAAAGAATCTACAGAGTTTCTAATAAGAGTATCTTTTATTGAGGTAAAAAGAAAAGTTCTTCAGGCTTTATTGTGGTTGGGTTGAGATGATAACCACAGGATTGGTTTTTTTGCTCAATTTTGTGGTATGTTGACTTGATAGATATTCAAGGAAGAAGTGTTTGATTTGCTGGATCCGAATTCGACAGCTTTTGCTAAAGGGGAAGGGGCAAGTGTTGGGAAACCACCTGTGCCTGCTAGAGTTCCTATACAAATCAGGGAAACAGTGAATGGAGGAATAACACTAGCTGGGGTGACTGAACCAGAGGTTAGAACTAAGGAGGAAATGGCCTCAAACTTGTCTCGTGGTTCGTTATCTCGTGCCACTGGAAGCACCAACATGAACAGTCAATCGAGGTGCAGTGTTTTATTTCTTGGAGATGTACTGGTCTATATCAAGTTATCAACTTCGGCTTGACATTGTTTGAACTCATCGAATGTTTCTTCTGTTCTACAGTCGGTCGCATGCTATATTCACAATTACCATGGAACAGAAGAAAAATATGCAATGTACGCCTGGAGTAAATAATGATCATTTTGGTGATGATATCTTATGTGCAAAACTACACTTGGTCGACCTCGCTGGGTCAGAAAGGGCAAAACGAACAGGCGCAGATGGCATGCGTTTCAAAGAGGGTATTTTCGTTTTCGTTCCATTCGAGTGATAAACAGATCAGTGTCCTGGGAAATATCCTTTCTATTCCATAACTGCTTGTTCCAATCCTGATGGAAATTGGACCTGTCTTTGGAAGTCAAAGTAAAATCTAATGTTTTAGCTTTGCTAAACATCCCATCAATGAAGAGAAAAATGAATTAAGCTTTCTGAACTTATTTTTCGAAATATTATATATTTCCATATAATTTTGTACTTTATTCGGTGCAGGTATACATATTAATAAGGGCTTATTGGCTCTGGGAAACGTGATAAGTGCTTTAGGGGATGAGAAGAAGCGGAAAGAAGGTGGTCATGTCCCATATCGAGATAGCAAGTTGACACGCTTGTTACAGGTGAGAGAATCATTTTTGTCGTCTACTTTTTTACATCAAAAGTGAAGGTGTGAAAACTACAGATATTGACATGAACTACTCTGCTGAACCCTATTCTTCCTAATCTTATCATTTTTGGCTATATCGTTCCTAGGATTCTTTGGGCGGAAATAGCAAAACTGTGATGATTGGTATGCCATCTCAATCAATCTGTGCCTTTCAATGTGCTGCCTTGCAATTCCAGTTCTGAACTCTTTTTGGTAATGTTCTTCTGTAATTTTGTGTAGCATGCGTCAGTCCTGCTGAAACAAATGCAGAAGAGACTTTGAACACCTTGAAATATGCAAATCGTGCTCGTAATATTCAGAACAAAGCAATTGTAAGTCTACTCTCAACATTTTTCCTTCTCTTTTTCCAGTTTTCGTGCTTATTCTGTTCCTTTTTTCTTTTGTGATTTTCATTATCGTTTCTTGATTATAGATTAATCGGGATCCAATGGCAACTCAAATGCAAAGAATGAAGAGTCAAATTGAGCAGTTGCAGGCTGAGCTGCTTTTTTACCGTGGTGATGCAAGTCTGCCATTTGACGAACTTCAGGTATTATCAGCACACCACTAAGTTCAACATATGCTCCTCATGTACTGGACATAATAGATTGATGAGATGTGGTCTCTCTCAGATATTTAAACATAAAGTATCATTGCTCGAAGCTAGTAATGCTGACCTATTGAAAGAGCTTCATGAACGTCGAGTCACTTGTGACCATTTAACACAACGTGCTCTTGCTGCTCAGGTTACTTCCTTTCTGAGCATATGATCTAGTAGCCACAATGTTTACCCAAGTGATAATTTCTCATCTTTATCAAATATTATAGGTAGAAAAGGACAAGCTAGTTATACAACTCGAGTCTGCTCGAAAGGGTAAATCTTGGGATGAGATTGAATCTGATTCAAATCAGGTAACAATAACATTGTCTGTTATTGGTTTCTTCTATTAAAGATATTTTGGTTAACATAATGTTCTGAAATATTTTTCAGGAATTGGATTTGATAAAATCTTATGTGTCAAAAATTCAAGAGTTGGAAGGCGAGTTATTGCTTTTGAAGAATTTAAAGCATAGTCGGCTTGCTGATTTTGTTGAGTCAGACGATGAAGGTTTCCATTCTAAGAATGTTTTGTTTCCATCACTAAACGAGGGCGGTGCTAACATTGATCGGAAAACCATTGGCATCTCAAGTAATATGCAAGAATCTCTAGCCACTTTTTATTGTTTATAATTTCTTTGTCTTTTTCTACTTTCCTCCGTCTCTTAACTTCATCCTAATTTGAATAGTTGATTTAGAATAAGATGTGGAGGGACCACGCCACGTGGAATTCAGAAA
Source organism: Erythroxylum subrotundum (assembly GCA_027563845.1). Lineage (NCBI taxonomy): Eukaryota > Viridiplantae > Streptophyta > Magnoliopsida > Malpighiales > Erythroxylaceae > Erythroxylum > Erythroxylum subrotundum. The sequence goes on along the minus strand of JAOQMQ010000002.1, from coordinate 4,323,620 downwards.
GTGAATTTCTCTTCGGGATCCTTGGTTCATAGAACCCTGTATATTTATTAAACTTTATAACACACGCCATCCTGTATTACAATCCATTTATCCTATTACTTTCAAACAATGGACTTTTACATCTCGTACTTTATTGATTAGAGCATATCATCATCCATAAATTTTTTGCATTTGATGATCAACAGTGGGCAGGATTTCTTGTTTTAATTATATGATTCACCGTCAAACTCAAATGATCTTTCTACTGCAGGTGAGGGTGAAGATGAGGAAAAGGAGTTAGAACATTCTTCTCTCCAAGACAAATTGGACAAAGAGTTAAAAGATTTAGACAAAAGACTTGAAGAAAAGGAGGTAATTGCGGGATATCTCTAATTTTATGTTGTTGTGAGTTTGCTTCATATTCTTGTGAAAATATATGTCAGGAAGTATGAAGTATTGATGTCCTAGGTTCTGTTTAGGATATTATATTGTTCCTTTGTTGTGAAAAGTGCCGTGGTTGACTCAATGAAAGGGAATGATGATATTCAAAAATTAATTCAATCATGAGAAGTCTCTGTACAGAGTTTATCTGAAAAACTATTAACTTTTCTTCTTCTTCTTTTTTTTTTTTTTTTCTGGAAAGAAGGGGATATATTATCAAACGCAAATGAATCTATACAATAAAGTGCTTAGTATGTTATATAAGAAAGTCCTCTGCAGGGAAGCTGATGCTTTCTTCGCTTGATAGTCAATTTACTACTTTTGTTAGTCATTCAGACATTTGACATTTTGCTCACAATGCTTTCTTTCCTTCTATGTGAAGGCTGAAATGAAACGTTTTACAAGTGTTGATACTTCAGTTCTTAAACAACGTTATGAGAAGAAAGTTTCGGAATTGGAACAAGAAAAGAAAGCGTTGCAGGTCAGTGCTACTTATACTCTGTGCATTCTGTTTGAAGGATTTTGCTAATTTATAGATTTGCATTATGATGGTCAAATGACAGAAAGAGATTGAAGAACTGAGACACAATCTAGTAGAAATATCATCTAATTCAGACGATAGTTCTCAAAAACTAAAAGAACAGTATCTTCAGAAGTTGACCATCCTCGAGGCGCAGGTGAATAACTGGATATTGAGTGGGTTTCTCCCCTTTCATTGCACCTTTTCCTAGACTAATATTCTGCCTTGCAGGTTGCGGAGTTGAAGAAGAAACAAGATGCTCAAGCCCAATTATTAAAACAAAAACAAAAGAGTGATGAGGCTGCAAGACGATTGCAAGACGAGATTCAAAGAATCAAGAGTCAAAAGGTACATTTCATCGTACAAAAAGGTTTTCAGTTTGATTCAATTAGATTCAGCTCTCAATATCACGCATTCCTTTATCCTCTAGGTTCAACTTCAACAAAAGATTAAGCAAGAGTCTGAGCAATTTAGGTTATGGAAACAATCACGTGAAAAGGAAGTTCTTCAGGTATATCGATAAAAAGAAACACAGTTTTGCGTCCAAATTCCTCACTATTAGAGCGCTCATTCCCACTGGAGTTAACTTTTGCTACCTAACAGCTCAAGAAAGAAGGAAGGAGAAATGAGTTCGAGATGCATAAACTATTGGCTTTGAATCAAAGGCAGAAAATGGTAAGCTGAAGTCCTTGGATACTAATCTCCTTCTGTTCCAGAGGACTGTTTTAAACTATGTAGTGGCAATTTACACACTTTAATGACATGTGGAATTGAAAGCAAAATCTACAAAACTTTAAGGAATTTAACAAAAACTCTTACTCTCTGAACTCCTGTGTTAGGTTCTGCAAAGAAAGACTGAAGAAGCTGCCATGGCTACAAAAAGGCTAAAAGAGCTCCTAGAATCTAGAAAGGCCTCACGTGAAATTTCCTGTAAGAAGATTGGCTTAATGTGCTTGATTTTTTTCCACTTCATTTATTAATCGTCCTTAATTTATTTCCTTAACAGCTATTGGAGGTGGAAATGGTCCTGGAATTCAGGTAGTTAAGAGTTGATTAAAACACAATGTCTTTGCATTTTTTTGAACTGATAAGCTTAATTATATGGTTCGCTGGTTGTTGAGAAATGACTGTCTTTATTCCATTTTCCATGAGAAGGCCTTGATGCAGGCGATTGAACATGAGCTTGAAGTTACAGTACGAGTTCATGAAGTACGCTCTGAGTATGAGCGTCAAATGGAAGAGTGAGTCCCAGTCTACCAATTTTTTTTTTCATGAATTAGAAATCTTTAAGCAATTAAGAAATGGCAACATTAGCAAGAATGAGTATGGCTTTTGGATAATGTGTTTATGCTATTTTAGGAGGACTAGAATGGCCAATGAGGTTGCCAGGCTAAAGGAGGAAGCTGAGGAACTTAAACAAACCAGCTTAAGGTATATGCCCTTATACTAATTTCCATATTTGGGATACATTGCCTTGGGTTATTAGCTCGCACTGAAGACTGGGATTATTGTTTGTTTTAGATCTGATTCTTACCTTGGATGTCACGCAATGCAGTGATTGTCCTCCAACTATGTCTCCTGGTGCAAGAAATTCACGGATTTTTGCACTTGAAAACATGCTTGCTACTTCATCTAGCACCTTGGTCTCAATGGCATCTCAACTTTCAGAAGCAGAAGAGCGAGAACGGGGCTTTAGTGGCAGGGGACGCTGGAATCATGTTCGTTCTCTGGCGGATGCAAAGAATGTGATGAATCATTTGTTCAATCTGGCATCTTCTTCCAGGTGATTAACCCTTTTACCCCGTAGCTTATCAAGTGAGACTCCATTTTGTTAAGTAATAACCTCAATGGTTAGGTGCCATGTCTTATCTTGGTCTTGAATGCCGTTTTCCATGAACTACACTGAAATTTTCATGCATTTTCAAGGTGTCTGCTGCGGGATAAAGAAGTTGACTGCAGAGAAAAAGACTCTGAAATAAGAGATCTTAAGGAGAAAGTAGTGAAGCTCAGCAGTTTTCTTAGGCTTTTAGAGAAACAGAAGGCAGAACTTATTAATCAGGTGAAGTCACAGGTTAGTACGGTTGTCTTCTTGGTTTCTTTAATTTAGAGTTGGATTGGCACATATAAGTCAATAATGCATCTCGTTTAGTTATATACTCAGTTTGATGGAATTATGGTATTTATGAAACCTGCATTAAGCAAAAGCATCCTGCTTGCTATACCCTCTTTCATCGTTGCTCAATTTGGAACTGCTTTTATATTTTTTGGGTATAAACTAATTTTCTAATTTGGTCATTGTTACATGAACTTTAACATCAGAATTCAGCGTTGAAGAAACTTGATCAGAACAATGACAGACATAATTATGACTTGCGCAAGCAGGTATTACTTTTGCCCCATTGTTTTGAATACCAACCTTTTATTTATTTATTTATTTTAATCTAGGAATTATGTAAATCACTTGAACATCTTTGTTTTTCATTTTTCAGCCTCTTATCCTTCTTTGTTTGCAGGGAAATCGGAAGTCTATGATATTAGAGGATATGGATACATCTGAATCAGAGCATTCAGAGAAGGATAATGTAACGGATGAAGAATGGGTACAATCAAGACGGAAAGTTAGGAAAAGAAGTTCCAAAAGTGGAGGTAACTCTAATTCAGGAGACACCAATGACCCAGAAACATATAAGCTGGATTCATCTGGGGAGGGAATTGTTGCTGTGACGACGAAACCTGCATCTGAAGCATGCTGCATGTGCAGTAAAATGTCTTTATGCAAGACAATGAAGTGTCAATGCCGAGCAGCTGGAGGCCTCTGCAGTGCTACATGTGGTTGCTCATCTGTTAAGTGTTCTAATAGAGTAGATGCTATGGTTAAGCTGGACGATCGCGGCAATCAAGAAGCTTCTGAAAGTGGTGGAAGTGGTTCAGGCCTTGACGAAACAGACAAGACTCGTACACTTGTTTCTCATGGTGCAACGCTTCTACGGAGCGCCCTGGTTCAGGCAAACGATGACGTTGAACTGAAAAGGATGCCTTTGTCAGACATAGGAAATACAGCGGTATGTTCTATTCTCCACAAATCTGATTTTACTCTCTTACGATACTGTATTATTTAAATTTAACAATTGATTGAATCGAAATTAAAATCATGTTGTTTTTGTCAGATTTTAATAAAATTTGATAAATTTAAACAAAATGATATGTTTGATGCCATTCTTACCCATGTATTTTGATCTTTATGCACTTTTAACATTTGAAGGTAATATATGGGGAGGGATTCCAGCCTTCTGCTGTCCTGCCAAATCTTGATGTTTTTGTTGGATTGTGCATTATTAATACTGCTTGAGATAAAGTTTAAAATTATAATCTTCTTCAGGGAAAATCCAAGGCAAGGAAGCCAAGCCAAAGAAAGAAATGGCGCAGGTCAGTGATCCAGTTAGTTCCTGTTGCACCACCCCCACCACCATCCCAATCAGCAGCACCCAAAATTCCTGAGACTGCTCCAAGACAACCCGAAATCCCCCTGAAATTACCAAGGGCAATGCGTTCAGCTGCTTCAAATAACAGCGCCCTCTTGCGGGAGAGGAATTCTGACCAAGCAGAACAAGACTCGGTAAATAAAGAGAACGTTTTGCGTCCTGCAAGAAGCCCAGCCCGACCATCGAGAACATCAACTTCTGACGAGAAAGAAAACTATGGACAATGATTTTCCCAATCCATCTTATGTATAACATTTAGCAGGCAAGATCAAGGAGATGAGGTTAACAATTAACCATCTTTGTGTTTGGTCGGATTTGTTGGAACAATGGATCGCTGATCTAATGTATGTTAAGTTGATTTTATGTTGTAGCAGGATACATCAATATGTGACGAAATTTGATTTCTTTCTTGGAAGTCTGTAAGGACAATTTGATCACAGGCTTTGGAGTATCGGCAAAAATTGTTTTTGACTGTTTTGATAAATGATTATCAAATGATTATTTTTTATATTAAAAACGCATTTGTTAATTAAAAAATTCAAAAAAATTGTTTTTATTATTAAAAGTTATTTTGCATGGAGCCCCTAGATCATGAAGAGCAGATTCCAAAACGAGTGCGTACCCGAAAACGCGAGGAGAAGCCTGTGGCACGTCCGAAACCTTCCTACAGCGCCGCGGTTCTTGGCGGTACCTAGCTGGCCCAACCTCAGGAGGATCCTAACTGGACAGATGAGGAGCGCATCGACATTGCGGAAGGGGACATCATCCGCCTCACCGACGAGCTTGACCCCAGATGCTCCGGACGAAGCTGGATGAGCATTGGACTAAAACAGTGGTCGTGAAGTCGCTTGGGCGCAAAGTCAGTTTCCGCACGCTCAGTTCCCGTTTGAAAACCATGTGGTCTCCGCGTGGTGCTATGAAGCTCGTGGACCTGGAAAACGATTTTTTGCTGGCGAGTTTTAAGGTCGAAGAAGACTTCCTCCGGGCCCTCACACAGGGTCCCTGGACGATTTTCGGCCAGGCCCTCGCTGTCCAGCGGTGGACCCCTGCCTTCCAACTGTCACACGCCAAACTCACTAGAGCTGTTGTATGGATCAGGTTCCCTGAGCTCTCCATAGCTCGTTACCATCCCCGCATCCTCGAAGAACTGGGCAATTTAGTCGGAAATACCATTAAAATTGACGGGACAACTCTACAAATCCAACGTGCTCGCTATGCCAGGGTTGCTGTCGAAGTTGATCTGCGCCAGCCCCTTGGCCATACGGTCGACCTTGACGGGGAGCAGTTGAGGGTTGCATATGAAGGAATCCCACAGATGTGCTTCACGTGCGGGTTGGTCGGGCATTCTGATGCTGGCTGTCCGCGCCGCCCCCCTCCGAAATCCGATCGTCCCTCCTCGAGTACCGATGCCGCGGCGCCTCCCGTTGCTGGGCGGGTTGCTGGCCCTGCCGATGGCGGAACCCCGACGCCCTCCTCTGCTCCCGGCTACGGCCCCTGGATGTTGGTCCAGCCGCGCCAACGGTCGACTACACCTAGGCAGACACAAGCCAGTAGAGTGACGGACAAAGGCCCCAAGGGAGGCTCGAGGTTCTCTGCCTTGGCTACTCCTGACAGCCATAGTGAAGAGATGGTGATGCAACAGGTGGGCCCCGCGGCCAAGAGTCCGGTTGGATTTGGACAAGTGTTTAATGTGTCCAGTTTCTTCGCTAAAGACAAGCAAATAGTCTCCAGCCCTGTTTTTACTGCCACGGCGTCCAAGCGGCCCCCTAAGAAGGGTCCAAAAGGCCCGAAATTAGCCCAACCCGTGTCCACCCCTGGTGAAAGCTCCCGAGGCACTTCTCAACCGACACCGACCTCGCCTGTGGCCGATCCCGTTCCCCTACAACCCACCCCCACGGAGCGCCATCTTGCCATTGCAATAGCTACACATACGAAAATGGTATGTGACGGGCAACTCCTCGAGCAGGGCAGCCAGGGGGTTGAGGCCAGCCTTCAGCAGATGGAGGGTGTGGAAGTCTCGGTCGGTTCAGACGACACAACTGATCGATTGGGACAACATCCTAATGATCCTCCGGCTCTGGTCGGCGGGTTCGTGATGCCGGGGGTCCAGCAGTTCAGTCCTTCTGAGTCGGGATATGTCTCGCCACCGCCAGTAGGGGGTATTCCAGGTACACTAGAGGGAGGTAGTTCTTCTACTCCCGTCGTTTAATTCCCCGCGTTATTTTTATGTCCATTATTATCTGGAATTGTCAAGGGGCAGGAGGGTCTCAGTTTCAGACTGTCCTGCGTAATTATATTCGTCGGTATGACCCTGGGATCCTCGTTCTCCTCGAACCCCGCATTAGTGGGGTGCGGGCGACGGGAATCATTCGCAAGTTCAGTTTTGATTATTCGTTTCGAGTTAAAGCCACGGGTTTTTCCGGTGGTATTTGGCTGCTTTGGAAAGATAGCTATGATCTGTCTATCCTCATAGCTCATCGGCAATTTATGCACACCACGATTGACCATGCCTCCGGGTCTTTTGATTTTACCGCGGTTTATGCCAGCCCGCAAATTGCTACTCAAAATCTCCTCTGGCCCCTCCTAACCTGGCTAGGGCATTCTACGACTCGGCCCTGGACCATTGGCGGGGATTTTAATGCGAAGCTCGAACTTTCTGACAAGCAGGGTGGTGCTCCCGCCACGCGAGTGGTTAATCGTCGGTTCCGCGATTGGGTGCATGAGTGCGGCCTCCATGATCTCGGATATGTGGGCTCAAAGTTTACTTGGAAGCGAGGCGTGGTCCGTGCTCGGCTTGATCGGGTGTTCGGGTCGACTTCTTGGTTGCAAGCTCATCCTGATACGTTAATCCACCACTTACCTTTTCTGGGGTCTGATCATCGCCCTCTGCTGCTTTATCTGGATCGTCCGCTCCCCTCTATCCCTCGAACCCATCTTTTCCACTTTCAGAATGCGTGGCTTACTCATCTTGATTTCGCGAAGGTGGTCGCCGAGCATTGGCTACCCTCGGCGGACACTATGAGGCAAGCTCTCGCTAAGTTCTCCGAGCATCTCACTCGTTGGAACCATTCCGACTTTGGCAATATTTTCCACCGGAAAAAGAGGCTTATGGCTCGTTTGGAGGGCATTCGACGGACCATGGTCACTGATCCCTCGGATTCTCTGTTAGGGTTGGAGGACCAGCTGAGTGGGGATCTGTTGCAAGTTTGGTGCGAGGAAGAAATTTTTTGGCATCAAAAAGCTCGGTGTGACTGGATCTCACACGACGATCAAAATACCAAGTATTATCATACCCTTACTCTCTCTCGTCGTAAGAAGCTGCGAATCGAGAGCCTCGTAACCTCTACTGGCCTTCCCATTTCGGACCCTCTGCAACTCCGCCTGATGGCTAAGGACTTCTTTTCCCAGCTTTTCACTATGGACGCCCAGTCTGCTCCCATTCCCCAACTCGTCGGGAATTTCCCTCCCCTTTCCGAAGCCCGGATCCATATGCTCACCCAGCCGCTTCATGCCCTTGAAATCCGGACGGCATGCTCACCCAGCCGCTTCATGCCCTTGAAATCCGGACGACGATTTTTGGGCTTCATCCCAATAAAGCCCCTGGGATCGATGGCTTCAACGCGCTTTTCTTTCAAAAGCAATGGGACCAGATAGGGTCTTCCGTGACCGAGTATCTTCAGGCCATCTTCCGTCTAGATCGTTGGGATGCGGATTTAAATCATACCATTCTAGTCCTGATCCCCAAACTTCCTTCCCCTCGGACTCTTTCCCAATTTCGACCGATCAGTCTGTGCAATGTGCTGTACAAGATCATCTCCAAAGTTCTTGTTAATCGTCTCAAACCTCATTTGGATTATTTAGTCGAGGCCAATCAATGTAGCTTTATTCCGGGCCGGCACATTACGGACAACATCATTATCGCCCAAGAGGTCATTCATTCAATGCGTAGGAAGACCGGCCGCACGGGTTTCATGGCTATTCGGTGGGATTTTATCCAGCACACGTTACAAGCCATTGGCATTCCGAGTGCGCTACTCCAACTCATTATGAATTGTGTGACCACGGTGTCTATGCAAGTGGAATGGCAAGGCACATTGACGGATTCTTTCCTTCCTTCCCGTGGTATCCGGCAGGGGGATCCCATCTCGCCTTACCTGTTTGTCCTCTGCCTGGAACGGTTGGGTCAGCTCATCTTCCATGCCGTGGGAGCCGGGCAATGGAAATCGATCCGGCTGAGCCCCTCCGGGCCTCCCCTTTCCCATCTTTTCTTTGCTGACGACCTTGTTTTGTTTGCTGCAGCCGAGGACTCCCAGACTCAAGTCATCGCCAGGACCCTAGAGGACTTTTGTACCGCTTCGGGTCTACGGGTTAATTTCGACAAAACTCGCGTGTTCTTTTCCAAGAATGTTTGCCCCTCTACAGCTCGTCGCCTCAGTCAAGCCCTCCACATTCCTTGTGCGTCTAATCTGGGCAAGTATTTAGGCGTCCCTCTGATCCATGAGCATACGAATCGCCACACTTACCAATACCTCCTCAACCGAGCTCAGAAACAGCTCGCGGGTTGGCGAGCCCAAAGTTTATCTTTGGCGGGGTGGGTTACGCTTACCCAGTCTGTTCTCTCGGCTTTACCCCTTTACACGATGTAGACGGTGCGCCTCCCGCGGCATCTTTGTGACCAGTTAGAACGGCTCATGCGGGATTTCATATGGGGGGCCACCGGCGATAGGCAGAAAATCCATCTGGTTAATTGGGACTCCGTTTGCCTGGCTAAACAGGCTGGTGGTCTTATCCTCAAGCGAGTTCGCGCCTCTAATGATGCCCTTTTGGCTAAGTTAGGGTGGGCGTTGCTTACTCAACCTCATTCTCTTTGGGTCCGACTCGTTCGGGCAAAATACCGCCTGGATCACGGGCCCCTCCCCACTACTGTTGTCAGGTCCGGGGCTTCGGTCATTTGGAGGGGGATCTCTGCAACGTGGCAGTATGTTTGCCAGGGCCTGAAATGGAAGCTGGGTAATGGGAGACAAGTGCGGTTCTGGTTAGATAATTGGGTTCCTGGGTGGGGACCCCTAATCGCGATGGTGCGCACTCAGCTCCCCAATCACCTTTTACCTTGTACAGTAGCTGAATTCACTGATGCGCGTGGTCACTGGAATTGGCCTTTGTTCCAGCAATACTTACCCTCCGTGGTTTGCATGGATATCGCGGAGATCCCGG